>OY720236.1:23710258-24225736 GCA_963082625.1 Pasiphila rectangulata | reverse complement strand
CGTGAAGAGGTAACAAACCTCCAAACAAACTTTCGGCTTTATAATATTAGTGGGATAATACTTAGATATATTTAACAAAAATTGAAAGTAATGTTGTAACAGTTACTTAAGGTTTTGGCTTCTTTAGCTAGTCGCCACTTGTTTAACATATCGTACTGCTTCAAATACTTCTCGCGTGATTGTTAAGGGAGAAAGCTCATTTGCGCATTATTAACGGGTTCAGTCAATTATGTTCGCGTCAAATAAACTCCCTCGTCGCTAGAACAACTCATTTTAGGTTTTTCACTTGTTTTTAAGTTTCTTATTTTTAACCTAAGGTTTTACAATAGGACGTGAAAAGAAAATGGCGCGCGTAAAGCAAATTAAAAATAAGGTACACCAAGAAGGTTCCGAGTCTGAGTTTTTAACAAATTAAATAAGGTTGTATGATAAATTCGGCACCATGGAGGGAGAAGTAAATATAGGTTTAATGACGTTTTGAATGAGGCGTTTTCATTAAAAAGTAAAAACTTCAAAAATAGTTACCTCGAACCTTATAGATGGCGTTAATTTTCTTTTACTGGTAGGCATTATTTGAAAATGACAGGATTAATCACAAACTTGCTTACTCCGCTTGCCAGCTCCATCTGTTAGGTTTAGTAGAAAACTCTTTTTGTTTTGTTACTGAAAACGGCTCATTCACAAACTTAGTGCACACGATGTTCTAAATTCAAATTTACTTTATCCTCTAGCGGATAAAAACGGTTTTTGCACTCAGATATCGAAGAGCAAAAATACTCTTTCCGAGATGGGGGGATGAAAAGTATATTTTGGTCTTTGTGTACAAATTACGAAGTACAGTAATTTCCACTCGTATGCTTATGTTGAGGTATAAAATGTCAACACCGTAGGTATATTCTTCATGTATGAGTGACCTGCTGACGTTTTTTCCACCACCCTCTACTGACTTTATTCTTCAAGATATTTGGTTAGAACAGTTAGTATTATAATATAGAGGTACAAAGTTTAAATCGGGACCATAAAATCATTTGTTTATGTGCTACCCGCTGCTCAACTCTGTCAGTATACAACTTTTTTAGCTATATTACAAGTTATTGTCAGGGAGGAAATTGGTAGTCTAAATCAAAATTTGTTGCTGGCTTGAGAGCTACAGGCGCCGACAGAATACAGGCGCGACTTTGTTCATGCATGTCGCTTAATGATGCAGCAGCTAAACGGAATTTATCATAATGTTGTTTGTATGATTACTTACTCCATATAGTAGGTACAAGTAGATTGGGACGACGCATTGGCGATGTTGTCATTTTTTGTTTTGATTTTTTCATGTGTTTTACTTCAAATTGTAACTACCAATTTGTACACAATTGGTTAACGATAGATAGAAAAAAAATATAAAAATTGCTCTATCGACTTATTATACCTCTGAACTGTCTGTAGGTACTTACATTTAGCCAATGCACCCTTTTCAAAATGCTGGCTGTATTTTTCTTAATTACCAATAAGTTTTATTTTTAACGAAAATATCTGTTATGGCGCTTATCACTTCAGCTTCGTTTGTCAGGCCGCATTGGCAATGTTGTCATTTTTTGTTTTGATTTTTTCATGTGTTTTACTTCAAATTGTAACTACCAATTTGTACACAATTGGTTAACGATAGATAGAAAAAAAATATAAAAATTGCTCTATCGACTTATTATACCTCTGAACTGTCTGTAGGTACTTACATTTAGCCAATGCACCCTTTTCAAAATGCTGGCTGTATTTTTCTTAATTACCAATAAGTTTTATTTTTAACGAAAATATCTGTTATGGCGCTTATCACTTCAGCTTCGTTTGTCAGGCGCGTTTTACCATTGTTATTTAAACAATTACATTCAAACAATGTACGTGTAAACTCCCATCCCCTAATTTACACTCTTAGGGATTGAGTTTCGAATAATACTTCATTATTACTTCGTCTAGGATATAAAAGGAACCTATCCTCCAAAATTATTACTTCGTCTAGGTTATAAAAGGAACCTACCCTCCAAATTATTACTACGTCTAGATTATAAAATAAATCTACATTCCAAATTATTACTTCGTCTATGTTATAAAAGGACCCTACCAAGCAACAAATCCTACCAAAGGAACTACCCTCCAAATTTCAAGTTCTTAGCTTAATTAGTTTCGCCTGCTTTGATGAGTTAGTCTGTCAGTCAGGACATATTTTTGGTATAGTTAAAGTTGTATAATGTGTGTTTCTAATAAAATATATTCTGTTTTTTTTTTGCTTTAAGTATTTTCGAGATCGAAAATATATAATGAAATAGATCCGTCAAAATTAATTTGGTCTTTCACATAATGTTCTAGATGATTTATACAGCGTCAGCTGGTTTACACGCTGTACGGGACGCTGCAGTGCCAGGGATAAGGATAAGGATAAGGCTTGCCCAGCACCTGTCCAGCACTTGACCAATAGAATTGCATAAAACCTCTGCTCCGAAAGTTTGTATGCAATTCTATTGGTCCCTCGTCCGCTCCGATGGACAAGCATCCAACCTTAAACTAGACATGAATGTAATAAAGTTCGCGGAAACGTGCGGGAAGTTGTAGTTACGGAACTTACTTGTGACGACGCTTCCGCCGTTGCTCTCCGGCGCGGCCCACTGCAGCGTGACGGATCGTGACGTCATTTCCTTGACGAGCACATCCCGCGGCGGCGATGGTGCGGCTGAAGAGAGATGGGTTTTAGAGAACGCGATCATGTGCATTTCTCAGAATATTATAAAGAGGAAATATTTGTATGTTGTATTTTGTATGTTTGTAAAGAATAAACTCAAAAACTACTGGACCGATTTTTAAAATTCTTTCACCATTAGAATGCTACATTATTCCTGAGTAACATACGGGCTAAGGTCCGCCTGCGACGCAATAGGTTGCGCATTTAATTCCCGCGGTATTATTATTAATAATAATGTTAAGATGTTAACAACTGCAATAACGCGGTGATCACAGTGACGAAGCGCGTGACAAACGCTACATTGCATTGCCCCTGTCACTCTGAGAGATAGATTTGGAAGGTCTCAGGTGCATTTCACCGGCCCCCTTAACCTTTAAACCAGGACACAGCGAAGCAGACATTACTGCTTGGCTGCAGAAATAAATATGGTGGTAGTACTTCGCATGAACTCTACACAAAAAATATTTTTGCAGATGGCACAAACTAAGTGATGTCTATACCTCTAACTGTGGATGATAATAATGATATCTTTAGGTAGATACTTACTCAGCGTCTTTCCAACGGTAATCTTCACATCCGACTCATAAGCCGAACTCATACCGATCTCATTCCTTGCGTATATCCTGAACCGATAAGTGGTCTTCACCACCAGCTTCTGAATCTTAGCCGTGGTGGTGGAAACCGTGGCTACAGTCCTCCATTCCACATCGTCTGTGGTCATTTCCACGCGATAGTCTATGATTGGAGAGCCTCCGTTCCTCTCGGATGGGTACCATGTTATGGTGAGTGAGTCTTTGGTGATTCCGTAGAGACCGAGTGGACCGAGAGGCGGGGAAGGTACGTCTGTGGAATAAATTATTGGCTCAATACACAGTTTTTAATTTCGAGTCGTAACCGTTATAGATTTATTTGGATTGTTCCACCTGGAACACCTGGGCTAAATGGCCTAGGTGGATGAAGGAATAAATTAAAACAAATGAGTAGACTTAAAAACAGCGCTGTTCGGCTTGTGGAGTAGCTCGAACCTAAGACGGGACCTCTTAACTCACCTCACCGCTACGGCGAGGTGTAACCGTACTGTAGCTGTGTGTATGTCAATAAATGATTGTTTGTTTCTATTTCTAAATCATCAACGCTTAGAGAACGCATAGTAGTTTGATTATTCAACCGACTTCAATGGTTCTCTATTTGATGATTTGTCTTTGTATGTACATATGTCCGTCAATATGGTGAATGTACAATAAAGAGTTTATCTATCTATCTTTGCTGGCTGTAAGGCGATTTGGAGGATCCTTTACTAATTTCTTAAAATGTTTTACATTTCTTTTGTAAAGGTAGATAGACTGTGATCTAGTGATCTGGTGGAAACCTCGAAGAATATACAGAAGTACTCAACTACAAAAGCTTCAAGGTTATTTATATTTTTGATTGAAAATTACTTACAGTCTCAAATTTTGCTTTAAATTTCTACATTGTTTATACAACGGGCATCCAACAAGAAAATCACAAAACATTAAAGGTACTTTAAAATATGCTGTCTGTGTGTTTCCTCAATTACAGGGTGCCACAGCGTGCACAATTTAACGTCTAATCAGGTACTACTACTATAATACTTATAGCCTACATCGATAACAGTACTTACCTAAAGCAGTCTTGATAACAATAGGCTCACTCTCCAGCGCCTCAGACAGACCAATAGGGTTCTGTGCCATCACTCTGAACATATATTCAGAATTCTCGTTCAGTTTCTGTATGCAGTAGGTTTCTACATCCTTGTCCACGTCGGCTACCTTCACCCATTGGTTGGATTCCGGCTCGTGTTTCTCGATAGCGTATTTAGTTAGTTCTAAACCACCATCGTCCGTTGGAGGCTTCCATTCTATGGTGATTGATTCGCGACTTATTTCGCGCATGATTACTGGACCCTCCGGCTTGCTTGGCTTGTCTGCAATGAGCATAGTGCATAAGATGCCGTTTTAAAGCGGTGTTGAGGGATGTGGAATTAAGTGACATATGCACGAATTAGAGCAGGTGTACGCCGCTGAGGCAACCATCTTAGTTTAGATTACGTAAATTTTGTATGGATGAATGTGGGTGCCAGCAGTAGAATGTTACCCCTCCACTCTCATGGCCGTGGATGCAGTAAGAGCCTGCTAAGGGATACCTCCGAAAGATGGGCAGCAGTGTCTTTCCGTGTATCAACATCCCGTACTGCGCTCGCCAACACGCCTGCCAAGCGTGGTGAGTATGGCAACTACCCCTCATGGAAATCCATGATGCCTATGTTCAGTAGTGGACGTTATACGGCTGAAATGATGATGTCGTGGGTGACAGAAAACCGCGTTCTGTTTTCATAAGTTAAGCCCGGTAAATGTTCCTTAATGTGAGATCACAAGATAAACTAACCAAACTGACTGAAGTTTTGAATATTTGAATGGACTTTAACAATCACAGATGTAGTAAACTTACCATAAACCTTAAGGGACACATCAACAGTCTTAGTCGCCGCCTTGTTGGTCGCCTCGATCGTGTATTTACTGCTGTGCGTTCTCTTGCACGTCTTAATCCTAATGGTGGAAACATTATCCTCAGTCACAATCTCGATATCCTTGGACTTCTGTATCTTTGTACCGTTCCTGTACCAAGTCACTGTCGGCTTCGGTATGCCCTTGATGACAGCCGATACCGACCAATCATCGTCAACTTTGCGTTTCTGGTTGATTTCTTCCTCTGTTACAATGATCACAGGTCTCTCTTGAACCTCTAGCGTGCACGATGTTTCCGCTTCGCCGGATGCGTTAGTCGCTACGCATTTGTATACTCCTTCGCTGGTAAATGTGGTCGTAACGACCAACGTCGCAACACGGTTGACGTATGTTGCTTTAGCGGTCTTGAGGGCTTTACCATCTTTGTACCAGGCAACCTTTGGTTGTGGCTCACCACCGAATATACAGCTTAGCTCGATAGCCTCGTCTGGGGATCCTACTACGTCACGTAGTGGTTTTTCCACTGTAGGCGGTTGAGATTTGGTGACCTTCTCTATTTTATAGTATTCGGATATCTCTGACGACTCGCTGACGCCTACTTCGTTTATGGAAAATACTCTGAACCTATATGATGACTTAGTTTTCAGATTCTTTACGTAGCATTGTGTCTTTATCACTTTCTCGATTGATATCCATCTAGGAAAAAATATGCGATTAGAAAAGAACTTAAAACGAATGATGGAATTTAATTTCTTTAATTTAATTTCATTCAACTTAGTTATTTAGTTTGAACTGTGTAAGTAATAACAAAAAAATGGGTTTTTTCAATTGAAATTGTGCAAACCATCAATAAATAAGGCTGGAAATTTTTCACACAGCACCCATTACATGATTTGTGTTCAGTTACTCACTCAGTGGTATTGATCTCCTGGTACTCCAGAATGTATGAGTCAATTGTAGAGTTGCCAGTGTCTTTGGGCTCGTCCCAGCAGACATTGACAGAAGTATCATCCGTTTCTAGAACTGAAGGCTTTCCAGGCGGCGATGGAATATCTGAAACGAAAAGGTTTATTTTATATAACATCTCCGCAGCAGAAAACTAGAAAACAGATTAGTCTACCTAGAAAAGAATATAATTAACTAGGATTCTAAATGTATAATTAAAGATCGCGCGTAACTCTTGGAGTTCAGGTTTTCGGATTCTATTAAACATCTAAATGATTGATATCCTACGGTTTACGAAAAAGAAGTTGTAAAATAAAAGTTTTTAATGTTAAAAATTTGTAAAGAAGACATAAAAATAATAAGGAAAGAAGAAAAGAGAGCTAGCTCTAAAAATACTTACCAAGCACAACAACATTGATATCAGTGACAGCTTCACCGCAGTTGTTCTCCAGTTTGAGTCTGTATGAACCAGCATCAACGTGCTCAACCTTCTTAATCGTAAGACTCGCTGATTTGGAGTCGATAGTTGGCTTGGTATGTTTAGACTTCTTGATAATCTTAGAGTTGACTACCCATTCATCGTTGGGTTGCGGGGAAGCGTCAAACTGCACTGTTATGGTGATGTCATTGCCACGCCTTATTCTGTACTCGCTCTCGTAGTTAGTTACTCTTGGGGAGAATTCCACCACTGAAAGAATAACATAACATCAGAAAGTGTTTTATATTCACTGAAAGTTCATAAAATAAAGATAAATAAAATAGTAGTTGAGTTAATGCAATATGACAGAATTTATTGGCGGAATAGATACTCACATTCCACAATAAGTTTAGTCGAACACTTAGCGTCAAGAAGAGAAACATAATACTCAGTTTGATCGTCTTCATTGCACTTCCTAATAATAAGCGTACGTTTAGTACCATCTGAGATCAATGTGAACTTCTCGGAGTCTTCAATAACCGTCTTTTTCTTAAACCAAGTCACCTCGAGTGTTTCATCTGGTATTTCAACGGTTAGATATGCGTCCGTATTAGCCGGAACAACTATGCTTTCTGGTAGCCTCAAAGTGTAGTCTATTGAAGGTTCCTCAACAATGAGTTTAGCCGCACATCTATCGGTGCCAACTTCACAAGCGTATTCACCTGCATCATCGCTATCACAGTCGTAAATCTTCAGTTTTTGTTTTTTACCATCGATAGTAAGTTGAATATGATTGGAGAACTGAATTTCTGAGCCATCCTTGAACCATTGTACCAATGCATCACCCTTGGTAAGTTCAATTTCGAAAGCTGCTTTATTTCTCTTGGAAACCTTTTGGTCTTTGAGTCGTGATATGATTTCAGGAGGCAGCTCCACAACAATGACTTCAGCGGTACATGCGTCATCTCTAAGCGTGCACGTGTATTCACCTTCGTCATGAACAGAAGTGTTCCTAATGTAAAGCTTTCTGATGTGGCCACGCTTCTCAATCTCATATTTGTTTTTCTTGGGTTTGATCTGCTCTCCGTCTTTCTCCCAAAATACGTCTGCAGTTTCTGAGTTCACTTCGACTTCGAGAATGGCAACATCACGTTCTTTTACTTCAAAGTCTTGCAGCTTTCGTATGAATTCTGGGATAGTTTCATGAACAACGAGTTTCGTTGAGGTTTCTTGGTCCTTTACCACGCATTTGACACCACCTAGATCTGTAAGCTTTGTTTGCTTGATTCTAAGTTTATGTACGCGTCCTTCTTGAATGATCTCCCTGTGATCCATTCCACTCACTTCTTTGTTGTTATGATACCACTTGGTTGAGACTGTGTGTGATGTTTGACATTCTAGTGTTACTGTCTTTCCTTCTTCAGTCTCGTACTGTTTGCTTAGTTTCTTTACAAAAGTGACTTTGTCGACATCTATAGTTACTTTTGCTCCATGAGATGATTTGCCAGCGCTGTTAGCTGCCACACACTTGTAATCACCAGAATCAATTTCTGAGTCCACTTCTTTAATAATTAAATCAATATTTTCGCCGTCAAAGTTTTGTGTGACTGTTTCTGATGGTACTATCACCTGGTTATTCCTATACCATGTTATTGTTGGTACAGGGTTTCCAGTCACTTTAGCGCTAAGCTTAATAGTACCCTTTTCTTTGACAGTAATTTCTTGGAATCTGTGTATGAATAGTGGTGGTTCAGCGTTTTCTTCCGTCGGTTCTGTAAACAAAGTTTATATTAATAACAAATTTTGATTGAATGCATAGCTGATAATACTTAACAAATATTTTTATACCTTCTATTGTAATAACGGCACTAGTTTCAGTAGAACCTTCCGAATTAACAGCTTTTAGCGTGTAAATACCATCATCTTTGCCCTTTTTAGGTTTCACAATAGTTAATGTATGCATATCACCATCAGATTTAGTAGGCATAGATTTAACTGGTTTGTTGTTCTTAAACCAAGCTACAGTAGGTGTAGGGTTTCCGACAACTTGAGCGGACAGAACAATGCTTTCACCTTCTCTGATAGTCATGTTCCTTAATGGCTCGATCACCTGAGGTTTTTCTTTCTCACCGGTTTTAATTTTCAAGACGATGGGGAGGCTTGCTTCACCTTCTCTATTGACAGCCATAACAGTGTACGTTCCTTCCTGGAACTTCTTTACGTCAGATATCTTAAGAACACTACAATACATGTGCATGTCGGATTCAGTGGCTATAGACACATGCTCTGAGGGTGTTATTTCTTCACCCTTAAAGAACCAAACTATGTCTGGTTCTGGGATAGCTACCAGCCTACATTCCAAAAATATCTGTGAGCCTTCATCTACGTATTGAGCCTTGGGCCGCTTAGAGAATGTAGGTGGTATGCCTTCCAGAATATCAGCCAGCGAAGACTCCCTCGAAAGGCTCTTTCTCGAGAGGATAGTCATCTCTGAACCGTGGTCCGAAAGCGGAGCTTCGACAATGAGCTCTGTTGTGCTTGATGCAAAACCTGCTGCGTTTTTCGCTACGCAAGTGAATGTGCCGGCATCTTCGGGGAACACCTCTCGAATAATAAGCGTGGCCACGTTATCATCATCGTAGTACATTTGGAAGTCCTGTGACGGCTTTATAATGGCAGTCTGCCTGAACCAAGTTATCTGCGATCTGGGGTATCCCTCCACTTGGCATTCGAATTGAACGGTCGCACCGTCTGGAGTGTGTTTGGGTCTTAGCTTCTCAACAAATATAGGAGCAACTGCCTGTTCTTCAGAAGATGGTTCTGCAAGGAAAAAACCCACTTTACCAAAAATTTTACATTGAATTCGTCAACATTCTGTCAATTGAAGACTAGGAGGAGTCTTAACGCGGAAAAAAACATCCCTTGTACTTCTCTTTCGCCTTCATAGGATAATAAAAGCTACTGAGAAACATACTAGTATTCATCATATTACTAGCATGCAGCGGGATCAATCCGTGCTCTAACTTACTCTCGAAAACAGGCAGCTTGTCTATCTTCTCGTTAAGTTTTTTCTGTAAGTAAAGAGTGTAGTTTGCCTCGTCCATCAGGTACTGAGCAGGCACCCATCCCTTCTCCTCCGTTAAATGTTTACGAACGAACCACCAATCTTGATTTGTTGTTTCTGTAACACGGTATTTGTATTTATTATTCTTAAATCTCTTCAAACCTTTGAAGTAGCTCGTAACAAGGTGTTCGATTAGTGCACATGAAATCAATATTAAACCCTTACCAAGAATATAAAGACGTTCTCCCTCAACCAAGTTGATGGCTTCATCGGTCTCAGCGACGTAAGAATATACAGCGAAGACTGTGTCGCCACTGCGGACGTCCAAAGGTGTGTCTGTGAATGTAAAAGCTTATAAATGTCTAAAGATAGAAGCCGCAGCTTTTGCCAGCGCTACTACATGTATTATTATATACTTTGCTACCTGCATATTAACCTAGCTTAATCGTAAGTCATTACAAGTTTTAGCATTTATCGTAAAGCAAATAGCTCTACAAACGTTTATAATTATAAGCTTATCTTATAATTATAAACGTTTGTATAATATTATAAACTATATGCTGTGCATACCTACTGTAAAATATATTTAGGCCAAGTGCGTGTAAAACATATTAACAGAGTTTCCGGCTTGAAGTATTCCGGTATGTTTGGTAAACCGTATCAATTATTTGAGCGAAAATTCCGAAGCTAGAACAGCTAGCTTAACTGTTATAGTTTTCCTAGTAAAAAAATCATGGTTAAAACTACACTCATGATTTTTTTTATGTAAAGTTAGCAGTTTAAATTTTAGAGGGAGGGGGGGGGGCTTTCGAAGAACTTTAACATTTCGCAAACGGAACCCTAAATCGAAATATTGTCTTAGTAACCCCTAAAGGCCCTGGTAACACATAACATCCGCACTTTGAGGACAGACGATAAGATTGTTGAGCTGGAAGAAGAAATTAGTAGATTACACTGGGACATTTTGGGGCTATCAGAAGTCCGTAGATAAAGGCGAGGACACGATATCCCTTATGTCCAGTAACCACTATACTACCGGGAGGGCGACCAACAGTCCCAAGGTGGTGTCGGGTTTCTCGTTCACAAGTCACTCATTAACAACATTGTCACCATCGGCAGTGTGTCGAGCAGGGTTGCGTACCTAACACTTAGAATATCTAAGCGATATTTACTGAAGGTTGTTCAGGTATATGCGCCGACCTCGTCACACCCAGATGAAGAAGTAGAGTCTATGTATGAGGACACCAGTAGAGCCATACATACGAACAACACTCACTTCACTGTTGTAATGGGGGACTTCAATGCAAAGCTAGGCATGAGAAGCGATGATGAGTTGAGAGTGGGGCAATTTGGGTATGGGCAACGGAACCCCAGGGGACAGAGGCTGGCCGATTTTCTGGAGAAAGAAGGACTCTTTATGATGAATTCTTTCGTCCAGAAGCCGCCTCACAGGAAATGGACCTGGATGAGTCCCAATGGTTCCACGAGAAATGAGATTGATTTCATCCTGACCAACAAGAAACGAATATTTAATGATGTCTCTGTGATTCACAGGGTGAAAACCAGCAGTGATCACCGAATTGTAAGGGGCACATTGAATATGAACGTTAAACTTGAAAGGTCCCGTTTGATGAAGACTACGACGCTCCGACCCACTCGCGCACATATCCGAAACCTCGAGAGCTTTCAACTCGAACTCGCAAATCGCTTTGACTGTCTAGGAGTAGATGCATCGGTGGACGAGATCAATAACAGGTTCGTAGAAACCGTCCATACGGTGAGTCCCAGTTCTTTAAGACTCCCCGTACTAATAGACCTCAGAAACTTTCTGATGACACCCTTAACCTCATGGCTGAACGACGTTCTTTGCGACTGCAGTCTCCCGATGATGCTCAGTCACACAGGCAGCTCAATAGACAAATTTGGAAATCCTTGCGGCACGATATTCCTACCTTCAATACAGCCAGTATTAAAGATACGATAGAGCGGAATAAAGACTCCAAAGTGTTCGCGAGAGATAGTTCTATTGGGCAGAGCCAGATGATGAAGCTGAAGAGGAAAGATGGCAGCATAACGTCAAGTAAAGCAGAAGTGTTAAGGGAAGTCGAAAGGTTCTATGGACGGCTCTACGATTCGGTCACGAAACCTGTTTGCAGTGCGGCCAACGACCCAAGAGCTAAACTGACCCGAAATTATACCGAGGATATCCCGGACATCAGCCTGTACGAGATAAGGATGGCCTTGAAACAGCTTAAGAACGACAAGGCGCCGGGTGAGGACAGAATCACTTCAGAGCTTCTGAAAGCGGGTGGATCACCGGTACTTAAAGTCCTTCAGAAGATATTTAATTCCGCCTTGCTTGAAGGTACGACGCCAAAAGCATGGAACAAGGGCGTGGTGGTTCTGTTCTTCAAGGTGACAAAGCATTTCAACCAACCTAAACAAAAAGATGTTGATTCATTTTTAGAGATGTACACGTTACCCGCGACGAGTAATTTTACGTAGGTACTTATGACCGTCAAAAAACCGTCAATCAAAATACCGGTAATTGCACATCTCTATTCATTTTAGAACGCATCCATTGATTGGTTTCTACATATTTTATCGCGGTACGTTGGCAGCGCGGTTGAGCATTGACGATCGGGGAATCCCCCATTTTGTTTTCACTTTTTTCGTGAATGTCAGCCTTATTAAAGCCTGTATTAAAGAATAGGATAGCTTGGCTATCCTATTCTTTAATACTTCAGAAGGCGTATTGTGAACCGTGTTGGTTATTCGCAAATCGGGCATCTAAGAAAATACAAAATGTTTGGATTGAGGGCTATGAACTACGACTGGAAACATAATTGTAGATGCCATACAAAGACACAAGACATCAAAAATTCATCTGGATTCCTGTCATACGTATCAACAGTGGCGGCTACATGGAACACTCGATGAAGAGCAAGAGTCTATGATAAAAAAAGAAAAATCTTTTTGGCGCCAAGTACTTTCTAGGCTTATTGATGTTACTCTGACACTTTCAACGTGTAATTTAGCCTTTCGTGGCCACTTAGAAAACGCAGGTAACGGTGATCCAAGCTCCAAAGGAAACTTTTTGAGTATTGTTGAGTTATTAGGAAAATACGACCCGATTTTACAAGAATTGTTAAGTAAACCAAAGGGCCAGATAAAATACTTAAGTCCAAAAATACAAAATGAGCTAATTTCTGTCCTGGTTCTAAAAGTAGAAAATGCACTCATAAATGAAATAAATGCCGCTTCATTCTACGCTATCATATTCCATACAACTCAAGATATTTCAAAAATTGATCAAATGTGTGAACTTTACCGTTATTGTATGATCGAAGAAGATGGTAATGGGATCCCAGAAGCACTTGTCATTAAAGAAAAATTTTTAGGATTTCATGAAGTTAAGGATCAAACTGCCTTAGCAATGTCCAAGCAAATTATTAAATCCATAAATGACAAAAATATTCCTTTAAATAAGTGTCGAGTACAAAAATATGATGGTGCTAACACAATGAAAGGGACTTATGGTGGAGTTCAAGAACTCATAAAAGATGTCGAGCCAAATGCCGTATATGTTCACAGTGCTGTTCATAATTTAAATCTAGTAGTCAATTATGCAGTTAGAGAGGTTATTGATATGCAAAATTTGTTTGAAACAGTTCAACAAATTTATAATTTTTTTGGTCATAGTATCAAAAGATGGAATATTTTATCAATTTTGATATCTAATAAAGAAATTGAGTTTTCGACTTCAATAACATTAAAAACATTAAACCATTAAAGATGGGCAGGACGTTATGATGCCGTTTTTGCTTTAAAAGTTCGATTTGTTGAAGTCCAAAAAGCGCTAACGAAAACAATTCTGGTAAATTGCTAATCAGATGAAAGAAATGAAGCTTTTTTATTCAAAAAAATGATCGAAAACTACAATTTTGTTATGTTTGGTTTTCCATTGCAAGATCCTACTTACTATCGATGCAGCCTCTAAAGCACTTCAGTCTAAAGCCACCGATTTTTCAAATGCCTTAAAACGTTTGAAAATTTGTCTAGAAGAATTAAAAAGGTATTGACATGAATTTGAAAATTTAAAAATGGAAGCAAATAGTGTAGCAGAAAAATGGTCCAACACCCCTGAATTTTCTAAAACTCGTCAGAGGGGAAGGTGAAACGCCATTTTGATGAGCTTTGCGAAGATGAGCGTCTCCAAGATCCGGAAAGTTTGTTCAAAGTGAACATATTTTATCAAGTATTGGACATCATTATAAACCAACTGAAATCGCGTTTCCTTCCAATGAATGAAATTGTTTCAATATTCAGTGTTTTCAATTTTAGCCTTCCACTTTAAAAGTTTTAAATGACACTGATCTAATAAAAAAAGCTCTAGAATTTATTGAGATATATAAAAAAGACATACATATCTGAATCATTTTCCAGAGAAATTCTTAGTTTTCGATCCACTTTCAGAGACGAAATAGAAAAATCTTCGTGTATTAGAGACCTTGCTGATTTATTAATAATAAAAAAACATTTTATGTCCTGCAGCTTTCCTGAAGTATGCACTGCATTAATGTTATTTCTTACAATTCCTGTGACTACAGCTAGTGCTGAACGATAATTTTCAAAACTAAAATTGATATAAACCTATTTAAGAAACTCTATGAGACAAGACAGGTTATGTAACTTGGCTATTCTGTCTATTGAAAATTCTATGGCCCGATCTTTAAACATGATGTTATAGACACTTTTGCGGAACAGAAAGCTCGAAAAAAAGATTTTTCATAATAAATATCTTATTGAAATTAAATTGTTATTTTTATTTCATTGTAAATATATGCAGGTTTCTTCACGATGTTGTTCCTTCACCGAAAAGCTAGCGAATAGATGATGAATGCATTGAGATATTATGTTCTATGGATGAATGTGAAGTCTCCAATACGCATTGGGCTAGCGTGAGGACTACAGACCATTCCCTCTGGCCTAAGAGAGGAGGCATATGGCCATTAGTGGGACATATACAACGTGTAATTGAGTACGCCGAAAATCTCGATTTTTATTAAAATTAAACTGAGTACAACGTGACGATTTTTACTGATAGGGCCCCATCAAAAGAATTTGCCACGGGCCCCAGATGGTATAGTTACGCTACTGGGTAAGACTATAAAATAATTTTACTTACTACCTAGTAGGTACATAATGTGTGTCTTTTTAATGGACAAGTATTTCCTTTTATCTCCCGAAAAAAAAAGATGTCTGGATTCTTAAAAAAGGGAATAGAGTAAAGGAAAGTGATTGACACGAGTGAAATAAGTAGTTTTAGGCGATTCATTCATGATACGGTAGGTACGCTTGTGTAAAAACCTCGGTGCATGTGTGTTTCGTTTTGTTAGTTTGTATAATTCAAAGTAAAGACGTGGTATTTTATTTATTACTAGCTGTTGCCCGCGACTTCGTCCGCGTTTCCGTCGTTTTTCGTAAAGTAGCCTATGTCCTTTCTCACGGTTCATTGGTTTTGATGTAACAGACAGATTAACTTTTGTATTTTATTAGGGAAATATAAAATGTCAATCTACAATACTGTTGAGAAAAATATCGCAATACGGAACCGCACAATATTATTGTTAATAGCTGTGCCCGCGACTCCGTCAGCGTGTAACTCCTTGTGTGTTATTAAGTTAATGTATTGGTAATATGTTTAGATCACGTTCACATGAGGCTTAAGTACCTATAGAACGAAAATACTTCAGCGCAAAGCTTCCGGGTAAACTATGTTGAAAGTTGACCCGTCCGGCACGTGAACATAAAGATTTCTAGAACTGCTAACCCGAGAAAGACCGACGTACAACTAACGACGTACAACTGACCATGCGAGAAACAACTGACCTAACCAACCTCTCAGTGAAGGTTTCAGACTCACGGGATAGTACATGCCGTTCGCGATCAGCTGTGAGACGTAATTCCCTCTCAGTGTAGGTTTCGGACTCGCGAGATAATGTATGCCGTTCGCGGTCAGCTGTGAGCCGCAATTCTCGGTGTGAAGCAGTTTCAGCTTCTCGGGATAACACATGTTGTTCTCAGTCAATGGTAAGCCTTAGCTCTCGTTGAGAAGAGCTTTGAGACGTCCGTGATGTAGCTCGTCTCGCTCTGTCAGCTGCTAATCGCATCTCTCTCTCGGGAGAGCTTTCATTGGCTCGAGAAGTTGAGGCACTAACTCATGAGTTCTCAATGAACTCATAGAGTTTAACCGATGTGCTCTTTCCTCTGCCGATTCTTGAGAACGCCTATTTTTCATTCTCTTAGCTTCTCTCGAATTTCGAGATAAAGATAATTGTTTTTTAGGTGGCATTGATGCAGGCAAATGCAAATAAAACGTAAATGAAAATAAAAGTAATATAAAAAAGTGAACGTAAATTAGCCAAAACTTACCTATCGGTATCCAAAAATCTATGCGTACCTACTACTACTTAACATAAAAAGAAATAAAATGTAAACTATTAATAATTTGTAATTTGAACGCTTATTTAAACACTACTAAAATAACTAATACCTATTTTATAAAATAACAACAACAGGAATCTAAAAATAAATGATCAAAGACTAAAAGTCGCGCTGATAAGCATGGTTTGTTAATATCAATTAAGTATTTTCTGTCAATAAGGTTTGAATAAGGGTCACTTTGAACGTCTATTCGCATCAACAGGCAAAAATTATATGAAATAAAGCTCGCGCTCGGACGCCCCGCCTTTTTATACCTTCGGCCGCGAAACGCGTCGAGCGTGATTCAGTATTCAAGCGCGATGGCTTATTATTAGCGTATTTCATGTATAACTTTCGTGTTTCTATACCGATTTCTATGATTCTTTTTAATGGAATAGTTAATCATGTTAACTTTTTTAATTAGGGATGACTGAGAGTGTTATAAACGTAAGAGTAGACAAATATAATCAGAAAGCTTCGAACTGCTAAGCTATCGGGAGTTACACGTGTTATTGTGAGTCAACCATAAAAGATAGACATATGCTGTCGTGGGATATTTTTTATATAATTTTAAAGAGAACATTTCCGTCATACATGATTTCTGTGTAGCTTTAACCATTAAGGTTGCACACGCGGCGGAAGCTTAAAAAATGGAGTAACTTCTCCCGTTTCCCCAACATTTCCCTTCACTGCTCTGCTCCTATTAATTGTAGCGTGATGAAAAGTATACTTTAACCAGCTCAGGAGTATGAAGAATAATTGTACCAAGTTTCGTTAAAATCCGTCGAGTAGTTTTTGTTTCTATAACGGTTATACATACAGACAGACAAAAATTTTACTGATTGCATTTTCGGCATCAGTATCGATCCCTAATCACCCCCTGATAGTTATTTTGGAAATATATTTCATGTACGAGCTATATATATATACTATTAACGAGCTTCTGCCCGCGACTTCGTCTGCGTGGAATAGTTTCTTTGGGCTAACGCTAACTTTTACCCACGACTTCGTTTACGTAGACGGTGAAAATATTTTTAAATAATACCTACGTTAAGCGTAATTTTAGGTAGGTACCTACATCACGCTGTCATCAGTAAGAGTGAAACTTTAAAACGTTAGGTAAAAGTACTGGGTCTTATTATTGTTGCGCCGAGCGCAAACGTAAACCAGTTAGTTCGCGAAAGATCCAGAAAGGACCAGTGTTTGAGCGGCCGAAAGAGTCCAAGGTCACTCTTTATTGTTTTGAACACAAACAAGTGAAGTTTCTAGACAAACCGGTTTTGAGACAATAGTGCGGGTAGTAAACAAAGTTATAAAAAGTTGTTTACTTGTTTTTTGTCGTCCTGTCTCTATTGTGTGTCAATCTAGAAACTTCAGCTTCGACAATCTACTTTATGTGCGATATAAATACGCGGATGTGTTTATCGAGCGGACAGTCTTTATTTGGCTACGGAAGCGAACAGTGCGATATATCCGAGTGACTTCAAAGTGAATACAGTGATTGTGTACAAGTGCTATAGTGTTCAGTGGATAGTGAACAAGTGTTATAGTGACGATCAGTGTTGTTCAGTGAAGAAGTGTTCCTGTGTGAATCTGCTGTGAGATTCTTATTAGTGTGATCTGTGATTTAAGTGTTAATTTTGGTTAAATTGGACCACATTATTTAATCCCGAATCCCCAGCTCGTAACATTATCTTAAAATGGGTTATTGAACATTCAGTGAGAATGGACGTGGAGGAGGCTATTTGCTTGTGGGTTTTATACCGCAAACTGCGACGTCGTTGTCGAAAGCAAATACGATACTGGGTGCACCCTATTATGAGGCAAAGACTTTATTTAAGCCTGTTTGTGACTTTATATCCCATATAAATAAATAAATCCCACACTAAGACAACACGAAGAACGGTTTTTCAACTACTTTAGGATGTCCATTCGAATTAAGATTCCAAATCGCATCTCTTTTTCAATTTCGTCAATTATTAAATCAATTGATATCTCGTCCTCCATTTTTTAGTGGCTCCGTGCGTCCGTCCGCCTCAACCGCGCGGGTCAACTGAACAGTTCGATACAGGATTGTAGATCTTAAGCCGCGCGTCGACGCGCGGTGCCGCGCGGTTTAAGATCTTCCGCGCGGTGCATGGCGGTGCCGCGCGGTCACGCGCGGTGCCGCACGGTTATGTAAACAACAACATTGATTTGTTACAATCTCAATCCGCGCGCCGAGCCAACCGCGCGGTGCCACGCGTTCATCTGAACTAAGGCTTAAAATACTGTATAGATAATTATTCTGTGTGTTTACCATCTACAAGAATACGAAATGGATTACGTCTTAGTCAAGTAGTTAATTCAGTTATGTAAGGACTTACCTGGAAATTCCTGCTCTTTGGAAATACTCATCGAAACGTCAGCTTCTGCAAATTTAAAGTTATCTCTTTAGCGTGAATTTAATACTACGAGATAATAAATATTTAATTATTGTGCGCATAACAAATAAATTAGGCGTTTTGAACTAAACTTATTTAATAACTTGCTCGGTAATAAATAACTCATGCTTTTGGTTAGGCTGCAGCTTTGTTGTCCGTGGAAACAAAATAAATAAATAAATAAATAATGCTGGACTAATCACACAGCATCATCTAGCCCCAAGCTAAGCAGAGCTTGTGTTATGGGTACTAGATGACTGATATACTTAATACATTATACTACAAAAAAATGGAAGTGAAACGAAAATAAAAATTGAATAACTTGTTCTTTTCCACGGCTGCCTGCTAAAATGCGGTTTGAAAAGCACCAAAATAAACAATTAGTAAGCAAAGCGACCTGTCGAGGTAGCATTATTTCGAAGCTTATTTGACTTGACAAAACAATACCTTGTAGTTGGGAGGGTTTTCGGGGTTTTAGTTTTGCTGAAATAGTAAGTTGCTCTTCATGATAGGCGTCGTCCTGAACTCGCTTAGGTTTGAATTCAACACTCAACTCTTCAATTTCACTGACTTCGTAAGCTGGCTTCTTAGGCTTACGCCTTATAACCATCTCAACATTATCCTCAGACTCGGAACCACTCATAATAATTTCTTCGGGCTCATCATCATTCTCGACTTCTTGTGTTATTCGGATAGATGTTTCATCAGCCGCCTCAGATACAGTAACCTTCTTCTTGGGTTTTAATTTTATCCTACTAGAAAGTGATAATTCCTCATTAGAGTACTGTTCAGTGATTGGTTTAACCTCAAAACTAACTTCTTCTTGATCATCAATGATGTACTTTGGTTTTCTATCTAATTTAATGCTGACATCTTGTACGTATTCAGTAGGTTCTTCAATGTCTCTTGATCTGGAGACTGTTACGCTTGACATAATGTCTTCAGCTACCATATCTTTCTTAGAAAGCGGTTTTTTAAGCTGCATCGAGAACGTTGTTTGCTCGTTGTCCTCAATATCGCTTTCTATTATTTCTACTATATCGGGCCCATCCTTTTCTTCGTAAAATTTAATAGAAGTTTCATTTGCTTCTTCGCCAAATGTAGGCTGTTTCTGTGGCTTGAGTTTTACTTTGCTGGACATAGAAATTTCTTCCTCTGCATAAGAGTCTAACTGAATATTAAATTCTTGTTCGACATCTTCTTTTCTTTTTGTACTTTGAGGACGGAAAGTGACAGTTTCTGGTTCTGTTACTTCAGTTAAAATAATAGAAGATTTTCTGATAGGTTTCAACTTCTTTTTAATTGTTACTTCCTCAGATATTTCTTCAGTTTTTTTAATACTAGGGCGTCTTGGTTTTATGGTAAACTGTTGAGGCTCATCTGGTTGCACTTCTTCCTCTTCTTCCTTTTCTGGTTTGGACTTCGGTTGTTTTGTAGCTTCAATAATATCTTCAAAACCAAACATGGGTTTTTCTAACTCTGTTTTTTCAGCTTCTGGTAGTTCAGGCTGTTTGTATATCTTTTTCTTAATTTTAGAAGCTTCTTTCACATTTCTGGAAAGAATACCATTTTGTCTTATGTTTCCCAAGAAATTTATTAACGGTTTAATTATCTCTGGCGGCCAGTCATTTTTGTATGTAATGCGACTTTTTAGTTGAAATTTGGGCAGTGAAGTGACCTGAGTTTCTGATTTTGGTTTCAGAGCTGCTTTTTTAAGCTTGATTTTCGAAAATTGTGGACCTTCAATATTTTCTGCATGCTGTACCTTTACAACTTCAAGGACTTTTCTTTCTATTTTCAGTGGCGTTAACTTCAGTTTTGGGTTAGCTTTTTTCTTCTCTGCCACTACTATTTCTTGTGCTGTATCTTTTTCGAAAACTTGCGGTTTAAGAGAAATATCTTCTGGCAATTCTGATTTGTAATCATCTTTAGGTATGGTTTTATCCTTCTCGACTGGAGTTTCTTCTTTAGGTTTTATTACTTCAGATTTATCAATTAGTTTTTGCTCTTCTTCCTGTTGCGTTTTAACCAATTTTTTGGATTTCTTTCGTACCTTTGTGTCCTTTTCAGTAATTTGATCCGTTGGTGCTTTTTCTTCTGAATCAGACACTACTGGCTTTTCTATTGGTTCAGGAACTTCTTCCACATTATTTTTTTCTACAGGAATGTCTTTATCTTGCAGTTTTGTTGTAGATATAGTTTCTGATTCTTGTACTTTCACTTCATTCACAGGCTCTTTATCATTAGGTTTACTCTCTATATCAAGCTCTTTGACAAGTTTAATAGATTTTAATTTGTCTTTTTTCTTCTGTTTTATAGGCTTGGGTAATTTAATTGGTTCATCTTCCGGTATATTTTCTTCAACAGGTGTTTCTACTCTTATTTCTTCAACAATATTTGGCTCTGGCAAAGATTCTTCTATAATTGGAGATTTTGGTGCCACATCTTCAACGACAACTGAATCTTCTGTAAAAGGTTCCTGCTTTTTATCAATAGAATTTGTAATATTGACTTCAGGTGTCGTAGACTTAGGTTTTATTTTATCAGTAACCTGCACAGACGTCAGTTCAATTTCAGCTCTAGGTTTTTCTTCTGTTAAAGTTTCCTCTTGTACTACCTCGGAAATTTCTTGGTTAGTTTTTGTCGCAAATAATTCATTGGGTTCTTCAACTACTTTATACGAGAAATCGAACTGTTCTGGCTTTTCAAGTTCAGTCTTCTCCAAATCAGGTATCATTGGGATTTTCAGCACCTTCTTCTTTATTTTTATGGCTTCTTTTACATTACGAGATAAATCTCCATTTTGCCTCACGCTTCCCAAAAACGCTATAGCCGGTTTTATGATTTCTGGTGGCCAGTCGTTGACATATCTTATGCGACTTTTCAACTGAAACTTCGGTAGTGCGACTGTCTTTGCTTCTTGTTTTGGTACAAGAGAAGGCTTTTTCAACTTAATTTTACTGAATTGAGGGCCTTCCAGCTCGTGTTGATGTTGAGCCACATTGTCTACAATTTTTTCTTCAATCTTCATAAGCTTGAGTTTGTCTTTGGAATACTTTTTCTTCGGACTAGATTCGGTAATCTTAATGTCTTCATTTGGTTTATTTAAGCGCTGGTCATTAACTAAAGAATCTGTAAAGAAAAAACATTAGTCAAGTATAGCCTATACTGCTTTAACGGTTTTTTTTCATAAAAATAAACACGCTAGGTATCCTCACTTTTATTTAACTGGGTTTATGTATCTGCCTTTTACCTACTTTCATATATATGCTTACAAACAACGTAACCTTAACTTACACTGTAGTTATAAATACATAATGTAAATTCGTGTGTTTGTGTAAAAAATGTATGTGTACAAAACAGTATTTTATAAAAACTGCTCTTTCGCTCTTTCCACATCAACTTCGTCTACTTAGTGTTAAATCCATTTTTCAAATGTGTGAGTCAATTGTTATTAAATTTATTAAGAGTCATATAATATGTCACTTTCATATAATGATGCTTGTGATTTATCAAAAGTCGTA
Source organism: Pasiphila rectangulata (assembly GCA_963082625.1). NCBI lineage: Eukaryota > Metazoa > Arthropoda > Insecta > Lepidoptera > Geometridae > Pasiphila > Pasiphila rectangulata. The sequence continues at coordinate 24,203,668 of OY720236.1, read as the reverse complement.
GGAATCCCTTTTGCACATGAAAATAAATTAAGTGCTGTTTGTCCGTTAACTTACCCTGTGACTATATTATCTTCTAAATACAAGTTACATGGGGGATCTAAGTTATTTTGATTGTTTAAAACTCGCAAGTTACAGTTTTAACTTATGTTATTTGCCCTTGTTTACTTGTTGGTGTGTTTTAATAATTTTGTTCCGCGGTTATTTTAGTTGTTGTGTCAACTTTGGATTGGAATTTTTTGGATTTGGAAAATCTTTTTAATAATACGCTTTGTAATCGTCTTGTGTGTAGGCTTACCCTCTGGCATACGTGACTCCTCGATCGTAGTCTCCTCTGGCAGTTCGACGGTATCGACAGGTTCAACTTTTTCTGTGGCTTGGTTTTCTAAAACTGTTACCGTAACAATATCATCGTTTTTCATCTCATCGTCTTTTTGGATTGTCGTGATTTCAGTTGTTTCAGTTTTGGGACCTACCATCTTTTTAATGATAGGCTTTGTAACTGTTTTGTGTTTGGGCTTACCATCTGGCGTACGTGACTTCTCTGTTGTGGATCCCTCTAGCAGTTCAACGATTTTTACGGCCTTTACTTCTTCCGGTGCTTGGTCTTCGAAAACAGTTACCGTAGTTGTGGGTGTCTCGTCATCTTTCTGCACTGTCATTATTTCTGTGACTCCTTTTATCGGCGTATCTTTCATATTAATTACGCGCTTGGTTGTATTGATTGTTTCAACGTCACCAAAATTAGTTTTAACTTGAGTAACTTGCACCTGCTCCGGTTTCTCTTCTACAAAAATTTCCCTATAAGGCTTGTATGTGTCCAAAAGATGTGTGGTAGTGTCATGTGTGTATTCATGTGTAGTGTGTACATGTAAAATAGGTGTGTCGTTATCGTTTAGTTTAGTAGTGATTTCAGTTGTTTCAATCTTGGGACCTACCTTCTTTTTATTGGTGCGCTTTGTAAATGTTTTGTGTTTAAGCTTACCCTCTGGCGTATGTGACATCTCGATCGTAGTCTCCTCTGGCAGTTCGACGATTTGGACTGGCTCTATTTCTCCCATTGCTTGATATTTGGAAACAGTGACCGTTGTTATGGGCGCCTCGTCATCTTTCTGAACTGTCATGATTTCTGTGACTTCTTTTTTCGGGCTTTTCTTTTCAATAATGCGTTTAGTTGTTCTAATTGTTTTAACGTCATCAATATCAGTTTTGCCTAAAGAAATTTGTACTTGTTCCGGTGCTTCTTCAATAACTGATGCCATGTCAGGTTTTTGTAAGTCCTTGAGCGATGTGGTTGTGTCATCTGTGTATTGTTCTGATGTGTGTATGTGTATGATTGGTGTGTCATTATCGTGTTGTTCCGTAGTGATTTCTGTTGTTTCCTCTACAACAGTTGCCTTATCAGGCTTGTGTAAGTCCTTGAGCGGTGTGGTTGTGTCATCTGTGTATTGTTCTGAAGTATGTATGTGTACAATGGGTGTGTCATCGTCATTTTGTTCCGTGGTGATTTCAGTTGTTTTAACTTTAGGACCTAACTGTTTCTTAATGATACGCTTTGTAATTGTCTTGTGTTTGGGCTTACCCTCTGGCGTACGTGATTCCTCGAACGTGGTCTCCTCTGGCAATTCGACGATTTCGACTGGCTCAACTTCTTCCGGTTCTTGGTCTTCGGAAACGGTGACCCTTATAATGGGCACCTCATCGTCTTTCTGGACTGTAGTAATTTCTGTGACTTCTACTTTCGGGCCTTTCTTCTTTTTGATGATGCGCTTGGTTGTTTTGATAATAGCAACGTTGCCAGTATCAGTTTTTACTTGAGAAACTTCCAGTTTTATCGGTATTTCCTCTACAACAGTTGCCTTATCAGACTTGTGTTGGTCTTTGAGCGATGTGGTTGTGTCATCTGTGTATTGTTCTGATGTGTGTATGTGAATGATAGGTGTGTCATTATCGTGCTGTTCCGTTGTTATTTCTGTTGTTTCGACTTTAGGACCTACCTTTTTCTTTATAATACGCTTTGTAATTGTCTTGCGTGTGGGCTTACCGTCTGACGTACGTGACTCCTCGTCCTTAGTCTCCTCTGGCAGTTCAATGATTTCGACTGGCTCTTCTACTTGCCGTGCTTGGTTTTCAGAAACAGAGACCGTTGTTATGGGCACCTCGTCGTCTTTCTGGACTGTCGTGATTTCTGTGACTTCTTCTTTTGGGCCCTTCTTCTTTTTGATGACGCGCTTGATTGTTTTAATAATGGCAACGTCACCAGTATCAGTTTTAACTTGAGAAACTTCCAGTTTTTCCGGTATTTCCTCTACAACAGTTGCCTTATCAGGCTTGTGTAAGTCCTTGAGCGGTGTGGTTGTGTCATCTGTGTATTGTTCTGAAGTATGTATGTGTACAATGGGTGTGTCATCGTCATTTTGTTCCGTGGTGATTTCAGTTGTTTCAACTTTAGGACCTAACTTTTTCTTAATGATACGCTTTGTAATTGTCTTGTGTTTGGGCTTACCCTCTGGCGTACGTGATTCCTCGAACGTGGTCTCCTCTGGCAATTCGACGATTTCGACTGGCTCAACTTCTTCCGGTTCTTGGTCTTCGGAAACGGTGACCCTTATAATGGGCACCTCATCGTCTTTCTGGACTGTAGTAATTTCTGTGACTTCTACTTTCGGGCCTTTCTTTTTTTTGATGATGCGCTTGGTTGTTTTGATAATAGCAACGTCGCCAGTATCAGTTTTTACTTGAGAAACTTCTAGTTTCATCGGTATTTCCTCTACAACAGTTGCCTTATCAGACTTGTGTTGGTCTTTGAGCGATGTGGTTGTGTCATCTGTGTATTGTTCTGATGTGTGTATGTGAATGATAGGTGTGTCATTATCGTGCTGTTCCGTTGTTATTTCTGTTGTTTCGACTTTAGGACCTACCTTTTTCTTTATAATACGCTTTGTAATTGTCTTGCGTGTGGGCTTACCGTCTGACGTACGTGACTCCTCGTCCTTAGTCTCCTCTGGCAGTTCAATGATTTCTACTGGCTCTTCTACTTGCCGTGCTTGGTTTTCAGAAACAGAGACCGTTGTTATGGGCACCTCGTCGTCTTTCTGGACTGTCGTGATTTCTGTGACTTCTTCTTTTGGGCCCTTCTTCTTTTTGATGGCGCGCTTGATTGTTTTAATAATGGCAACGTCACCAGTATCAGTTTTAACTTGAGAAACTTCCAGTTTTTCCGGTATTTCCTCTACAACAGTTGCCTTATCAGGCTTGTGTAAGTCCTTGAGCGGTGTGGTTGTGTCATTTGTATATTGTTCTGAAGTATGTATGTGTACAATGGGTGTGTCATCGTCATTTTGTTCCGTGGTGATTTCAGTTGTTTCAACTTTAGGCCCTAACTTTTTCTTAATGATACGCTTTGTAATTGTCTTGTGTTTGGGCTTACCCTCTGGCGTACGTGATTCCTCGAACGTGGTCTCCTCTGGCAATTCAACGATTTCGACTGGCTCAACTTCTTCCGGTTCTTGGTCTTCGGAAACGGTGACCCTTATAATGGGCACCTCATCGTCTTTCTGGACTGTAGTAATTTCTGTAACTTCTACTTTCGGGCCTTTCTTTTTTTTGATGATGCGCTTGGTTGTTTTGATAATAGCAACGACGCCAGTATCAGTTTTTACTTGAGAAACTTCCAGTTTCAATGGTATTTCCTCTACAACAGTTGCCTTATCAGATTTGTGTAAGTCTTTGAGCGATGTGGTTGTGTCATTTGTGTATTGTTCTGAAGTATGTATGTGTACAATGGGTGTGTCATCGTCATTTTGTTCCGTGGTGATTTCAGTTGTTTCAACTTTAGGACCTAACTTTTTCTTAATGATACGCTTTGTAATTGTCTTGTGTTTGGGCTTACCCTCAGGCGTACGTGATTCCTCGAACGTGGTCTCCTCTGGAAATTCAACGATTTCGACTGTTTCAACTTCTTCCGGTTCTTGGTCTTCGGAAACGGTGACCCTTATAATGGGCAACTCATCGTCTTTCTGGACTGTAGTAATTTCTGTAACTTCTACTTTCGGGCCTTTCTTTTTTTTGATGATGCGCTTGGTTGTTTTGATAATAGCAACGTCGCCAGTATTAGTTTTTACTTGAGAAACTTCCAGTTTCAATGGTATTTCCTCTACAACAGTTGCCTTATCAGATTTGTGTAAGTCTTTGAGCGATGTGGTTGTGTCATCTGTGTATTGTTCTGATGTGTGTATGTGAATGATAGGTGTGTCATTATCGTGCTGTTCCGTTGTTATTTCTGTTGTTTCGACTTTAGGACCTACCTTTTTCTTTATAATACGCTTTGTAATTGTCTTGCGTGTGGGCTTACCGTCTGACGTACGTGACTCCTCGTCCTTAGTCTCCTCTGGCAGTTCAATGATTTCGACTGGCTCTTCTACTTGCCGTGCTTGGTTTTCAGAAACAGAGACCGTTGTTATGGGCACCTCGTCGTCTTTCTGGACTGTCGTGATTTCTGTGACTTCTTCTTTTGGGCCCTTCTTCTTTTTGATGACGCGCTTGATTGTTTTAATAATGGCAACGTCACCAGTATCAGTTTTAACTTGAGAAACTTCCAGTTTTTCCGGTATTTCCTCTACAACAGTTGCCTTATCAGGCTTGTGTAAGTCCTTGAGCGGTGTGGTTGTGTCATTTGTGTATTGTTCTGAAGTATGTATGTGTACAATGGGTGTGTCATCGTCATTTTGTTCCGTGGTGATTTCAGTTGTTTCAACTTTAGGACCTAACTTTTTCTTAATGATACGCTTTGTAATTGTCTTGTGTTTGGGCTTACCCTCTGGCGTACGTGATTCCTCGAACGTGGTCTCCTCTGGCAATTCAACGATTTCGACTGGCTCAACTTCTTCCGGTTCTTGGTCTTCGGAAACGGTGACCCTTATAATGGGCACCTCATCGTCTTTCTGGACTGTAGTAATTTCTGTAACTTCTACTTTCGGGCCTTTCTTTTTTTTGATGATGCGCTTGGTTGTTTTGATAATAGCAACGTCGCCAGTATCAGTTTTTACTTGAGAAACTTCCAGTTTCAATGGTATTTCCTCTACAACAGTTGCCTTATCAGATTTGTGTAAGTCTTTGAGCGATGTGGTTGTGTCATCTGTGTATTGTTCTGATGTGTGTATGTGAATGATAGGTGTATCATTATCGTGTTGTTCCGTTGTTATTTCTGTTGTTTCGACTTTAGGACCTACCTTTTTCTTTATAATACGCTTTGTAATTGTCTTGCGTGTGGGCTTACCGTCTGACGTACGTGACTCCTCGTCCTTCGTGTCCTCTGGCAGTTCAATGATTTCGACTGGCTCTTCTTCTTGCCGTGCTTGGTCTTCAGAAACGGAGACCGTTGTTATAGGCACCTTGTCGTCTTTCTGGGCTGTCGTGATTTCTGTGACTTCTTCTTTCGGGCCCTTTTTCTCTTTGATGACGCGCTTGGTTGTTTTAATAATGGAAACGTCACCAGTATCAGTTTTAACTTGAGAAACTTCCAGTTTTTCCGGTATTTCCTCTACAACAGTTGCCTTATCAGGCTTGTGTAAGTCTTTGAGCGGTGTGGTTGTGTTATCTGTGTATTGTTCTGAAGTATGTATGTGTACAATGGGTGTGACATCGTCATTTTGTTCCGTGGTGATTTCAGTTGTTTCAACTTTAGGACCTAACTTTTTCTTAATGATACGTTTTCTATTTGTCTTGTGTTTGGGCTTACCCTCTGACGTATGTGACTCCTCAACTTTGGTCTCCTCTGGCAAATCGATGATTTCGAATAGATTTTCTTCTTCCGGCTCTTGGTCTTCAAAAACAGTAACAGTTGTTATGGGCAGCTCGTCATCTTTCTGGACTGTGGTGATTTCAGTTACTTCATCTTTAGGGCCCTTCTTTTTTTTTATGACGCGCTTTGTTGTTTTGATTGTTTTCACGTCTCCAGTATCAGTTTTGACTTGAGTTACTACTACTTTTTCAGGTGCTTCTTCAATAACTGATGCCTCGTCAAGCTTATGTAATTCCTGAAGCGGTGTAGTTGTGTCGTCGATGTATTCTTCTGAAGTATGTATGTGTACAATGGGTGTGTCATCATCATTTTGCTCCGTTGTGATTTCAGTTGTTTCAACTTTAGGACCTAACTTTTTCTTAATGATACGCTTTGTAATTGTCTTGTGTTTGGGCTTACCCTCTGGCGTACGTGCTTCCTCGAACGTGATCTTCTCTGGCAATTCAACGATTTCAACTGGCTCAACTTCTTCCGGTTCTTGGTCTTCGGAAACGGTGACCGTTGTTATGGGCACCTCGTCATCTTTTTCGACTGAGGTGATTTCTGTAACTTCGACCTTAGGGCCCTTTTTCTTTTTGATGATGCGCTTGGTGGTTTTGATTGTTTTCACGTCTCCAGTATCAGTTTTGACTTGAGTAATTACTACTTTTTCGGGTGCTTCTTCAATAACTGATCCCTTGTCAGGCTTATATAATTCCTGAAGCGGTGTGGTTGTTTCATCGATGTATTCTTCTGAAGTATGTATGTGTACAATAGGTGTGTCATCATCATTTTGTTCCGTGGTGATTTCAGTTGTTTCAACTTTAGGACCTACCTTTTTCTTAATGATACGCTTTGTAATTGTCTTGTGTTTAGGCTTACCCTCTGACGTATGTGACTCCTCAACTTTGGTTTCCTCTGGCAGTTCGATGATTTCGAATAGATTTTCTGCTTCCGGCTCGTGGTCTTTAGAAACGAAAACCGTTGTTATAGGCAGCTCGTCATCTTTCTGGACTGAGGTGATTTCTGTAACTTCTTCTTTAGGGCCCTTCTTCTTTTTAATGACGCGCTTGGTTGTTTTGACTGTTTTCACGTCTCCAGTATCAGTTTTGACTTGAGTAATTACTACTTTTTCGGGTGCTTCTTCAATAACTGATGCCTGGTCAACCTTATATAGTTCCTGAAGCGGTGTAGTTGTGTCATCGATGTATTCTTCTGAAGTATGAATGTGTACAATAGGTGTGTCATCATCATTTTGTTCCGTGGTGATTTCAGTTGTTTCTACTTTTGGACCTACCTTCTTTTTTATTATACGCTTTGTAATTGTCTTGTGTTTGGGCTTACCCTCTGGCGTACGTGCCTCCTCGAACGTGGTCTCTTCTGGCAACTCAACGATTTCGACTGGCTCAACTTCTTCCGGTTCTTGGTCTTCGGAAACGGTAACCGTTGTTATGGGCACCTCGTCATCTTTCTGGACTGTGGTGATTTCAGTTACTTCATCTTTAGGGCCTTTCTTTTTTTTTATGACGCGCTTTGTTGTTTTGATTGTTTTCACGTCTCCAGTATCAGTTTTGACTTGAGTTACTACTACTTTTTCGGGTGCTTCTTCAATAACTGATGCCTTGTCAAGCTTATGTAATTCCTGAAGCGGTGTAGTTGTGTCGTCGATGTATTCTTCTGAAGTATGTATGTGTACAATAGGTGTGTCATCATCATTTTGCTCCGTGGTGATTTCAGTTGTTTCAACTTTAGGACCTAACTTTTTCTTAATGATACGCTTTGTAATTGTCTTGTGTTTGGGCTTACCCTCTGGCGTACGTGATTCCTCGTACGTGGTCTCCTCTGGCAATTCAACGATTTCGACTGGCTCAACTTCTTCCGGTTCTTGGTCTTCGGAAACGGTGACCGTTGTTATGGGCACCTCGTCATCTTTCTGGACTGAGGTGATTTCTGTGACTTCTTCTTTCGGGCCCTTCTTCCTTTTTATGACGCGACTGATTGTTTTAATGATGTTAACGTCACCAGTATCAGTTTTAACTTGGGAAACTTCTAGTTTTTCCGGTATTTCCTCTACAACAGTTGCCTTATCAGGCTTGTGTAAGTCCTTGAGCGATGTGGTTGTGTCATCTGTGTATTGTTCTGAAGTGTGTATGTGTACAATGGGTGTGTCATCGTCATTTTGTTCCGTGGTGATTTCAGTTGTTTCAACTTTAGGACCTAACTTTTTCTTAATGATACGCTTTGTAATTGTCTTGTGTTTGGGCTTACCCTCTGGCGTACTTGATTCCTCGAACGTGGTCTCCTCTGGCAATTCAACGATTTCGACTGGCTCAACTTCTTCCGGTTCTTGGTCTTCGGAAACGGTGACCGTTGTTATGGGCACCTCGTCACCTTTTTCGACTGAGGTGATTTCTGTAACTTCGACCTTAGGGCCCTTTTTCTTTTTGATGATGCGCTTAGTGGTTTTAATTGTTTTCACGTCTCCAGTATCAGTTTTGACTTGAGTAATTACTACTTTTTCGGGTGCTTCTTCAATAACTGATCCTTTGTCAGGCTTACATAACTCCAGAAGCGGTGTGGTTGTGTCATCGATGTATTCTTCTGAAGTATGTATGTGTACAATAGGTGTGTCATCATCATTTTGCTCCGTGGTGATTTCAGTTGTTTCAACTTTAGGACCTAACTTTTTCTTAATGATACGCTTTGTAATTGTCTTGTGTTTGGGCGTACCCTCTGGCGTACGTGATTCCTCGTACGTGGTCTCCTCTGGCAATTCAATGATTTCGACTGGCTCAACTTCTTCCGGTTCTTGGTCTTCGGAAACGGTGACCGTTGTTATGGGCACCTCGTCATCTTTCTGGACTGAGGTGATTTCTGTGACTTCTTCTTTCGGTCCCTTTTTCTTTTTGATGACGCGCTTGATTGTTTTAATAATGGCAACTTCACCAGTATCAGTTTTAACTTGAGAAACTTCCAGTTTTTCCGGTATTTCCTCTACAACAGTTGCCTTATCAGACTTGTGTAAGTCCTTGAGCGATGTGGTTGTGTCATCTGTGTATTGTTCTGAAGTATGTATGTGTACAATAGGTGTGTCATCATCATTTTGCTCCGTGGTGATTTCAGTTGTTTCAACTTTAGGACCTAACTTTTTCTTAATGATACGCTTTATAATTGTCTTGTGTTTGGGCTTACCCTCTGGCGTACGTGATTCCTCGTAGGTGGTCTCCTCTGGCAATTCAACGATTTCGACTGGCTCAACTTCTTCCGGTTCTTGGTCTTCGGAAACGGTGACCGTTGTTATGGGCACCTCGTCATCTTTCTGGACTGAGGTGATTTCTGTGACTTCTTCTTTCGGTCCCTTTTTCTTTTTGATGACGCGCTTGATTGTTTTAATAATGGCAACTTCACCAGTATCAGTTTTAACTTGAGAAACTTCCAGTTTTTCCGGTATTTCCTCTACAACAGTTGCCTTATCAGACTTGTGTAAGTCCTTGAGCGATGTGGTTGTGTCATCTGTGTATTGTTCTGAAGTATGTATGTGTACAATAGGTGTGTCATCATCATTTTGCTCCGTGGTGATTTCAGTTGTTTCAACTTTAGGACCTAACTTTTTCTTAATGATACGCTTTGTAATTGTCTTGTGATTGGGCTTACCCTCTGGCGTACGTGATTCCTCGAACGTGGTCTCCTCTGGCAATTCAACGATTTCGACTGGCTCAACTTCTTCCGGTTCTTGGTCTTCGGAAACGGTGACCGTTGTTATGGGCACCTCGTCATCTTTTTCGACTGAGGTGATTTCTGTAACTTCGACCTTAGGGCCCTTTTTCTTTTTGATGATGCGCTTGGTGGTTTTGATTGTTTTCACGTCTCCAGTATCAGTTTTGACTTGAGTAATTACTACTTTTTCGGGTGCTTCTTCAATAACTGATCCCTTGTCAGGCTTATATAATTCCAGAAGCGGTGTGGTTGTGTCATCAATGTATTCTTCTGAAGTATGTATGTGTACAATAGGTGTGTCATCATCATTTTGCTCCGTGGTGATTTCAGTTGTTTCAACTTTAGGACCTAACTTTTTCTTAATGATACGCTTTGTAATTGTCTTGTGTTTGGGCTTACCCTCTGGTGTACGTGATTCCTCGAACGTGGTCTCCTCTGGCAATTCAACGATTTCGACTGGCACAACTTCTTCCGGTTCTTGGTCTTCGGAAACGGTGACCGTTGTTATGGGCACCTCGTCATCTTTCTGGACTGAGGTGATTTCTGTTACTTCTTCTTTAGGTCCCTTCTTCTTTTTGATGACGCGCTTGGTTGTTTTGATTGTTTTGACGTCACCAGTATCAGTTTTAACATGAGTAATTTGTACTTGTTCCGGTGCTTCTTCAATAACTGATGCCTTTTCGGGTTCATGTAAGTCCTTAAGCGGTGTAGTTGTGTCATCTGTGTATTCTTCTGAAGTGTGTATGTGCACAATAGGTGTGTCATCGTCATTTTTTTCCGTGGTGATTTCAGTTGTTTCTATTTTAGGACCCACTTTCTTTTTAATGATGCGCTTTGTTATTGTCTTGAGTTTGGGCTTACCCTCTGGCGTACTGGACTTCTCGACCGTGGTCTCCTCTGGAAATTCAACGATCTCAACTGGTTTAACTTCGTCTGGTGCTAAATCATCGGAAACCGTGACTAATGAGATGAGCACCTTATCGTCTTTCTGGACTGTCGTGTTTTCTGTGACTTCTTCTTTCGGGCCCTTCTCTTTTTTGATAAAACGCTTGGTTGTTTTGATGTCACCTGTTTCAGTTTTGACTTGAGTAATTACTACTTTTTCGGATGCTTCTTCAATGACTGATGCCTTGTCAGGTTTAAATAAGTCCTTGAGGGGTGTTGTTGTGTCATCTGTGTATTCTTTTAAAGTGTGTATGTGTACAATTGGTGTGTCATCGTCTTTTTGTTCCGTGGTGATTTCAGTTGTTTCATTTTTAGGACCTACTTTCTTTTTTATAATACGCTTTGTAATTGTCTTGTGTTTGGGCTTACCCTCTGACGTACGTGATTCCTCGACCGTGGTCTCCTCTGGCAATTCAACGATTTCGACTGGCTCAACTTCTTCCGGTTCTTGGTCTTCGGAAACGGTGACCGTTGTTATGGGCACCTCGTCATCTTTCTGGACTGAGGTGATTTCTGTGACTTCTACTTTCGGGCCCTTCTTCTTTTTGATGATGCGCTTGGTTGTTTTGATAATGGCAACATCGCCAGTATCAGTTCTTACTTGAGAAACTACCAGTTTTACTGGTATTTCCTCTACGACAAATGCCTTATCAGGCTTGTGTAAGTCCTTGAGTGGTGTTGTTGTGTCATCTGTGTATTCTTCTGAAGTGTGTATGTGCACAATGGGTGTGTCATCGTCATTTTGTTCAGTGGTGATTTGTGTTGTTTCAACTTTAGGACCTACCTTCTTTTTAATGAAACGCTTTGTAATTGTCTTGTGTTTGGGCTTACCCTCTGTAGTACGTGACTCCTCAACTGTAATCTCCTCTGGCAATTCAACGATTTCGACTGGCTTTACTTCCTCCGGTGACAGGACTTCGAAAACGGTGATCGTAGTTATGGGGGCTTCGTCATCTTTCTGTACTGTCGTGATTTCTGTGACTTCTTTTTTCGGGCCTTTCATCTTTTTGATAAACCGTTTTTTAGTCTTGACAATTGCAACGTCGCCAGTATCAGTTTTAACTTGATTTATTTGTATTTGTTCCAGTGGTTCTTCAATAACTGATGCTTTGTCGGGCTTGTGTAAGTCCTTGAGCGATTTATTAGGGTCATCTGTGTATTCATTTGAAGTGTGTATGTGTACAATGGGTGTGTCATCGTCATTTTGTTCCGTGGTGATTTCAGTTGTTTCGACTTTAGGACCCACTTTCTTTTTAATGATACGCTTTGTTATTTTTTTGTGTTTGGGCTTACCCTCTGGCGTACGTGATTCCTCAACCGTAGTCTCCTCTGGCAATTCAACAACTTCGACTGGCTCTACTTCCTTCGGTGCTAAGTCATCGGAAGCAGTTATCGTAGTAATTGGTGCCTCGTCATCTTTTTGCATTGTTATGATTTCTGTGACTTCTTGTTTAGGGCCCATTTTCTTTTTAATGACGCGCTTAGTAGTTTTTATTGTTTCTACTACACCAGTGTCACTTTTGACTTGAGTTATTTGTACTTGTTCTGGTGCTTCTTCTATAACTATTGGCTTGTCGGCTTTGTATAAGTCCTTGAGTGTTGTGGTTTTGTCATCTGTGTATTCTTCTGACGTGTGTATGTGAACAATGGGTGTGTCATCGTCATTTTGTTCCGTAGTGATTTCAGTAGTTTCGACTTTAGGACCTATTTTCTTTTTTATTATTCGCTTCGTTATTTTCTTATGTTTCGGCTTACCCCCTAGTGAACGTGATTCCTCGACCTTGGTCTCCTCTGGCAGTTCGACAACTTCGAATACTGGCTCTTCTTCTTGCGGTCCTTGGTTTTCGCAAACGGTGACCGTTGTTATGGGCAACTCGTCGTCTTTCTGGACTGTTGTGATTTCTGTGATTTCTTCTTTTGGGCCCTTTTTCTTTTTTATGACTCGCTTGGTTGTCTTGATGGTCTCTACGTCACCAGTTTCAGTTTTAACCTGAGTGATTTTAACTTGTTCCGGTGCTTCCTCAATAACTGATGCCTTATCGGGTTTCTGTAAGTCTTTGAGTAATATTGTCGTATCTTCTGTGTATTCTTCTGATGTGTGTATGTGAACAATAGGTATATCATCACCGTTTTGTTCTGTAGTGATTTCAGTTGTTTCAATTTTGGGACCGACCTTTTTTTTAATAATTCGTTTTGTAATTTTCTTGTGATTGGGCTTACCTTCTGGCGATCGTATTTCTTTGACTGTGGTTTCCTCTGGCAGTTCGATGATTTCGACTTGCTCTTCTTTTTGCGGTGCTTGGTCTTCAGAAACGGTGTCTGTTGTTATGGGCAAGTCGTCGTCTTTCTGGAATGTCGTGATTTCTGTGACTTCTTTATGAGGGCCCTTTTTCTTTTTGTTTACGCGTTCGGTTGTCTTGATGGTTTTAACTTCACCAGTATCAGTTTTGACTTGAGTAATTACTACTTTTTCGGGTGCTTCTGTAATAACTGATGCCTTGTCAGGCTTATGTAATTCCTGAAGCGGTGTGGTTGTGTCATCGATGTATTCTTCTGAAGTATGAATGTGTACAATAGGTGTGTCATCATCATTTTGTTCCGTGGTGATTTCAGTTGTTTCTACTTTTGGACCTACCTTCTTTTTTATTTTACGCTTTGTAATTGTCTTGTGTTTGGGCTTACCCTCTGGCGTACGTGACTCCTCAACTTTAATCTCCTCTGGCAGTTCGATGATTTCAACTGACTCCTTTTCTTGCGGTGCTTGGTCTTCGAAAACGGTGACCGTTGTTACGGGCACCTCGTCGTCTGTCTGGATTGTCGCGATTTCTGTGATTTCTTCTTTCGGGCCCTTCTTTTTCCTTATGACGCGCTTGGTTGTCTTTATAGTTTTCACGTCACCCGTATCAGTTTTAACATGAGTAATTTCAACTTTTTCGGGTGCTTCTTCAATAACTGATGCGTTGTCGGGTTCATGTAAATTCTTTAGCGGCGTGGTTGTGTCATCGATGTATTCTTCTGAAGTGTGTATGTGTACTATAGGTGTATCATCATCATTTTGGTCTGTGGTGATTACGGTAGTTTCTACTTTAGGGCCTATTTTCTTTTTAATGATACGCTTTGTAATAGTTTTGTGTTTTGGCTTACCCTCTGGCGTACGTAACTCCTCGACCTTGATCTCCGCTGGCAGTTCGATGATTTCAACTGGCTCAACTTCTTCCGGTGCTTGTTCTTCAGAAACGGTGACCGTTGTTATGGGCACTTCGTCGTCTTTCTGGACTGTCGTGATTTCTGTGACTTCTTCTTTCGGGCCCTTCTTTTTTTTGATGACGCGCTTAGTTGTTTTAATGGTTTTAACGTCACCAGTATCAGTTTTTACTTGAGTAATTTCAACTTTTTCGGGTGCTTCTTCAATTTCTGATGCCTTGTCAGGCTTATGTAGGTCCTTGAGTGGTATTGTCGTGTCTTCTGTGTATTCTTCTGATGTTTGTATGTGAACAATGGGTGTTTCATCATTATTTTGTTCTGTGGTGATTTCAGTTGTTTCTATTTTGGGACCTACCTTCTTTTTAATAATCCGTTTTGTAATTTTTTTGTGTTTGGGCTTACCGTCTGGCGTACATGATTCCTCGACTTTAGTCTCCTCAGGCAATTCAATGATTTCGACTGGCTCTACTTCTTCTGGTGCTTGATTTTCAGAAACAGTGACAGTTGTTATGGGCACCTCGTTGTCCTTCTGAATTGTTGTGATTTCTGTGATTTCTTCTTTTGGGCCCTTTTTCTTTTTTATGACTCGCTTGGTTGTCTTGATGGTCTCTACGTCACCAGTTTCAGTTTTAACCTGACTGATATGAACTTGTTCCGGTGCTTCTTCAATAACTGATGCCTTGTCGGGTTTGTGTAAATCTTTGAGTTGTATTGTCGTGTCTTCTGTGTATCCTTCCGATGTGTGTATATGAACAATGGGTGTATCATCATCGTTTTGTTCTGTGGTGATTTCAGTTGTTTCGATTTTTGGACCTACCTTCTTTTTTATAATCCGTTTTGTAATTTTCTTGTGTTTGAGCTTACCCTCTGGTGATCGTGACTCTTCCACTGTGGTCTCCTCTGGCAATTCAATGATTTCGAATGGCTCTTCTTCTTCCGGTATTTGATTTTCGGAAACAGTGACAGTTGTTAAGGGCACCTCGTCATCTTTCTGGACTGTTGTGATTTCTGTAACTTCTTCTTTTGGACCTTTTTTCTTTTTTATGACTCTCTTGGTTGTCTTGATAGTTTTAACGTCACCAGCATCAGTTTTGACCTGAGTAATTTGTACTTGTTCCGGTGCCTCTTCAATAACTGATGCATTGTCAGGCTTGTGTAAGTCTTTGAGTGGTATCGTCGTATCTTCTGTGTATTCTTCTGATGTTTGTATTTGTACGATTGGTGAATCATCATCGTTTAGTTCTGTAGTGATTTCAGTTGTTTGAACTTTGGGACCAACTTTCTTTTTTATGATACGCTTTGTAATCTTCTTGTATTTCGGCTTACCCTCTGGCGTACGTAACTCCTTTATTATGGTTTCCTCTGGCAGTTCGACGATTTCAAAAGTCTGTTTTTGTTTTGGAGTTTGGTCGTCGGAAACAGTAACCGTTACAATGGGTGCCTCGTCATCTTTTTGCATGGTCGTGATTTCAGTGACTTCTTCTTTCGGGCCCTTTTTCTTTTTTAAGATGCGTTTTGCGGTCTTGATGGTCCTAACCTCACCAGTTTCAGTTTTTACCTGGGTGACTTGAACTTGTTCCGGGGCTTCTTCAAGAATGGATGCATTTTTAGGCTTGTAAAGATCTTTTAGTGGCGTTGTCGTGTCTTCTATATATTCTTCCGATGTGTGTATGAGTACAATGGGTGTATCATTGTCGTTTTGTTCCGTGGTAATTTCAGTTGTTTCAATTTTAGGACCTACCTTCTTTTTAATTATTCGCTTTGTAATTTTCTTGTGTTTAGGCATACCCTCTGGTGTTAGTAACTCCTCGACAGTAGTCTCCTCTGGCAGTTCGACGATTTCGATAGGCTTGACTTCTTCCGTGGCTTGGTTTTCGGAAACGGTGACCCTTACAATGGGGGCCTCGTCATCTTTCTGGAATGTCGTAATTTCTGTTACTTCTTTAGCAGGGCCCTTCTTATTTTTGATGACGCGCTTGGTTGTCTTGATAGTCTTTACGTCGCCAGTATCAGTTTTGACTTGAGTAATTTGTATTTGTTCTGGTGCTTCTTCAATAGCTAATGCTTTGTCGGGTGTATCTATGAGTGGTATTGTTGTTTCTTCTGTGTATTCTTCTGATGTTTTTATGCTTAAGATAGGAGTGTCGTCATTATCTTGTTCTGTGGTAATTTCAGTTGTTTCAACTTTAGGACCTACCTTCTTTTTAATGATTCTCTTTGTAATTTTCTTGTGTTTAGGCTTACCCTCCGGCGTATAGAACTCCTCGAACGTGGTCTCCTCTGGTAATTCAACAATTTTAACTGGCTCTACTTCTTCGAGTGCTTGATCTTCGGAAACGGTGATCGTTGTTAGAGGTACTTCTTCATCTTTCTGTACTGTCGTGATTTCTGTGATTTCTTTTTTAGAGCCTTTCTGCTTTTTGATGATGCGCTTAGTAGTTTTGATGGTCTTAACTTCGCCAGTTTCAGTTTTCACCTGGGTGATTCGAACTTGTTCTGGCGCTTCTTCAATTACTAATGCTTTGTCGGGCTTGTGTATGTCTTTAAGTGGTATAATAGTATCTGCATTGTATTCTTCTGACGTGTGTATGTGTACTAAAGGTGTTTTGTTACCGTCCTGTTCTGTGGTGATTTCTGTTGTTTCAACTTTATGACCAACCTTCTTTTTAATAATACGTTTTGTAATTGTCTTGCTTTTAGGCTTACCCTCTGGCGTACATGACTCCTCGATCGTGGTTTCTTCTGGCAGTTCGACGATTTCAACTGGCTCTACTTCTTCCAATTCTTGGTCTTCGAAAACGATGACTGTTGTTATGGGTGCCTCGTCATCTTTCTGGACTGACGTGATTTCTGTGACTTCTTCTTTAGGGCCCATTTTCTTTTTGATGACGCGCTTGGTTGTCTTGATTGTCTGTACGTTGCCAGTATCAGTTTTGATTTGTGTAATTTGTACTTGTTCTGGTGCTTCTTCAAGAACTGCTGCCATTTCGGGCTTGTGTAAGTCTTTGAGTGGTTTTGTCCTATCATCTGTGTATTCTTCTGATTTGTGTATGCTTACGATAGGGCATTCGTTATCGTTTTGTTCTGTGGTGATTTCAGTTCCTAATGTCTTCTTAATGATACGTTTTATATTTTTTTTGTGTTTGGGCTTACCCTCTGGCGAACTCAACTCCTCTATTGTGGTTTCTTCTGGAAGTTCGACGATTTCGACTGGCTCGTCTTCTTCCGAAACTTGGTCTTTTGAGACGGTGACCGTTGTTATGGGCGCCTCATAGTCTTTCTGGTCTACCGTAATTTCTGTGACTTCTTCTTTTGGTCCCCTTTGCTTTTTCATGCGCTTTGACGGTTTTCTGTGTTCACGAATTTCTTCTATTTCAGGTTCGTCTTGAAGCATTTCTTTTATTTCAAGTTTATTTATCATTTTAGGTATGAACAAATATTCATCAGGCATTTCAATTGTACTTTTGTCTGTATCATGCAAAATAACAAAATCATCTCCATCGTATTCTTCAATTTCAACTCTATGCCTCATTTCCACTTCTGGCTTTCGTAAATCTTCATCTTCTATTGTTTCTTCAATCACAACATCGCCTTCTTCAACATCGTGATTTCGGTGTTTCTTTTTTTTTCTTAAAATAGTCCGTTTTGTTTTAACTTGTATAGGTTCCGCGTTACCAGGCGCTTGAACGAATTTTGTAATTATTTCTTCTGATTCTTCAACGTCTGATGACTTCGGTGAAGTTTGTATTACATTTGTTTGTTCTGAAAGTGGTGAAGGGTGTTTATATAATGCTCGTTTTGAATATGTAATTCAATGCGAAATCCGGATTTGTGATCTAGATTTAACCAATCCCTTAAATTTAAATTAAATTTATATTTACAAAGCATAAAATAGTTCTACATAATATCAATACTGATGTAAGGGCGCAGTTTAAAGCATTTGCGCCATGTCTTTTTGTCTTAGCAGTATAAATTTACAATGAATTACTCCGTTTCAGGAACCGATTATCAAACTTTTAAACACGAATACACCAAGTTTGTCTGGTATGACCCATTTTTCCTTTAAAGTCATTCTTACAAGTATTATGAAATGATTATAATACGCATGCCGTGGGGTGCCGGCAGTAGAATGTTACCCCTCCTCTCCTACCCGTGGATGCAGTAAGAGCCTGCTAAGGGACACCTCCGGAAGATGGGCAGCAGCGTCTATCCGTGTATCAACATCCCATACTGCGCTCACCAACCCGCCTGCCAAGCGTGGTGAGAATGGCAACTACCCCTCATGGAGATCCATGAGGGAGGCCTGTGTTCATCAGTGGACGTTTTATGGCTGAAATGATGATGATGATAATACGCATTGTTTTATTTATATTTGATGCTGTCAAAATAAATAGCAATTCATTTTATTTCGAAAGAAATGTAAACTTGTAACAACACTGAACAGAGGATATTCTAAAAAAACGATTTGAAATCGCGATGACAAGTAATTTAAAAAATGTTGTTCTGAGTACGTATAGTTGAGTATTCTTAAGTCTTACTTACCTCTGAAATGTACTTCTTGCGTTCTAATCGCGATTTTTCCTTCATCGTCAACATCTTTTACGGTACTTGTCAGGTATCTAGGATGATTTTCGATGTATGGTGTTGCTTGTTCATCAACAAATTCTTCAGTTACCTTGATTTCTTTTATGATAGGTAAAGCTTTTCTTGGTTGCTTTAGACGTGGTTCTTGTATAATTAATTCTGTTTCATGTTGAAAGGCTTTTTTGTCTGTAATTATCAATGGTGTGATGATTGTTTGTGTAATTTTTGTAGTCTCAGTATTGTATGTGGGGCCTTTTAATTCTTCTGTATGTGTTTCTAGTATATTTTCAGAGCATTGTAAGTGTGAGAATGCTGTCAACGTTTGATTTGCTTGTACTATTTTACCTTTGGTTGGAGTGAAATAATCCTGTGAATCCTCTTGAGTGACTTCCTGGATAATTAAACTTTCAGAAGTATTTAAAGCAACGGTTGCTTTTTCTTTTTGCTTGTGTTTGTCGAAACTGGCTTCTATTTCTTTTTCATGAACATATACATCGTTTTGACTAAGGGGTTCAATTTCAATTGGTATTGGAATAATACATTTTTCATCCTGTGTTAATGTTTTAATATCAGTTACATTTTCCCCAACAACTATTTCAGTCTGCTCAACGGGACTCATTTCCATAACTTGTTGTAATATTTGTTTTGTTTCACTTATTTTTGTTTCAATAAACTTAGGTGATTCTTGAACTATATCATCGGTGACAATATAGCTTTTGTGTGTTTCCAATTTAATATTTGCTTTGTTTTTATCAACTTCCGAGTAATGTGTTAGACGTGGTTCTTGTATAATTAGTTCTGTTTCATGTTGAAAGGCTTTTTTATCTGTAATTATCAATGGTGTGATGATTGTTTGTGTGATTTTTGTAGTCTCAGTATTATATGTGGGGCCTTTCAATTCTTCAGTATGCGTTTCTGGTATATTTTCAGAGCATTGTAAGTGTGAGAATACTGTCAACGTTTGATTTGCTTGTACTATTTTACCTTTGGTTGGAGTGAAATAATCCTGTGAATCCTCTTGAGTGACTTCCTGGATAATTAAACTTTCAGAAGTATTTAAAGCAACGGTTGCTTTTTCTTTTTGCTTGTGTTTGTCGAAACTGGCTTCTATTTCTTTTTCATGAACATATACATCATTTTGACTGAGGGGTTCAATTTCAATTGGTATTGGAATAATACATTTTTCATCCTGTGTTAATGTTTTAATATCAGTTATATTTTCCCCAACAACTATTTCAGTCTGCTCAACAGGACTCATTTCCATAACTTGTTGCAAGATTTGTTTTGTTTCACTTATTTTTGTTTCAATAAACTTTGGTGATTCTTGAACTATATCATCGGTGACAATATAGCTTTTGTGCGTTTCCAATTTAATATTTGCTTTGTTTTTATCAACTTCCGAGTAATGTGGTAGTTCAGTAACATTTTCTAATATTTGAGTTTTAGAGCTAGATATTTCTTGTAAAGCTATATGACTTTTGACAGCCTTATCTTTTTTATCAAATGTGACATTCTCAAATAATTCAGAACTTTCGCCAACAATAACTTCTGTTTGTTGCACAGATTTCAATTCTGATAAATGCTCTTGTGCAACTTTTTGTTCAAAATCGCGAGAAGCTATCTTTTCTGAAGCTTCGTGAAGGACATTTTCTGAAGTAATGTAACTTTTGTAAAGTTCTAACTCCTGTTTAACTTCTTCTTTTTCAGGTTCATATTTAGCTTGCAGTTCACCTACACTTTCTAGTGTTTCTGGTTGACTACCTATTAATTCCATCAACGTTATTGATTTTGGTATCACTGTTTCATCTTTAGTAATCTTATCACCAAGTACTTTGAATCCTTCCATAGGAATGGTTTCACTAGTCGTAATGTAGGTATTGGAGTTTATTTCTGATTGTTGCTTTGAAACTGTATTAGTTTTTTCAGGAATGAACTGACTTTCTTTTTCTCTGACTTCAGTGTTTGTCACTGTTACATGTTCTTGCGAATTAATTTGAATGGTAATTTTCTCTTGGGAAGGGATTTTTACATCTTCTAACTGTGCCTCTGATTCCCTTAGCTCAGCTTCTTGAATTTGAAGTGGTAAATTCATTTCAAACAAAAGTTTACTTTGTTGTGATGTTTTCGCCTTTTCATCACCCAAAAAAAGTTCTTTTTCTTGTAAATCGACTTCAAAAACAGTAACGTGTTCATCTGTTTTTACCTCAAAAGACGGGGTGAACGTTTTTGCTTTGCTAGATGGCATTAGATCTTCGTGTGTTTCTTCAGATTCGACTTTTGTAATTTGAAGTGCTTTTATTGGTTGAATCGAAATTTCATTAATTTTTTCTGTGATAGTCACAAAGCTAGCTATTATGTCTTCGTTTTCAGGTGGCTCTAATACCTCTATATTTACATGTTTATGTGTGTTTATGCTCAAGTTGCCACTTGCAACTTTGCCAGTGGGAGTTTTTTTGAGTTCTTCTTCTTTTTCAGCAAAAACATTTTCTGATATATAGATGTGATCAGCTGGATGTACGTTTATACCTGGGGCTACAATTGTATAGTCTAATCTAGTTAAATCTGTTTCACTTTCGCCAATAACGGTTTCAGCAATATTTATACTTTTTTTTAATAAAACACCTGACGAAGGCTCTACATTTTTGCTTCCTGACAGGAAATCACATGAAACAAATTTTTCTTCCTTTTCGGATGATAATATTTCGGTTATGCTAACATAATTTTTGCTCTGTAAAGAAGGTTTCAAAGCTTCCGTTTTGAGAATCGGATTTTCATCAAACGGAGTTTCCGATTCATTGATTATGATTTCCGTTATAGCTACTGATTTCTGTTCTTCAACATTAGGTTGAGTTCTTCTCTGCGTAGGAGCTTCTTCTATAAACCCATTTTCTACTTCGCCAATAAATGGTTCTGATTTGTAAACTGCCTCTTGTAATCCGTGAGATGTAACCGCGTTGGATGCACTGGTTTCACTTACTTTTAATTCTTCTGCTGCTTGATTTACAACAACTTCAGTGTTTAAAAGTGAATTTTGTTCACTCAGGGTAGTTACCGCTTGGATCATATTGGCCTCAGATTTTGCTTTAAATACGTTTTCATTTTCCATAGCTTGAATTTGAATAACTTCTTTAGCTGATGTTTCTACAAACTGGGTAGATGCTTTGCGCGAAATATTTTTAACATTATCAAGACCAGTTTCCTTTTCACTGTGTAAAACTTCGAATCCTTGAACATGTTTTTTGAGATCATCTTTAGTTATTGTAGCAACAGAACTTTTTACGCTATCTTCAACAAAGTTATCTACGTTTCCTGTGGTGACTACTTCAGTGTTTATAGTACCATGAAGAGCAACGAAGCCAATAGAAACGTCATGTTGCGGTAAATCCACTAATGCTTCGAAAGACTTTTCTTTGTCATTTATTTCTACAGAGCTAGTAATCACAGTTTCAATTTCAGTAAACTTTTGAGTTACTTTCGATGTCGATGGAGAAGGTTTTTTGATAGAACTTTCTTTTTCGGCAGTAACTATTTCGAATTGCTCAAGTGCAGTAGTAGGCACCGAT
The DNA here is from genome assembly GCA_963082625.1 of Pasiphila rectangulata. NCBI lineage: Eukaryota > Metazoa > Arthropoda > Insecta > Lepidoptera > Geometridae > Pasiphila > Pasiphila rectangulata. Next base: position 24,181,876 of record OY720236.1, on the reverse strand, counting down.
GTAATATTCGATTTTTGTAATATAAATTCATCCTTATTAATGTTTTCTGTAGATTGGTTTATAAAAATTTCTTGAGTATGGGCAGTTCTACCATATATTTCATCGATTTTAGGAGTTGCTAGTTTAAAGTTTACTTCCAAAACATCGGTACTTTTTAAGTTATCAGTTTGCGACAAAACTTCTGTTGTTTCTACACTTAAGTGACCAGTCACAGAAAAATCGGCTTGTTGTTCATCTGGCACTAACGTTTCACTCATTAACTTTTCACTTTCAATAATTGTATGTTGATCGTATTCAGGAGCTTGTAAGCTTGTAAAAGAGACATTCGGCTTTTCCTTATTTTCTAATGTTTTAGTTAATACACCTTCAGAAGAATGCACGAATACTTCTTGACTTGAAACAGCTTCTGAAATGATAGGGCTTTCTTTCGTTTTTGCTTGCTGTTTGTTACTTGTAGATTCAAATGGTGTCGAGGCTGTTTCCGAAAGATTTTCTTCAATTATAACCGCTTGATTAGAATCAACATGGCAAGAAGCCAAAACAGTATTTGGGCCAGGTTTTTCTTCAAACACTGTTTCTTTTTCATTTGAATCAGTTGTAGTTATTACGAGTTCCATGAATGGAACATTTTCAATGGTAGCTTTTTTGCTGTTCTCATTTGTAATATTTTCGGTATAACCTACGCTTGAATCAATAGTAATTTCTGACAAAACTGCCACGGGTCGTCCAGTTATATCCGCAGACGCTTTAAAAGACTCAGGAATAACAGCTTTTTCATAGATACTCTCATTTTCACTTTGTATTACTTCCGTTACAGTAACGGTTTCTGCTGATGAAATGAGTTCAGGAACCACGGATTTGGCCTCAGGTATTATATCACTCTGTAACGGCATTTGACTATCATAAGTTTTTTGCTCTTCAATTTGTAGAGAGCTTAAATTACTGGAAGCTATTTGTGCTTCTTCATATTGTGGCTTTAGTACCTCGATAATAGAGAAGGCATCTCCGGCATTTACTTCTGACACTATAGCTGTTTTGTGTCCTGAGTTAACATCAACGGTTGCAAACAGAGCTGGCTTGTGAACATCAGTCTCCAAATCTTTTCCAGTGTGAGATGCAATTGTTTCAGTGATGTTTAGTGATTCTTTTCCAATAAAACTTGTTATGGCCTGTGAAGTAGAATATTCCTTCTTACTTAGCTTCTCTAGTTGTTCTTCGACGTTGGTTTGTAGAACGGTTATTTCTTTTTGCAAGTCTCTTTGTTCAGATGCTGTTTCGGAAATCTTATGAGGTATTTGTAAGAAATCTATTTGATCAGCTGTATTTATTTCTTCAGACATAGGAGTTTTTAAAAGATGTGACGATGACTGTTGAATTTGTATTTGTTCAGGTGTTTTATGAAGTTGAAGTCTTTGTTCAAATTCCGATGTTTCCGTTTCACAAACTGATAAAGATGTATTGGGTATTAAAGAAAGGGTAATTTTTTCTGGGTTAATAGTAGTATACTCTTCTGTACCTTCTTTATCATGTACAACCGTTGTTGATACGGTTTTGGCTTTAGCTGTAACTACTATTTCATTTGCTTTTTCCTCAACAAACTTGTCTGGCACCTTAATCTCACTCGTAGAATTCATTTGAACGGTTTCCGATGTAATCAAAGAGTCACTGGCTTTTATATCAACATTAGCAGAAGCAGCATATTTATCATCTTTAATAATAAGTTCTTTCTCACTTTCGTGAACGTGTACTTCTTCTACAATATTTTTATCTAAAACGGATATAGACACAGCAGCTTGAGAACTGATGGAAGTTTTGACATCATCAAAAGTAATTTCAGACTCGTTAATGTTAGTCTCAGTATTAAATTTATGCTGTAGTTCAGTAACTCCAACAGTTGCTTGTTTATTAGGGACACTTTCTGGTGTAAATTCAGACTCCTTTGTATTAGTTATTGTAATTGTGTTGGTCAGACTTGAATGCGTTACAAGTTCTTTTTCCGGTTTCTCTTCTGTTGGGTTTTCTTTTAGCGTTAACTCAGATTCTTTTTCGTGCAAGTCACCAATAGAAACTACCAAACTATCTTTTGAAGTAAAATCAATTTTCGCTTCCTGGAGTGGTGGTAGTTTGAGTACTGATAATAAACCTTCACATTCTTGTACATCGTGAACTTCAGTGACTACTTGATTGGAAACCAGTACATCCTTTCGAGCTGATTCAGTTGGAACTATAAGCTCTGGATAGTATTTTCCTGATTTATCTTCAACAAACACTTCGCCGACTTGTAGAGATTCATGCAAATTGAAATTTAACTTCGACGTTGCTTCTTTTTCACGAATGATGGTAGATACTTCACCTTCTTTGATATCTTCGCTAACTTCTAGGATATTTACACTTGTAAAAGGAGAAAATGATACAGATGCATGAGATTGCTTAGGTGAAGACAAGTCTAAAGGTTCTTCATTGAGAGATGTATTTTGCTCATAAACATTTAGAGCATCTGAGAGAAAAACAGTGGTTTTAGCATTTTCGAAATTATTCTGTTTTTTTTTAAGATCAGAAACTGAAACATGAGTTTCTATTTCAGTTGTCATAAAGCTTTCAGTAGGCACAAAGCTTTTATTAACTTGGCACACAGTTTTTATTTTGTCAACATGATATTCATCAACGATGTTACTAACATCCGCTTCTGTCACAAGCAATGACTCTTTTACTGATTGTGTAGGTTTAATCAAAACTTTTTGATTTTCCTTAATTTGCAAGGGTGTTTCAGATTCTTGTGTTACAGGTATGCCAGCTACAAGTGGGTGAAGAGTATCAAACTTCAAACAAGCAATAGCATCTTCACTCTTATCTGTTAACATGTGTGAAACTTCACTTGAAGCCACTACTTCTACTTTATTTTCAGGAATATCCGTTGCAATCATTGTATTATACACGAATTCTTCTTGTTCTAAAGGTTCAGTTTCATCTTCCTCAAATGGTTTATTTTTTTCTTTGGTTGGTTTAATTGTTTTGATTCTTTCTTCAACCGATTGAGTTTCTTCATATATTTCTTGAGACTTTTGTTTAATTTGTTTTTTGATTTTCGCTTGATCTCTTGCTTTGGTATCTGTGAAATATAGTAAAGTGTTTAAGAGTCTAGTAATGTTCTGTTTGGCGTATTAACAACTTTTGTGTCAGTCTTTTTACTGCAGTTTTAGCAAGCATTATATAAGTGTATAGTAGATAAATTGAGTGTTTAGTTGCGCGAGTCTATGGTAGATATAGATACTTACTTGTTATCAATGTGTAAGTTCGGTCACAACACTAGTTATAAAAAGACGAAAATCACTTCGCCGAAGCGCATCAAAACGGAAGCGGCATTAATAAGCAAGAATATAAAACATAATAACTGAAACAAATTATTAAAAAAGCGATTAAGAAGAAAAAAATTGAAGACCACCAGAATAATATATATTTTTTTAAAACACAGCAATATTTGCGTCGTTTTCAAAAAAGCAACCAGCTCTTATGTTAGGGTATTATTTGTTTTTTTTTTCTTTAGTTTCAAACTTTTAGCAGAAATAGGTTAATAAATCCAAATAGTAAAACTAACCAAAGCATGAGTTAGAAAGCAAGAGTTAATGTGAATAGAATAAAATAGCACTTTGTTGTTTTAATTACACTGCCAGAAACACGATGCCTATTCTCACCTTTAATAACTTCTGTTGTGGAAGACTGGGCGACATGTTTCGCCAAAGACTTAACAGTCACCTGTAAAACAATATATATTATCACAATAAAATGCAATGAAAATATTTAGTTTTAATTCCGCTTATGCTGGGATGCAGGAGCACCGCCCTCCCGCCCGCTTATTATGCACATGCAGGGAGAACTAGGTTGTCAGTGCAGCATGCATACCCAAACCTATACGACGACACGTGTTTCGCCTCACCGCGAGGCATCATCAGGTGAGACGCTGAGGTGTTGACTGGTCGACCGCTGGAACGAAAGTGAAGCCACATTTTTTTTTTTCGAAATGACAATATATGTTGTTGACCGCAGATGGCCATGACAACGTTACCGGACTATGGCGAGCGCAGAAGGCGCCCAGCCGCAAAAGTTAGGTTGGGGCAACAAGCTCAAGGGCACCACTTAGGTTCGAACCACGGCTTGGACTGTTGCCAGAATTTTTGAATCTACTGAAGGATAGCGTCTAGGTGCAAGACTGCACCTTTAGACGGAAGAATGTATTCTTCGCCCCGCCGGCGGGACCGGTTTTTGAATATGTGTCTAACAGCTAGTGTGGGACGGGTTGACGTCACCTCCGGGTTAGCGGCGGTGAGCTCGTCAACGGGCAAGCCGAGAACGTGTCTCGGTCGACGGAGGAAAGAACTCGTGGGCAATGGCTCTATCGGGTAGTCGGAGGGTAATCCCGAGATTAACGGATTGGAGTGTTCCGCCGCCACTTTATAAAAACGCTTTGAAGCAGTTTTAATAAAGTGTTCGATGGACTCGAGTTTGAGATCTCGGTGGAGGTCTACATTGCGCATGTACCATGGGCAACCCGTGGCCCTGCGCAAGAAGTTGTTTTGGACTACCTGAAGGCATCTAACATGACGGGACTGGCCAAAGACGACAGAGGAATATGTCATTATTGGCCGTACAACTGTCTTGTAAAGTGTCACTTTATTTCTAAAGGACATTTTACTTTTCGAGTTGAGAAGGCTGTTTAACCGGCTAAGCACGAACTTCGCACGATTAGTGACAGACCTTATGTGGGGATAGAAGGAGAGACGTCTATCTAGGATTACTCCTAGGTAGCGAGCTGACCTAACCCAAGGGATGGGTTTATCGAAGAGGAGAAGAGGCTGGGGCAAGAAGGGACTCCGAGTGAAGTACACTGCTGCACTTTTCGTCGGGTTCACCTCTATGCGCCACTTTCTGAACCAGGCACCTAGGGTGTCTAGTGCAGCCTGCAGCCTTATGCGTACGCGATTCCTGTTCTTATCGGACGCGTACAGAGCCGTGTCATCGGCGAAGAGGGCAAGTTCGACTTGCGGGTGTCGGGGAATATCGCTGGTGTACAGCGTGAAAAGAAGGGGAGCAAGGACTGAGCCTTGAGGAACTCCAGCTCGGACGGGTTTGGGGTCTGAGAGCGTGCCTTCCACGCGGTAGCGAAAACAGCGGTTCGACAAGTAGTCTCGTAAGATGAGTACGAGCCTGTCTGGCACTCCAAGCAGGAAAAGCTTGTAAACCAAGCCATTGTGCCAGACTTTGTCGAAGGCTTTAGCTACATCGAGGAAGACAGCGCCCGTATCTGCTGGCCAAGTGTGATGCCACTTGGACAGGATGTGCTCCGTGATGCGGAGCACCTGCTGGGGACAGGAGTGATGGGCTCGGAAGCCAAACTGTTCGTCAGGCAAGAGACTATGCTCATTGACGTGACGCCAGAGACGTCTCAGAAGGAGACGCTCATAGATCTTCCCCAGGGAGCTGAGGAGACTGATGGGACGGTAGGAGGAAGGCTCGTTTGCCTTTTTGCCCGGTTTGTGGATGCCAATTACATTGGCTTCCTTCCAGACATCAGGGAAAGAGCAGTTAGCCTGGCAGCATTGAAGATGCTGACCAGGAGATGTATGAGGGCAACAGAGAACTTCTTGAGTACTCTGTTGCTGATGCCGTCCGAGCCAGGGGACTTCTTAGGGCGAAGATCTTTAATGATCTGGGCAACCTCTGCTGCTCTAATGAGGTCCAAAGGAGGAGCAGAGGGGGGAAGGGAAACTAGGCGGTCGACTTCACTGTTCACCATGTTAAGGTGATCAGGGTCGACGGGTTCAAGACTAGGAGAGCATTGGGATTCAAGACTCTCAGCTAGCGCGTCTGCTTTTTCCTTGTCATCAAACGCAGGCGTTTGGTGATTCGGGCGAAGCAGAGGGGGCAGGATTGAGATACCATCTGATTTCATAGATCTAGCCAGGCTCCAGTAAGCTAGATGCCCGGGTTCGATATTAGAAAGCAGATTGTCCCAAGAAGTGTTACGGTGCTCCTGAATGGCCCTCTTCACCTTGCGGCGAAGCGAGTTCATCCGGAAGCGATTTAGTTCGGAGGGCCAAGAACTAAAGCGACGAGTTGCTGCGTTCTTCTCTGTGATCAGTCGTCTTATCTCATCAGGCAGGACACAGTTACGATCAGGCGTAGCTGGGACCTGTCTAGACAAGTCGCGAACGGCGGATTGGACGTGACTGGTCAGAGAGTCGACCGCAATAGCAATGTCGTCAGGGGACCTAATGTCGTCGGGGATTTTATCCAAGTCGGGAGAATGGATAACCTTGAGGGCTTTCTCAAGTTTATACCATTGCACCACAGTCTTGGTCGGGGGAGTAGGGTCCGGCAGAGGGCCAAGTCTTAATATGACGGGACGGTGGTCAGAGTCTAGTTCCTGCATCACTACTATGGAGCTCATCCGGAGGGATACGTTCCGCAGCAGTGCGAGGTCTAGGGTTTGGTTGGAAAAACCAATACGTGGGGAATATCGAGTGTGACACATGGGGGCAATAAGATCTAGATTTAAAGAATCTAGATAGCCTGAGAGGAGGGCACCGTTTCTATTACGTATCGAGCAATTCCACATAGGGCTTTTGCTATTGAAGTCACCAGCCAGAATGACTGAGCTTCCAAGACTGAGAAGGGATTCTAGGTCGCTTTTAAGAAGCTTCCTATTGGGGCTAAGATAGCAGGATGCAATGATAACCGGTTGATGACCGGTCATTGCAAGTCTGTGAAAGTGAAGCCACAACGGAGCGGCCGCTCCTTAAATACCCCCACCGCGTGACGTTGTTGCCCTACTACTACCCGCAAAAATACGTAATACACTAAAATTGTTTGGTCATTCAACAGTGTAAATTCGCTATTATTGTTGTGTTTGAGAATTTCTAACTGCTCCAACACACATTCGTCGGGATGGCCATTCCTATACGCTGCAGTATGTTCCATAAACCATGTATCAAAATCTCGGCCCGTCTGACCCACATATACCCCGTTGCAATCATCACAAACCAACTTGTAAACTCCGGATTTTTTAGATTGTTGTAGATAATCTTTACAGTTACAAAGAGATCGAATGTTGTGGTTTGTTCGGAAAGCAACGTAGATGTTATTTTTTCTAAATATGTTAGCTATTTTATCTGAAATTGGGCCTATGTAGGTCAGACTGCCCAGATATTTGTTAATATGTGTGATGGGACATGCATACAGTAGTGAACGAACCCTATCTTTCTTCTTATTTTCAATTCAAAACAAATAGTAGATAATTCAATTAAAAATAAGAAGAACGATAGGGTTCGTTCACTACTGTATGCATGTCCCATCACACATAATAACAAATATCTGGGCAGTTTGACCTACATAGGCCCAATTTCAAGTAAATAGGCAACATATTCAGAAAATATAACATCTACGTTGCTTTCCGAACAAACCACAACATTCGATCTCTTTGTAACAGTAAAGATTATCTACAACAATCTAAAAAACCGGTGTTTACAAGTTGGTTTGTGATGATTGCAACGGGGTATATGTGGGTCAGACGGACGAGATTTTGATACTAGGTATAAAAGGAACATACTGCAGCGTATAGGAATGGCCATCCCACAAATCACATGTCGCGAAACATCTAATTGATACCGGCCATTTATTGCGCGACAGTAATAATTATAATATTTTGCATGTACGTGGTAAAAGCTTCCGGTTGTGTGTGTTGGAGCAGTTAGAAATTCTCAAACACAACAATAATAGCGAATTTACACTGTTGAATGACCAAACAAATTTAGTGTCGTCTCCATTATTACGTATTTTTGCGGGTAGTAGTAGGGCAACAACGTCACGTGGTGGGGGTATTTAAGGAACGGCCGCTGCGTTGTGGCTTCACGATAGTCCGGTAACGTTGTCATGGCCATCTGCGGTCAACAACATTTTTGTCATTTCGAAAAAAAAAAATGTGGCTTCACTTTCGTTCCAGCGGCCGACCAGTCAACACCTCAGCGTCTCACCTGATGATGCCTCGCGGAGAGGCGAAACACGTGTCGTCGTATAGGTTTGGGTATGCGTGCTGCACTGACAACCTAGTTCTCCCTGCATGTGCATAATTAGCGGGCGGAAGGGCGGTGCTCCTGCATCTCAGCATAAGCGGAATTAAAAATAAATATTTTCATTCCATTAATTACTAATCAATTAATTAATGATTAATTAATCACGCCTAATTCCATTAATTATATTTATTATCACATCAACTACGTTCGTTATGAACAGCTATTTCATCTGTAACATCTATTACATCACAAACTCAAGCTAATCAAAGGCCAGTTTAGCCAGCTAACAAAATAATCTTGCAAAAATAATCTAACAAACATATTTATTATGCTAAAATAATGATGTACCTCTTGAGCTTCTTTTTGTTCCCAAGCACGCGGTTTGAAGTCTTCCGGATAGAAGTGGGCGATGACTTCCTCCACCGAGTTATGTTTCAGCTCCACCATCTTGAGAAATGCACGGAATCCAGCCTTCGCAGCTATGATCTCTTCATCTTGCGTGGTCTCTTCAGTAAGTACCTCAGTAATGAGTGCTCCATAGCCTTGTCTCTCTACCAGTTGAACTAAAGCGGATTGTGACTGCGGTACCCTCAAAGCAGGGAAGTATTGCGAGTCGTATAAACTGTCAATTTGTTCCGTTGTCACTCCGTTCCTTAGCATGTAACCAATCTTTGCAAGTTCGCGCAATGGCGACTCTCCAGGACCGAACTCTTTCGCGTTAATGACTTCCATGAGCTCGTTTATTTCAGCGACGGATCGTAAATCACTTTCAACCATCTTGATGATACCTTTCTGCGTTTTGATTGGTTCTTCGAATAGGTCAGCCACTTCGTCTTTTTCTGATGCTATTTGAGTTATGACTGCTTCGTTTTCTTTTTTAACCGGTTCAATCGTCTCGACCAATTTTTCCACAACCTTTTCGATCACTTTTTCCTCCTTTTTGCGTTCTTTTATTTTCTTTGCTATCTTTTCTTTCTTTAGTTTTGCATTCTGAAGTTCTTCTGCGGAATGAAAGATTTGAAGTTTACCTTTTGTTATTGCCATTCCAATGTCGCTAATAGCTTTGCACATGTAGGTTCCTTCTAGATCTTTGGTGGCTTTTTTTACGGTGCATGTAGTCTTGTTGTCTACGTTTTCAATGATGAATCGATCATCTGTAAGAATGGCTTTGTCGTCTTTGTACCAGATGATATCTGAAAGAGATTTATTTCGATGTTATTTATTTCGCTAGGTCATAAGATTGAGCTTAAATATAAATATTACTAAAATAACACTAGAAGCATGTGAAATTATGACAATGAAATTCCTTAAAATTTACTCTAATGAAAAACTGCAAGTTTCTGGGATAGTCCAGTCATTAGGTAGTTAATCTTGGAGGTTTTCTGGGAGTTTTGAAAATAGATGATTTTATGGATTCAAATGTGCTATTTTTGAACCTTGTATCGTTGCCAAGTAATAAAAAAATCGACTAAGTGCGAGTTGGACTCGCGCATGAAGGGTTTCGTACCATTATTTAGCAAAACAAATTGTTAAAATCACTTTTGTTGTATAGGAGCTTCCTTCAAATATTTGTTTTATTTTAATTTAATTGTTTATTCTTAAAGTGAATTTACAACTAAATATTCTGTAAATATTTCAAGCGTCGACATGATGCCGTTATTATTATCGAGAAAAAAACAGTCAAACAATCACGTTTGTTGTATGGGAGCTCCCCTGAAATATTTATTTTATTCTGTTTTTAGTTTTTGTTATTATTTATAATATCACCAATTTACTATAGGAAATCACAATTTTTCAAAACTTTCAAATTCTCAGTAGTAGCAACCTAGGAGTAAAAAGAGCGCTCATAAATTATAGAATGCAATATAATAACTCTTTCAGGGTGGTGCGGCTGCCCCGCTTCTGCAGCGCTAATGTTCGCGGCGGCGCGCGACTGTGTTTACTGACATTCTACAGCACCATGCGCAAGCGGTGCACATCTCTAGTGCCCAGGGTGCGGGCAAAGGCGATTATCACACTGCCACGCACAACGCTGCATGTTGCGTGTCGACGCACCTACGCGCGTACTTGCGGCAATGCAGATCTGCATAATCGTGCGGGTTTTCCACGCACTCACGCGCGTAGTTGCGTTTTGTGGATTCACTGTGGCTCTGACTCATTTCATTCAAAGCTGTTCGGTAGACTGCGGGACTCGGTGTGCCATACCTTGCGTCTCGCCCCGCACCTACGCGCGTGGGTGCATGTTTCTCCGCACCTAAGCGCGTGATCTGCATGAAAGCGCGTAGATGCATTTTCGGTGTGTTGGACTGTGCATTTTTTCTTTACAAACGGAGATACTGTAAGTATCTCCGTTTAGCGTTTAGCTCCGTAGCAGCGTTAGAAGACGCACTAACGCAACATGCAGCGTGATGCGTGGTAGTGTGTGAACCACCTAACTAAAGAACGTGCTCAGAACACTGTTGGAGCTGCAATAGTATTTGGAGCACGTCATCCAATAAAATAGATAAATAATAAGTAAATAAAATAGATAAAAAATGCTGGCCACCACACACAACACCGTCTTGTCCCAAACTAAGCAAAGTTTGTACTATACAAACCAGATGATTGATAGAATACTTATATTTTTTTTTATGTAAATACATACTTATCATACAGAGAAAGATACCCAAAAAATATCCGCTGAACAATTACAAACATTTGTCCTGTCGCGGGAATCGATAACGATAATAAATAAATATAAATGTGACTACAAGTACGCAACCATGTAGTTACATTTTTCTTTATTATGTATTAGAGGTACATATATGTATATAATGAGTTCGTTGGTCTTAAGCCCCAGTATCTCCATAGGTTTTACATTTTATTAAAATATGATCGTTCGTTTGATAATTATCCTCGAGCAAAAAATCGATTAAACCCAAAAATTAAATCTCAAAAACTGTCCATAAATCGAAATTCCCCCACGACAATCGATTTGTATTAATGTAATCTTATTAAAGAGACCGAAAGCGCCTCCAAATGGTTCGGCTAAAATACACCCTGCTAAGCTGCGTTGTCGCTTAGCTTGAAAATGGCTGTCTAGATGTTATTAATTTCATCAAAACCTGATCGTCCATTCAAGAGTTATCCTCGGATAAAAATTGCGGAAATACATACAAACATTCACCCGAGACGCCTCGTTGCTGCTAAGATCATCGTTCGCTTCGCTCACTCGTTCGATTATTTATAATGTTGTGTTGTGTTTACCAGGTTTGGGAGTGCCACTGTAGATGGCCTCGAAGGTCACAGCCTCTTCCAGCTGACAACGCTCGCCAAGGATGTCTTTCACGAAGGTCGGCACTGCTTGGGATGCTGCAAGGTAAGACACAAACAGCCGCTGTATTTTCGATTTTCAAAAAGTAAGCTAGAGATAAAATTAATCATCATCCACATTACAGCGGTAGGATTGTTGTCCACTTACACTACAACATAGGCTTCCCTCATACATCTGTATGATCATGAGGGAATAGTTGCCATACTCGATACGCGTGGCAGGTGGGTTGGCGAACGCAGTATGGGATGTTGACACACGGAAAGACACTGCCGCCCATCTTCCGAAGCGGAGCAGACCCTTAGCAGATTCTTACTACATCCACGGGCAAGAGAGGAGAGGGAACATTCTAATGCCGGCACCTCACGGTGATAAATAAGATAAATAATAAGAGTTAGGTTACACAATTAGATAACTTAATAACTAATGAGACAATGGTAGCGATTCTTCTGCTACAATAACTAGTTAAAACTAATTAAATTGACTTAGAACGGACTAAAATGACATAAGGCTATTCGGTAAATGTCGTCATAAAATTAAAACGGTAGAGTTGTATCCATTTTTACGCTGACAGATCTAAATTTAGAACTGTCATTACTCTAATATAATCAGTTTTAGGAAGTGTAAAACAGAATCGATACCAATGTTGGTCGCAAATAGTGTAAAACTGTGTCGCGACCAGTAAGGCCCTCCGTTTGACAGGATGGTTTTTCTCTTAATAAAAACCACAATTTATTATTACTAACCAAAACCAAACAACGGCTAAAAAATCTTGGTAGGTAAACTGACCAAAACCAAACGAGCGGTATATATTATATGTAGGTACAGTGGTACTGTTGGGATTAAACGATTAATTATACAATACACTGTTCAATTTCATTTGAACCGTATCCCATCTACTTAGTCGTCGATCTATTCGGTAAGCCTTCCAAATGAACTAAAAATTACAGGCATGTTGCTTAATGTCTAATTTATTTATTATTTCGACTTTATGGCGTTTTCATTAAAAAGTAAAAACTACAAAAATAGCTCCCTCGCAACATAAAGATTTTTTTGTCTAGCCTTTTTATTTTATGGCCTTTTGTGTTTGGTTTAACACAATTCCGCCAGTGTCAAGTTAATTTATAAATTCGTAAGTTATTTGGCCAGCCATGTTGGCGGCCCTTTGAGGTATAACGGCATAGCATTTATATCTATCCTATTTTATGGATTTTTGTATTTGGTTTTACACAATTCCGCCAGTGTCAAGTTAATTCATGAATTCTTATGTTATTTGGCTGGCCATGTTGACGGACATTTTTTTACTGGTAGGAAACCTCATAGGAAACACAATTTGACAATGACAGCAATTGTGACCAATCACAAACTTGCTCTGTCCGCTTACCAGTTCTATTTGTTAGGTTTATTAGAAAATACTTTTTACTAACTTAAACGGTTCATTGCGGTAAATATGTAATATGTTTTTAATAAATAAATGATTTGAAGTCTATGTCAACAAACCTTTCAGAGCTTCCATGAGCTCTTCCATGTGAGTCACCCATTCTGGTTTTCTGTAGTCCTTGGTGCCGACGATACCTTCAAATGCAATACAAACCATTTAACAATTATTTACGCAAAAAGCTTAAAAAGTAAATATTTAGCAGTACAGGAATTATTTTCTACGAATTACATTACAAAATGCGGATTAATTAAGCGTAGGCAAATTGCATATTTCACAGTACCTAGTTATAGAAACCATGGTCGAAAAATAACCTTTTCATATTTCAATTAGATATCTAGAAAAACTTCTCAGGATTTTTTTTTGACAAATTGTCACATAATTTTTATCGGACTGTCAGTCGACACAAGTCCTCGTTCTGAGTTTACACTGAGGTTTAAACCAAGACAACAATACTAACCCTTGTAGTAAAATTACGCGTTAGAGAAATTGAAAAAATGTAGCAAAATTTTATAAATATAGCCGGTGCTGCTACAAAACCCACTTATAAATTAGAAGATGTTACTCGCTTAGTGTTCTCATTTACTCAAATCAAAACTAAATCTACAAAATAACGAAAATTACACTATCCTTTCATAACAAATATATTTACTTTACTAATAATGGCATATACATATATGAGAACTGATCCTTGTCATTTTATTGTTGAATGTGTTTATATAATATACTGTCGGCGTTCCTTTTTTATAAATAAATAAATAAATAAACATGGCTAAGGTTTGACATTCTACCAACGAAGGCAGAATGTTACACCGTTTGGAACTGTGCGCACGAAGCTATTCGATGGAATTCTACCGGATATTCTTTATGTACAATAAAATAATATTGGTATTATTTGCGGAACACATTGTGTAGCATCTTTACCTGTTATCTTAGAGCTAGAAATCAAGTGTGTTAGTTTATTTTTTATTTATGTGTTATTTGAACGTGTGGTAGAAAAGTGTTCACTAAGGTATTGGGGTAATGGGAAAGGTAGGTAATCCTTGAAATTAAAATCATAGAAGCAGGCCCCTGTTATGCGCACACTGAAATCATAACAATACCTTGATTATTACAAATTATTAAAAGTAAATTTTTGCTTACCAACTCGCTGTCATTGTTGTACTTATTTTTAATGCATCATTTGTTAGCCAGATTAAATAAAATTCAATAATACCAAGTCCACCATAGTAATATAAAGAAATAATTATTATACTGGTCATATAGCAATTCGAAAGCGCCATATTTTTTGTATTCAGCTACTCGGCAAGCTGTTTTAAAAACAATATCCAGTCCAATGTTCTGTTTGAAAAGTTAGGTGAAATACATCTACATTTTATCATACTTTACATTTGTTAACTTATGGGAAAGCAATGAGTAATTATCTAATTATTTTACTATAACGGCGACTAGAAATAAAACAATTTGAAGCTCTAAACCACTATACCACTTACTTTCAACGGATAGCGCGGCTATTGTAGAAGTAACTCCGAGGGGATTGCAGGCCTCGAAGACAATTTCACCTGTGTCGTCTTGATACACCTCTGGTATGAAGAGTACTGATGTACCGTCTTCCAGCTCTTCAATCTGATACTCCTGGGACTGTACGATCTCTGTGCCTTGCTTCATCCACCTGATTTCGGGTTTCGGTACACCGATGGCTCTTGCTTCCAGCCTGGTTTGGTTGAAATCTTAGTTTATTTGACAGATTAGCGACGAATGATTTATTTGTGGTACAGGAATACCAAATTATACCTTTGTAAAATTAATGGTGAATGTAAAAGAAAGTGAACTGTACCTAATAGTTCCGGTCAACTACTAGTAAACATAGCCGTAAACTGTTATTTCAGCCGATACCTGTAGGTATTCTTGTAATTCTTTATTGCACAGAAACATTAACAAAAAGAGTACAGAAACAAACATGTACAAAGGCGAGCTTAACCCTAAAGAGTTTGGTGTTAATTTCCTCTCATTTCAGAGGACACTCAAAAAAAATAACAAATTAGTAATAGACAAATTGATTTCATTTCTGGGCTAAAGTAGATACTTTTTTCAGCTTAAGAGTGTGGTTGAACTCATGACTGATTTTGCCGTTTAACCCTGCAAATATCCGTCCGCTACAACTTTGTGACTCTGACTTGCGCTATTGTGCACGCACGTATAAGACTGATTGTCATGGAAAGTGGAGCTGACCAATAGAATTGCATAAAAACTCCGCTCTGAAAGTTTTTATGCAATTATTATTGGTCAGCTTCATTATTTCCCTCTCCGTTCGGCTAAGGTGGACACGCAGCCATAGAGTCTCGAGTCTAGTTCCAGAAAAGTACATACCTGGTGAATTCTCCTTCAGTTGTGGTGATGACAGTCGGCAGCGCCTTCACTATGCGCGGAGCAAACTCCTCTATGTCACTCGTTTTCTGTACAAATGATGATTCATTGATTATAATAAATAAATAAATAATGCTGGACAATACTCACAACACCATCAGTCCCAAACTAAGCAGAGCTAGAAACAATGGTAATGAGATAATTGAAAGAAAATTATAGGCATGGTCAAAACAGCAATTTTTTAGGCAAGAATTTCGAATGTAGGTTAGTTTTTATACTTAGTTAAACTTTTCTTTCGATCTTATATTATTATTATTAGGATCTTGTATTTGTCCCACTACTAACATAAAGGCTTTCCTTCCTTTCAAACTTCTCTATCCCGAGCTATTGTGATCCTGTCTAAGAGTTTTGCGCCGAGTTAGTTTACGTCTTTCTAAAATTAGCAAATCTAGCCAAATAATTTATAAAATATCTATCATAGATAGAAAATAATTTATAAAATATCTATCATAGATAGAAATTTTATAAATTATTTGGCTTTGGGATCTCACCAATACCATAATCAAAAAGTTTGTTTGTTACCTCTTCACGCAAAAACTACCCGACAGATAAAGGGGAAACTTTGCACTCGTATTATAAAGGTAGACCAGAATTAACTTATAATACCTCTATACTATACTTTTTCCGTGGGGTGCTGGCAGTAGAATGTTACCCCTCCTCTCATACCCATAGATGCAGTAAGAGCCTGCTAAGAGATACCTCCGGAAGATGGGCAGCAGCGTCTTTCCGAGAATCAACATCCCGTACTGCGCTCGTCAACCCGCCTGCCAAGCGTGGTGAGTATGGCAACTACCCCTCATAGGAGGGAGGTCTGTGTTCAGTTGCGGACGTTTTACGGTTGAAATCATCATACTATACTTTTTATTTGGGTACAACGCGTGCAAAGCTGCGAGCAGAAGCTAGTTTTTAATATTTTTATTTTATTTATTTTTAATATTTAAGTGTGAATTAGAGTTATTAATGGTGTATAATTGTATTAGTGAAAAGTAAGAACTCGTGCGCATAAATTTATTTTTAACCGACGAATAAAAACTGAGGCGGTTTCTCAATTCGATCCGTATATAGAGGTATATATATATACGGATCGAATTGATATATATATATATATATATATACATACATACATTTTTATTTTATAAATCCTAATTACATAGATTTCACAAATAAACCAGCTATTTGTTTCGGATTTTATTATATGTATAGAATATATGTGTATTATGTATATTTACGAACCTAAATGAGTTTATTTTTCACACTTATAACAATTAAATTACATATAACAATTTGTATGAATGGTTAACCCAAAGGTGTCGATCCTGTTTTACACTTCCAAAAACGAATTATAATTAATGAAAAACCTCATTTTTTGTTTTAGTTAATTTTACGCAATTTTTATTAGCTTTAGTAAGAAAGCGCGCCAAGAGAATTGCCACCAATGTCATAATTAAATTAATAAACATTCTGCCACTTAGTACATATAATACATGATAAACTCAACATACCTCGTCACTCAAGATGTCCTCCTCTGATGCACTTGGAATATATTCATAGGCTAGAAACATAGAATACATTTTAGCAATGGTATTTACAAATATTGTAATCCTAGGAATTATATTACCCAGGCCTGATAAATATGGTCACCAATGAGTAAAATAATAAACAATTTTTTTCAGTGCTATTCATAATATTGTTGCGCCGTGCGCAAACGTAAACTACGAAGTTCTAAGAACTGCGGTTGCCAGCAGACCTGTTAACCGGTATTCCACAGAGCCTCCGCGCTGCATAACAAACGTAAACTAGGAAGTTCTAAGAACTGCGGTTGCCAGCAGACCTGTTAACCGGTATTCCACAGAGCCTCCGCGCTGCATAACAAACGTAAACTAGGAAGTTCTAAGAACTGCGGTTGCCAGCAGACCTGTTAACCGGTATTCCACAGAGCCTCCGCGCTGCATAACAGAATAAACGAGTGACCTGCGCAACAGGATGAATGACGTGTACGAACATGTCAGAAGATCGGGCCAGAACATGTCTGAGAAGATGACCCGCTATGACCGGAAACTAAACAACCTTGGATTCGATAAATTTCAACCAAAATGAGACGGATCATACCGAGTTGTGACTAAAATAAACGATGTCACGTACAGGGATTCTGAAGGACCCGCGAGGAGCGCCGAAGGTTGCTCATGTTGATCGACTCGCGCGATATTACGGATCTAACAATATTCGGGACGAGTATGTCTTAGGAGGGGTCAGTGTTGCGCCGTACGCAAACGTAAACTAGTACGATAGCGAAAGATCCAGAAAGGACCGGTAAGCGACCTAAGGAGTCCAAAGGTCACTCTCTATTGATTTCAACACAAACACGTGAAGTTTCTAGACAAACCGGTATTGAAACAATGCGATATACCCGAGTGACTTCAAAGTGAATACAGTGATCAGTGACTAGTGTACAAGTGTCCAGTGAATAGTGAACAAGTGATATAGTGTGATCAGTGTTGTTCAGTGACAAATTGTTCTAGTGAGAATCTGCCGAGAGATTCTTCTTGGTGTGATCTATGATTAAGGTATTAATTTTGGTTTAATTGGACTACATAAGTTAATGCTGAACTCCGAGCTCGTAACAATATAACCCAGGGGTTCCCAAACTATTTTGTAACACGCCCCTCTCTGCAGAATACAGAAGGTTCAAGCCCGTAACTGTATTTCTTTGACGGAACTAATGATAAAACATCTAAGAATAGCCCAAAGCAAAGAACTTGTAACGTAAAGTTATCAATGTATAAATGCGGGAGTGTGTATTTGTTACCAGTGACAAGTGACATACGATTACGCGGGCTCAGCGGAGGGTGAGCTGGTGCGCCAGCCTGGTAGGTACGGGTAATATGCGCAAGCGGCTCGCGCCCCCCGCAAAATTGTCTTACGCCCCCTAGTTTGGAAATCCGTGAGTAACCCATAAAAAGCATTCGTTTATTAGTTCAAACATGTTTGCTTTGTAGCTCAAACAATTGGTGTGCTGTGTGTGAAATGTCTTTTAACAGTATTGTAATCGTGGGTGTACTACGAATGTTATTCAAGCAATTAAGCTTCCATCATAATGCTAATCTCAATTTTCAATGTATCTATCGCATTTTCCTACAGATGCATGGCGGAGATGTGAAATGTGAACGTGCATTACCGTGCAAACTACGTATATGTAATGCAATGCATGCATAACCTTATGTAACGACTAAGTCTAGAGTGAATATACAATGAATATGCACTCTTTTTGCCATACTCACTACGCTTTTCTGGCGGTTTGGCAATCGCAGTATGGGATGTTGTTACACGGAAAGACGTTGCTGCCCATCTTCCGGAGATATCTCTTGGCAGATTTTTACTGCATTCAGAAGCAAGAAAGGAGGGGCAACATTCTACTGCCCCCCACGGCATGCATTCGATATTTCACTCTCAAATGACTGGTGAGTTACACTATTCATTGTTATGTTAAACGGGTTTTCTACTCACGTTAAATATTCGTTGAAATTAAGTATCCAACGTGTTCAGTTCCTCCCAGGGGAACTTTCGTCAGGGAATGAAGCTTTTTTACGCGGTACCAACTCCTTCCCTCTCACGCGCTCGCGTTGCAAAGCGCGCCGAAGGCACAAAGACTTTATCGAGAGAAATTCTTTGTGCATCGGAAGATACGTGAAGCCATTGAAATAAACCGAGTCCGCAATTTCAATAGATACCAAGGTTGAGCATTTCCATCCGCCTGGATTCCCTGCCTTCACAGTACCCGTGCCCCCAACAGAACATTCGAGTCTAGTAGAGATCATACCAATGTATTTTGATCACTTACACAAAACTCCGAAGACAGCAGTTTCATCACTGAAGAACCGACGCCGGCGTCTAAAGCCATACTCATCCCACTACCGCAACCGCTACTCCCCCCCCCCCCGCTCTTGCATGACGAGTCGCGCGCAACGTTACCTGGCGCGCAGTACAACGCGAGCGCGTGAGAGGGAAGGGAAGATACCGCGTAAAAAAGCTCCATTCCCTGACGAAAGTTCCCCTGGGAGGAACTTTGGATACCTAATTTTAACGAATATTTAACGTGAGTAGAAAACTCGTTTAACATAACAATGCACTCGATATGTACATGCAATTAATTATATTCATAGCCAAGTGCATAGTTTACACAACTGAAGCAAAAATAATTGTTCTACCTTCAACTTCAATAACGCTTTCAGTGGAACATGTTCCAAATTCATTGGTTGCTACACATCTGTACGGCCCGCTCATTTCAGGGAATGCTTCTTTGATCCTGAGCTCACACAGACCGGACTTAAGTCGAGCTACCGATATATCCCTTGCCTTTTGGAGCTGTCTCTCGCCGTGGTACCAGTCCACTTTTGGCCACGGAGTCCCAGCTATCTCGCACACGAGCTCTATCGGCTCACCGTCCATCACAGTACTCGGTCTCAGAGGGACTATGACGACGGGTGCTTCTCCAATAACTTTCTCCGTCTTCTCATCCAGAAGCATGGAAGCGGAGCAGGCAACCGATCCAGCGAAATTTTCAGCTCTACATGTTATGACTCCTATGAAATCTTTACTTATGTCTTCGATGCACAAGCAAGAAACATTGTCTTTGTTAGTGATTGTGATGTTGTTTAGCTTGTTCTGTTTAGCGTAGGATGCTAATTCGGTCGTGCCAACGAACCATTGGAAAGATGCACATGGAGTCGATTCCACTTCTGTTTCGAGCATTACAATATCTCCTAAATGTGTTCTAGTTGGTCGTATGAGTTTTGTGAATACGGGTGGTATGATTTGACTTTCATCAGGTGCTTTTAGTAATTTTATCGTACTTGCTGATTTTGCTAAAACATGACTACTATTTTCGATGACTACTTCATATTTGCCTACTTTCTTTTTGTCAACGTTTTTAATTTTAAGTTTTGATATTCCATTTTGGACAGTGACTTCGCAATCATCGATTGATGTTAGTGGTTGGTTGTTTCGGTACCATACCACATTATCTACATCCTCTGGTTCAAATGTGATGCATAATTCAAAAGTATCTTGTTCTACAACTGTCTTTGCTATAAGTGCTTCGATTATTACTGGTCCTTCTTCTGTAAAACATTCATCATTATTATTATTAGGAATGTCAAATTTAAAAAAAGATTTATTTCCAGATCAACATGGTTATTGATTTTATTTGAGTCTCGTGATTTGATTATCACATGGGACTAAATTAGAGGCGATGTCATTTTTAGTTAATAAAATATAACACTAAGTACAACCGATATTAATATTTACACAAAACGTTTATATTTAATCAACCTTGAAAAGTAAATTATGTACAAATGGTGTATGGATATGATGGATTTATCATTGACTTTATAGAACCATGCATCTGTATACCGCCGATAAAAAATTGAGATTACCTATTATGTATCCTACTGATTTTTGTAGCATCATGAGAAAGTGTATTACTTTAAATTAATAAATGACTTACCACGTTTGCTGTCTTTTTGCTTCTTCTTCTTAGTAATTTTCGTAACAACCGTTTCTTGTACTTCCTCTTCTTCTACTTTTGCGGGTTTTAGCTCTTCTACAGTTACTTCTTCTACCACTTTGACAGTCTTTTCTTTCTTTGTCTTGGATTTCCTCTTTTTAACTTCTTCATTTTCCTCAATTGGTTCAGATCTCTCCGTAGAGATAATTTCCTCTTCAATTTCTTCTTCCAGCACGGGCTTGGTCTCTTCTACAGTTACTTCTTCCACTAAACTCACAGTTTTCTCTTTCTTTGCTGTAGATTTTTTCTTTTTTACTTCAACCACCTCTTCAAGAACCGCTTCAGGCTTTTCTTCAATAGGTTCCGGTTTTGTTGACGGTATTGTCTCATCTTCTACTTGTTTTTCTTCTACGATTTCTGGTTTGACTTCTTCTACGGATATTTCTTCAACAATTTTAACAACCTTTTCTTTCTTTGACTTAGATTTTTTCTTTTTGACATCTATCACTTCGGGCACTTCTTGTGGTTTATCTTTCACTGATGTACTTATTTCTGAAATATCTTCTTCTTCGACCACTTCTTCTTCCTCTACAACCACTTCTTCTTTTTCTGGTTTGATTTCCTCTACTGTAACACTTTCCACAGTCTTAACAACCTTTTCTTTCTTCTGTTTGGCTTTCTTCGTTTTGATTTCAATTTTTTCTTCAGGTTTTGTTACAATTGTTTCTCGCTCTTTTTCTTCTTTAACATCAGGTGAATCTCCTTCTATTGTTACTTCTTTGACGATTTTTACAACCTTTTCTTTTTTGATCCTAGAATTTATCATTTTAATATCTACATCCGGTATTTCATCGTCTTTTTCTTCAACAACAGGTTCGATTTCATCAAGTGTGACATCTTCTTCTATTTTGACGGTCTTTTGTTTTTTGGCTCGCTTGTTTTGATCATCTACAATAACTTCAGAAGCCACTTCAGGAGTAATTTCTTTTTGGTAAACTGGTTCTAAGGTTTGAGTTTTAAGCCGAATAATATTCTCCTCGATTACAACTTTTTCTTGTTCTAGAGAAGGTTTAGGAATTGGTTTCAATATAACCTCTTCTGTCTTGGACTTTTCTGGTTCTTTTTGTTTTGGCACTGGCCTAAGAACAATGTCTTCTTTTTGTTGTTCTTCTTGTGTGAACCTTTTTACCGTTGGCTTTCGTTTAACGATATTTTTTTCTTCCTGTGGCTCCTCTTTCTTTACTGGTCTAAGCGGTACTTCTTCAGGCTTTTCCTCGAATTGTTCTCGTTTTGGTATCGGCTTAAGAGTAACCTCTTCTTTGGGCTCCTCAACCTTTGGACGTCTCTTTCCACGTGGCCAAAGTACTTCTTCTGGCTTAGCCTCTTCAACAGCCTCATTATTCTTACCAGGCTTAAGTTGAACCTCTTCAGGCTTATCCTCTGATGATTCTTTTTTCGGTGTGGGCTTAAGAGTAACCTCTTCTTTGGGTTCTTCTGGCTTAGGACGCCTTTTGCCTCTAGGCCAGAGTACCTCCTCAGGTTCAGCTTCTTCCAATGATTTTTCCTTCTTTACTAATTTATGTTTTTCTTCTTCTGGCTCAAGCTTTTCCTCTGATTTCTCTCGTTTTGGTATTGGCTTAAGAGTTACCTCTTCTTTGGACTCCTCAACCATTGGACGCCTCTTTCCACGAGGCCAAAGTACTTCTTCTGGCTTAGCTTCTTCAACGACTTTTTCTTTCTTCACTGGCTTTATTTTAATCTCTTCTGGCTTATCCTCGGATGATTCGCGTTTCTGTATAGGTTTAAGAGTTACCTCTTCTTTGGAATCTTCCTGCTTAGGTCGCCTTATGCCTCTTGACCATTGCACTTCTTCCGGTTCTATTTCTTCTAGCAGTTTTTCTTTTTTCACCGGCTTCAGTATAATATCTTTTGGTTTTTCATGAGGCATAACTTCTGACTTTTCTTTCTTAGGTATCGGCTTGAGAGTAACTTCTTCTTTAGGCTCTTCAGGTTTTGGCTTCCTCTTGCCTCTTGGCCATTGCACTTCTTCCGTTTCAATTTCTTCTAAAGGTTTTCCCTTTTCCTTTGGCGTAAGATGAACCCCCTCAAGCCTTTCTTCTGATTGTTCTCGTTGTGTTATAGGTTTGAGAGTAACTTCTTCTTCTTTGGGTTCTTCTTGTTTTGGACGCCTTTTGCCTCTAGGCCACTTAACTTCGTCAGAAGTAATTTCTTCTATAGTCTTATTCTTCTTCAGAGGTTTTAGTTTGACCTCTTCGGGTTTGTCTTCTGGCTTTTCAAATAGTTGCTTAGTATCAACAGATTCCTTAGTATTAACGTCTAAAAGCGTGTTGTCTTTTTCTTCGAATATTACTGGTCTTTCTTCTGTAAAACATAAGTACAACAGAAATTAATATTTAGACAAATCGTCTTCTTTTAAGTCAACCTTGAAAAGTATATGTATAAATGGTGTATGGATATGATGGATTTAACATTGACTTCGTAGAACCATGCATCTATACACTGCCGATAAAAAATTGAGATTATTTATTATGTATCCTACTGATTTGTGTAGCATCATGAGAAAGTGTATTATTTTACAAGCTTTTATTTAACTTGCCTTGTACGTACGTATGTATGTATGTATGTATGTAACTATGTTTGTTCGCGTGGAATCTTACAACTCAATTTTGAAGCGGATATCTTCAACCAATTGAGCTGGAATTTAGTATGCATGTTTTCTTTGGATGACAATGCATGGTCAGCTATGTGACGTCACTCCGAATCCAACATGGCGGAACACCCAAGATAGCGGACTTGTTATTTTAAATGCACTCGTACAATATGGGTATCAAATGAAAGGGCTTGCTGAGAATAATTCGAAAATGAATAGACGATACTCTAAATCCAAAATGGCGGTATACTCAAGATGGCGGACTAGTTATTCTTAATGCACTCTTACAATATGGGTATCAAAGACCTTGCTGAGAGTTACTCGAAAAATTAAATGACATCTCTCTAAATCCAACATGGAGGTATACTCAAGATGGCGGACTAATTCGAAAAATGAAATAACGTCACTCTAAATCCATGGCAGATTACGCAAGATAGCGGATCAGTTATTTTATTAATGCACTTTTACAATATGGATATCAAATAAAAGGGCTTGCTGAGAGTTACTAAAGAAATTAAATGACATCACTCTAAATCCAACATGGCGGGCATGAGATGAATAGACAAGAAACCAACAGTACAGTGATAACTTATAAGTAAAAAATAAATTAAAGGTAAAAAAGCTTTATAACAAACAAGCTTATCTATAAAAATACTAAAACGAATAGAATAAAAATTTTCGATTAATGATTAATGTCAACTTAAAACGTCTAGACAATTTATGTGATAAAAAGCTTGTCGCGAGATCTAAGTAAGTACTCGTAATTACATTGTTTAAAAAAATTAAATCAGTTAGATCATGTTACAGGTACACAAGTTAATCTACCTCGCGACTAGCTTCTTTATCACATAAATTGTGTAAAGACGTTTTAAGTTGACATTAAACTTTAATGGAAAACGTGTATTTTATTATTTTAAGTACGTTTAAATAAAATCTTGTTTGTTAAAACAGTTCTTTTACTTTAAATTTATTAAACTAATAAGTGAATTACCATGTTTATTATCTTTCTGCTTCTTCTTCTTAGTAATTTTCGTAACAACCGTTTCTTGTACTTCCTCTTCTTCTTCTTCTGCGGGTTTTAGCTCATCTACAGTTACTTCTTCTACCAATTTGACAGTCCTTTCTTTCTTTGTCTTGGATTTCCTCTTTTTAACTTCTTCATTTTCCTCAATTGGTTCAGATCTCTCCGTAGAGATAATTTCCTCTTCAATTTCTTCTTCCAGCACGGGCTTGGTCTCATCTACAGTTACTTCTTCCACTAACCTCACAGTTTTTTCTTTCTTTGCTGTAGATTTTTTCTTTTTTACTTCAACCACCTCTTCAAGAACCGCTTCAGGCTTTTCTTCAATAGGTTCCGGTTTAGTTGACGGTATTGTCTCATCTTCTACTTGTTTTTCTTCTACGATTTCTGGTTTGACTTCTTCTACGGATATTTCTTCAACAATTTTAACAACCTTTTCTTTCTTTGACTTAGATTTTTTCTTTTTGACATCTATCACTTCGGGCACTTCTTGTGGTTTATCTTTCACTGATGTACTTATTTCTGAAATATCTTCTTCTTCGACCACTTCTTCTTCCTCTACAACCACTTCTTCTTTTTCTGGTTTGATTTCCTCTACTGTAACACTTTCCATAGTCTTAACAACCTTTTCTTTCTTCTGTTTGGGTTTCTTCGTTTTGATTTCAAATATTTCTTCAGGTTTTGTTACAATTGTTTCTCGCTCTTTTTCTTCTTTAACATCAGGTGAATCTCCTTCTATTGTTACTTCTTTGACGATTTTTACAACCTTTTCTTTTTTGATCCTAGAATTTATCATTTTAATATCTACATCCGGTATTTCATCGTCTTTTTCTTCAACAACAGGTTCGATTTCATCAAGTGTGACATCTTCTTCTATTTTGACGGTCTTTTGTTTTTTAGCTCGCTTGTTTTGATCATCTACAATAACTTCAGAAGCCACTTCAGGAGTAATTTCTTTTTGGTAAACTGGTTCTAAGGTTTGAGTTTTAAGCCGAATAATATTCTCCTCGATTACAACTTTTTCTTGTTCTAGAGAAGGTTTAGGAATTGGTTTCAATATAACCTCTTCTGTCTTGGACTTTTCTGGTTCTTTTTGTTTTGGCACTGGCCTAAGAACAATGTCTTCTTTTTGTTGTTCTTCTTGTGTGAACCTTTTTACCGTTGGCTTTCGTTTAACGATATTTTTTTCTTCCTGTGGCTCCTCTTTCTTTACTGGTCTAAGCGGTACTTCTTCAGGCTTTTCCTCGAATTGTTCTCGTTTTGGTATCGGCTTAAGAGTAACCTCTTCTTTGGGCTCCTCAACCTTTGGACGTCTCTTTCCACGTGGCCAAAGTACTTCTTCTGGCTTAGCCTCTTCAACAGCCTCATTATTCTTACCAGGCTTAAGTTGAACCTCTTCAGGCTTATCCTCTGATGATTCTTTTTTCGGTGTGGGCTTAAGAGTAACCTCTTCTTTGGGTTCTTCTGGCTTAGGACGCCTTTTGCCTCTAGGCCAGAGTACCTCCTCAGGTTCAGCTTCTTCCAATGATTTTTCCTTCTTTACTAATTTATGTTTTTCTTCTTCTGGCTCAAGCTTTTCCTCTGATTTCTCTCGTTTTGGTATTGGCTTAAGAGTTACCTCTTCTTTGGACTCCTCAACCATTGGACGCCTCTTTCCACGAGGCCAAAGTACTTCTTCTGGCTTAGCTTCTTCAACGACTTTTTCTTTCTTCACTGGCTTTATTTTAATCTCTTCTGGCTTATCCTCGGATGATTCGCGTTTCTGTATAGGTTTAAGAGTTACCTCCTCTTTGGAATCTTCCTGTTTAGGTCGCCTCTTGCCTCTTGAGCATTGCACTTCTTCCGGTTCTATTTCTTCTGGCAGCTTTTCTTTTTTCACAGGCTTCAGTATAATATCTTTTGATTCCTCATGAGGCATAACTTCTGACTTTTCTTTTTTAGGTATCGGCTTGAGAGTAACTTCTTCTTTGGGCTCTTCAGATTTTGGCTTCCTCTTGCCTTTTGGCCATTGCACTTCTTCCGTTTCAATTTCTTCTAAAGGTTTTTCCTTTTCCTTTGGCGTAAGATGAACCCCCTCAAGCCTTTCTTCTGATTGTTCTCGTTGTGTTATAGGCTTGAGAGTAACTTCTTCTTCTTTGGGTTCTTCTTGTTTTGGACGCCTTTTGCCTCTAGGCCACTTAACTTCGTCAGAAGTAATTTCTTCTATAGTCTTATCCTTTTTTAGAGGTTTTAGTTTGACCTCTTCGGGTTTGTTTTCTGGCTTTTCAAATAGTTGCTTAGTATCAACAGATTCCTTAGTACTAACGTCTAAAAGCGTGCTGTCTTTTTCTTCGAATATTACTGGTCTTTCTTCTGTAAAACATAAGTACAACAGAAATTAATATTAAGACAAATCGTCTTCTTTTAAGTCAACCTTGAAAAGTAAATGTATAAATGGTGTATGGATATGATGGATATAACATTGACTTCGTAGAACCATGCATCAGTACATTGCCGATAAAAAAAGGAGATTATCTATTATGTATCCTACTGATTTGTGTAGCATCATGAGAAAGTGTATTATTTTACAAGCTTTTATTTATCTTGCCCTGTATGTATGTATGTATGTAACTATGTTTGTTCGGGTGGAATCTTGCAACTCAATTTTGAAGCAGATATCTTCAACCAATTGAGCTGGAATTTTGTATGCATGTTTTCTTTGGATGACAATGCATGGTCAGCTATGTGACGTCACTCCGAATCCAACATGGCGGAACACCCAAGATAGCGGACTAGTTATTTTTAATGCACTCGTACAATATGGATATCAAATGAAAGGGCTTGCTGAGAATAATTCAAAATGAATAGACGATACTCTAAATCCAAAATGGCGGTATGCTCAAGATGGCGGACTAGTTATTCTTAATGCACGCTAACAATATGGGTATCAAAGGCCTTGCTGAGAGTAACTCAAGCATGGAGGTATACTCAAGATGGCAAACTAATTCGAAAAATTAAATAACTTTACTCTAAATCCAATATGGCAGATTACGCAAGATGGCGGACCAGTTATTTTATTAATGCACTTCTACAATATGGATATCAAATAAAAGGGCTTGCTGAGAGTTACTCAAAAATTAAATGACATCACTCTAAATCCAACAGGGCGGGCATGAGATGAACAGACAAAAAACCAACTGTCCAGTGATAACTAATAAGTAAAAAATAAATTAAGGGTAAAAAAAGATTTTTATCAAACAAACTTTTCTTTAAAAATACTAAAAAGAATAGAATAAAAATTTTACATTAATGTTTAATGTCAACTTAAAACGTCTACACAATTTATGTGATAAAAAGCTTGTCGCGAGATCTAAGTAGGTACTCATAATTACATTGTTTAAAAAAAAACGGCAGACCAAGACGTAGATGGCGGGACGAACTGAATCAATACCGAGTTGACTGGAGGGAAGTGGCTCAGGATCGAGATGCATGGAGGGAATCGGGGGAGACCTTTGCCCAGCAGTGGGATCAGATGGGCTTATAATAATAAAAAAAAATTCAATCATAGATCATGTTACAGGTACCCAAGTTAATCTACCTCGCGACTAGCTTTTTTTTAATACTAGCTGTTTTAAGTTGACATTAAACTTTAATGGAAAACGTGTATTTTATTATTTTAAGTACGTTTAAATAAAATCTTGTTTGTTAAAACAGTTCTTTTACTTTAAATTTATTAAACTAATAAGTGAATTACCATGTTTATTATCTTTCTGCTTCTTCTTCTTAGTAATTTTCGTAACAACCGTTTCTTGTACTTCCTCTTCTTCTTCTTCTGCGGGTTTTAGCTCATCTACAGTTACTTCTTCTACCAATTTGACAGTCCTTTCTTTCTTTGTCTTGGATTTCCTCTTTTTAACTTCTTCATTTTCCTCAATTGGTTCAGATCTCTCCGTAGAGATAATTTCCTCTTCAATTTCTTCTTCCAGCACGGGCTTGGTCTCATCTACAGTTACTTCTTCCACTAACCTCACAGTTTTTTCTTTCTTTGCTGTAGATTTTTTCTTTTTTACTTCAACCACCTCTTCAAGAACCGCTTCAGGCTTTTCTTCAATAGGTTCCGGTTTTGTTGACGGTATTGTCTCATCTTCTACTTGTTTTTCTTCTACGATTTCTGGTTTGACTTCTTCTACGGATATTTCTTCAACAATTTTAACAACCTTTTCTTTCTTTGACTTAGATTTTTTCTTTTTGACATCTATCACTTCGGGCACTTCTTGTGGTTTATCTTTCACTGATGTACTTATTTCTGAAATATCTTCTTCTTCGACCACTTCTTCTTCCTCTACAACCACTTCTTCTTTTTCTGGTTTGATTTCCTCTACTGTAACACTTTCCATAGTCTTAACAACCTTTTCTTTCTTCTGTTTGGGTTTCTTCGTTTTGATTTCAAATATTTCTTCAGGTTTTGTTACAATTGTTTCTCGCTCTTTTTCTTCTTTAACATCAGGTGAATCTCCTTCTATTGTTACTTCTTTGACGATTTTTACAACCTTTTCTTTTTTGATCTTAGATGTTATCATTTTAATATCTACATCCGGTATTTCATCGTCTTTTTCATCAACAACAGGTTCGATTTCATCAAGTGTTACATCTTCTTCTATTTTGACACTCTTTTGTTTTTTGGATCGCTTGTTTTGATCATCTACAATAACTTCAGAAGCCACTTCAGGAGTTATTTCTTTTTGGTAAACTGGTTCTAAGGTTTGAGTTTTAAGCCGAATAATATTCTCCTCGATTACAACTTTTTCTTGTTCTAGAGATGGTTTAGGAATTGGTTTCAATATAACCTCTTCTGTCTTGGACTTTTCTGGTTCTTTTTGTTTTGGCACTGGCCTAAGAACAATGTCTTCTTTTTGTTCTTCTTCTTGTGTTAACCTTTTTACCGTTGGCTTTCGTTTAACGATATTTTTTTCTTCCTGTGGCTCCTCTTTCTTTACTGGTTTAAGCGGTACTTCTTCAGGCTTTTCCTCGAATTGTTCTCGTTTTGGTATCGGTTTAAGAGTAACCTCTTCTTTGGGCTCTTCAACCTTTGGACGTCTCTTTCCACGTGGCCAAAGTACTTCTTCTGGCTTAGCCTCTTCAACAGCCTCATTATTCTTACCAGGCTTAAGTTGAACCTCTTCAGGCTTATCCTCTGATGATTCTTTTTTCGGTGTGGGCTTAAGAGTAACCTCTTCTTTGGGTTCTTCTGGCTTAGGACGCCTTTTGCCTCTAGGCCAGAGTACCTCCTCAGGTTCAGCTTCTTCCAATGATTTTTCCTTCTTTACTAATTTATGTTTTTCTTCTTCTGGCTCAAGCTTTTCCTCTGATTTCTCTCGTTTTGGTATTGGCTTAAGAGTTACCTCTTCTTTGGACTCCTCAACCATTGGACGCCTCTTTCCACGAGGCCAAAGTACTTCTTCTGGCTTAGCTTCTTCAACGACTTTTTCTTTCTTCACTGGCTTTATTTTAATCTCTTCTGGCTTATCTTCGGATGATTCGCGTTTCTGTATAGGTTTAAGAGTTACCTCCTCTTTGGAATCTTCCTGTTTAGGTCGTGTCTTGCCTCTTGGCCATTGCACTTCTTCCGGTTCTATTTCTTCTAACAGATTTTCCTTTTTTATTGGCTTCAGTAGAATA
The DNA here is from genome assembly GCA_963082625.1 of Pasiphila rectangulata. Classification (NCBI taxonomy): domain Eukaryota; kingdom Metazoa; phylum Arthropoda; class Insecta; order Lepidoptera; family Geometridae; genus Pasiphila; species Pasiphila rectangulata. Next base: position 24,151,782 of record OY720236.1, on the reverse strand, counting down.
TCTTCTGGTTTTTTATCAGTCATAATCTCTGACTTTTCTTTCTTCGTTATCGGCTTGAGAGTAACTTCTTCTTCTTTGGGTTCTTCTTGTTTTGAACGCCTTTTGCCTCTAGGCCACTTAACTTCGTCGGGAGTAATTTCTTCTTGAATCTTTTTTATTTTCAAAGGTTTAAGACTGACCTCTTCGGATTTGTCTTCTGGCTTGTCAACTAGTTGTTTTGGTCTTGGTATTGGCTTAAGAGTCACTTCTTCTTTTGGTTCTTCAGTTATTGACCGTCTCTTACCTCTAGGCCAACTGTTTTCTTCCGGTTCAATTGTATTTACTGGTTTTTCTTGTTTTACCGGCTTGAATTGAATATCTTCAGGTTTTTCATGAGGCATTTCCTCTGACTTCTCACTTTTTGGTATTGGCTTGAGAGTCACTTCTTCCTGAGGTTCATCTAGCTTAGGACGCCTTTTACCCCGTGGCCAAAGTACTTCCTCTGGTTCAGCTTCTTCTGTGGGTTTCTTTACTGGCTTCAGTTGAACTTCTTCAGGCCGTTCTTCTAATTGCTCTCGTTTTGGTACTGGTTTGAGAGTTACCTCTTCATTGTTTTCGTCTGTTTTAGGTCGACTCTTGCCTCTTTTCCATGGCACTCCTTGTGGTTGAACTACATCCAAAGATTTCTTTACTGGTTCAAATAGAGTTTCTTCAGGCTTTTCTTCTTTTACTTCTTTTTTTGCTACAGGTTTAAGCGAAACTTCTTCTTGAGGTTCTTCAGTCTTTGAACGTCTTTTACCTCTTGGCCACTGCATCTCCTCTGGAGATTCTTCTTCTTGTGGCTTACTCTTTTTCACAGGTTTAAGGTGCACATCTTCTACTTGCTCCACTTTAGGTTGTTCATGCTTTATTTTAGGAACAGGTTTAAGTACTACTTCTTCCTTTGGTTCTACTGATTTAGGTTGCCTTTTACCCCCTGGCCATGGTACCGTTTCAGGTGTAGTCTCAACTTGTTCGAGTTTCTTAAAAGAAGTTGTTTCAACTTGAGCTGGCAGTTCATCGTTTTTTTTCTGAATTGGTAATGGCTTAAGAATTACTTCTCTTTCGATCTCTACGCCTTTATCTTTTGGTTTTTCCTTTTTTACAGGTTTTAACTGTACTTCCTCAACTTTTTCTTGTTCCAACTGCACAGGTTTTGTTCTCGGAATAGATTTCAGAACTACTTCTTCTTTAGGTACTTGTTTTTGTGGCCTACTTTTTCCAAAAAGTAATTTTGGCTCATCTAAAGGCACTTCTTCTTGGACTTTATCTGTTGTTACGGGTTTAAGCATGTATTCTTCAGGTTTTTCTTGTTGTTCTTTAGTTTGCTTAAGTACTGGTTTCAATACCACTTCTTCAACAGACTCTTCTTCTTTAAGACGACGTTTACCTGTTAACCATTCGGGCTGGTCTGGTTTAGCAACCTCTTGGAATTTATCTCTCTTTAAAGGTTTCAGTTGAACTTCTTCAACTCTTTCATCAACTTGTCCAACCTGTTTTGTTACAGATTTTAATAAAACATCTTCTTTTAAGGCTTGCGTCTGTTCTTTTGACTGTCTTCTTTTTGTGGTTGTTTGTTTGATATAATCTCCTTCTTGCTTATCACTTATTTTCAAGACTACTGTGTCTTCTTCGAGGATCATTGACTCGTCAACAACAACGGTTTCTTCTTTTTGGAGAGATTGTTTCCTTACCTGTTTTAATTGAACATCTTCAAGTTTTTCTCTTGTAATAGGAGCTTTTTCCACTTTGGTTGGTCGTAATTTCACACTTTCTTGAGTCCAAGGTATTGGTTCTTTTTTATCTTCTTGTACTTTTTTGGGTTGTTTATCTTCCATTCGCGGTTTTCGCCAGTTGGAAGCATTAACATTATCTTTCTCCTCAATGTCTTGGGTCAATTTGGAAAAAACAGAGTCTTCTGTTATTTTTTCGTCTACAACCTGTTGCTTCGGTTTTTTCCAGTCTTTCACTTGAAGGGTTTCTTGTGTCGATAATTTCTGTGATTCAATATCTTCGATAACTGACGGTTGGAGTGTAGTTGTATCTTCAATGGAAATAATCTTTTCAGTTATCTTGTCTTGTGTTCGAGGTTTTCTCCAAGATTTTGTATTAACAGTTTCAGTATCCTCATTATTTGATTCTTGGAGAATAGTTGAATCTTCAGTGGAGACAGTAACTTTGTCCTGTGTTCGAGGTTTTCTCCAAGATTTTGTCTCAAGGTTAGTATCAACAGATTCCTTAGTACTGACGTCTAAAATTGTGCTGTCTTCTACAGCAGAGATTTTTTCAACTTGTGATACATGGTCCAAGGTGTCTTCAGATTTTTTAATTTCTTGCCTTGGTTTTCTCCAGTGTTTGACTTCTACTGATTCCTCAGTAACAATTTTCTTAGTACTTTGCCTACGCCAGGGCACGTCGGACCTAGTTTTCCTTGTTTCCGTTTCTTGGTCACTCTGAACATTCAAAATGTTTGAATCTTCAGTCGATTGGAATGTTGTCCTGCTTTGGCTTACCGTGATGGCTTCGACGGTGCTTGATTCAACATCAACTTTTCCGTCATGAGTTTTGTAGGTCACCGTTTTGCGATATTCTGAAAAATAAAATGAAATTAAGGGGTTTCTGCTACTGCTCATTTTTACTCCCAATATAGTTATGCATCTCTGAATGATGCCTTCAACAAGAGACAATGGCTATGCAGTTCTGAATAATGTGTTAAGTATATTGTTTTTCCGATGATTGTGATGTTCGATTTCAACATTATAGCAGAAGTAACCTATAGAATTTTACCTAATTAGGTACAAAATAGAACTTGACTCTTTTGTGTCGTCTTTTACTAGATTTGTATTATAAGCTAATGATGAAATTATATAAGGCTGAGTTTATTTGAATTTTTATTAAGTATTTACGAAAACTTTATTCAAAAATACGCGTTTAATTTTTTTTAATAATCTAAAAAATCTACAACTAAACTGGGTAAAATTTAATATAAGCTAACCTTGTAATAGACTTTGCGGGTGTTTTTTCGAACGTGGAAGAGATAATGAACTTTTTGCAGTTTATGAAGTCAAGCACCTGCCATATCGGTACTTACAACAAATGTATATAAGGTTTTATCAATCATCTGGTTTCCATAGCACACAAGCATTGCTTTAGTTATGATAAAATATCTAGTTATAAAATCATCAATGAGCTGTGGGTACTGTTCGTCGATGACATATCCCAATTAACAACATGCAACACAAACATAAATTTGACAGTAAAACTAGATTCTATTCTTTTATAAACTACGGACTGGGTGAACGAACATAATCTCGAAATAAATTTCTTAAAAGCTAAAATAATGACATTCTACCCTCACCAAAAATCTCCTCTGCAATTCCAGTACACTTTTAATAATAGACTACTACAAATAGTCAATGAATTCTCTTTACTTGGTGTAATCAAATCATAGACACTTAGGTAAAAGTTTCCTTTATGGACCGTCAATTTTTGAGGGGGCAGGGGGAGGGGGGATACCCCCTGAAACATCCCTACCCCGCGAAGCCCCATGGTTATATATAGAGATATCCATGGTTAAAGTTTTTAGGTTAGAGTAGCGATTTCCATTATGGACCATCGATGTAGGGGGGAGGGGGCGGAGAGGGGGCGAGGGGGCCTTCATACCTTCGGCTTTTTGGTCGCCAGTCTCAGGCGTTACGGCGGCGCTTGGTGCCTGCGCTTTGCTACAACGGGCAAGGACTGGTCTCCCTCCGCGCCTCCGAGCTCTTATATACACTCTACGGGTACGTTAGACAAGACCACGTGGAAAGTGGGGTGGTACTCTGTGTCGGATCTGTTATTCAAATCGAACTTAATCAACTCTTTTCGGGGTGATCTGTGTTGGATGTGGATAAAAATAATTATGGACTTATAAATCGATGGTCCTTAATGGAAAGTTTATCCCCGAAGCCAAAAAAGAAGAAGAAGAAGAAGAAACATAATGGCGTCGCTTCGCGTTCCGTTCAGAGCAGTGTAAACACTACTCGAATCGACGGTCCATAAAGGAAATTTTAGTCTAAAAAAACAACGGATTTAAAAAGTTCCCTTGCATTTTATTACGCCTACGCTAATATCCACCTGTCGTATTCCGTATCTTATAGGGAAACAGCACCCATGCACAGGTGGTCTTTAGACAATAAAAGTAACTGATACGTATACTAGCGAATAAATAACAAACAGAGGTTTCAGTCGAGGTTTTCTCCAAGATGCGCTGCAACCATGCTTCCAAAAATATAATATACTTACGCTTCCCTGTACATACAGGGTGTCTCATTTAAATCGGTCAATATGGGAAAGCTTGAAACTATAAGACATACGAAGATCTTATCTGTTCTTAAGAACCATGTTATTGATTTTATTAAGAAAAAAACTGCATGATTACATTAAAAAAACCTTTACCTACTCAGCTCGGGAATCGAACCCGGTTGTTTTAAAAAAAAACTTACACTATTTCTATTTAGATATCGATTGTGTAGGTCTTAAGCAGTAATGTCTCTATGAAACATGATGTCTAAAATGAATTAAATGTATTGTTTTCACATACATTAATTTATTTTAGTAGGTGATCGAAGTGACCACCGTTTTTTTCAATACTAATATTTCGCACACCTAGATCAAAACTAAGTCAACTCAAGAAACATCAATTCAGAGTTAACTTTAATTCAATAATTATATAACTTTAGGCAACTAACCACGAAGACAGATTTGAAAATAGATTCATAAATGACTCAATAGATGGCGTTGACTGTTTATTGTTGAATGAACGACGGTCACCCCTCCCCACCTAAACAGGTGTATTGTCAGTTGCACGTGAGAAGTCAGCGCTCGGTTGTGTGCTAGTTTTGTAGAAAACTAGGTAATTTAGATTTGCCTGGGTTTTGTTGAACAGATTTGCAAATTTTCTTGGGAGGTAATTTGAGTTGTTACAGTACTGTTGAATCATCTCGGACAACATTAATGATACATTTTGAATTGTTCCGGTTTTGTTTGACTAGGTAAGTTTATTCTCGATTCACAATTTCAAGTTGACTTTGTTTTGTTGAATATTAATGCATATTGCGTGATGTCTTTCTTTTTGTTGGTGATTATTTATTTTAAAAGCCTTATTTACTTTATAAGCCTTCGATAATAATGTCCCATATTTAACATCATATAGAGGATAAATGTGAAAAATATATAACATACCGATTTTAGTTAAAATGCGCACTTATATTTTCTTATAAAAAAATCTTTGAGTTGACTTACTTTTGATTGTTAAATACAAAAATCTAATTCATTATCTTTTATGTTTTAGGAAAATGAACAAACGAGGACGTCTTCTCGTTAATATAGTAAAAAAAAATGACGATAGCAACTTTTGATAAGTTATGTCTACAGAAGAAATCTCTGACAGCAGAAAATTCTATTACCACCTCGAATATTTCCCAAAAACACTAAGCAAACTATAACAATAGCAAAGTAACATCACCAAATCGGCCGCCACCACTACAACATGAATCAGCTATGTCCAAAGACGAGTCTACAGGCATTGTGTAGTCTACTTCCGAAACTCTAATAAACGAGCACAGTATCAACTATAATAATTCTTTATCTAGTGATGAAATAATTTTAAACTGATTAACGGGACTTTATCGCATAATTACCTTATTTTATTATTTCCCGACGTTTCGACCCGACCTCGGGATCACGAGTGGACTGATGTACTGGAGCTACCGTCGCAAGTTAAGAGTAGAAATAGTAGAATCCGCGACTACCCTCAATTATTCGTCGTCAAAATCAGGAATGGACAGTCGACGACACACAACACTGGCAGTTTCTTCATGCGGCAACACCGGAATGCGTCGCGTCTGCCTAGTGTCTGTTGTCATTCTAATGTTCCTTGTTCCTTGTATTATTTTTTTTTATTCGTAGACTGAAATATTGAGATTAAAAGAACGATTTGATTTAATTAACACGAACTATTATTTTCTTTCCACTCCATATTCCAATCCACTTTTCCATAAAAACACCTAATTCAAAGAGATACCTATTTGAATTATATTTTAAAAATCTAGTTTTGCAGAAGATTTTCTATTTGGTTCTAGTTGGCTTAGTTTTAATTCATTGAAAATGAATTAATATCGTTCATTTTAAATGAATTAATACTAAGCCAACTCCAAAAGAATCACACAAAACTAATTCAACTCAAAGTATTTCTTATTTTATGTAATTATTATCTGCACAAAAGCATAACAACTCAAAAACAATTAATTCTAGCTAAAATGTTTACTTTAGAGCTATAATCTCTTAATACAATTTATTTGGCCCAAATTCATTAACCCCTATGTTTTTCGTTCCATCACTTTAGTGACAAAAGTTGTAGATAAACGTTTTCTTAGTCTACTAAAAAATGTGATATTTTGACTTAACCTAGTTTTGATCTAGGTGTATGATTTGTTAAACGTACTTGAATACACAAAAAGCAGAATAAGTGTTCGTTTACCTGCCTCGTACCTGATTGTAAACAAGCGGGGGTAGGTACCAGAAAAGGGGGCGAAGGTTTCCGAAAAATGCCATTTTTGACCTTTGGTGACCTTTGGAGGTCACAATAACTCCGGACCCTAGGGTCATCAAAATCAATCAGTACCCTTTTCTCACTAAGACAGTGCTAACAAAAAGGTTTTATGTAAATCGGTCAACGCGTTCGGTTATAATCGTGTCATGCACAGACAGATAGACAGCGCTATAATAAATACAACTTGATTCGGAACTATACATTTTGTTTTAAATTAATAATATGCACATTCAGCTGAATTCACTGGTCTGAAGAAAGTAATGTTTTTTTTCTTATAGTTCAAGTGTCAAACTGTGTTGCTAAGTTGAAGCAGAATGGGATAAAAAAGCTAAATATGAGTACCTACCTATTTACAATAGAAAAAAAGGAGGACAAACTATTTTTGTATACCCCGTACCACGGTGACGTCCCTGGGACAAACATCCCTAGAGTGCATCTACGGCATTTCCCCTCGCAAAGTTGGTTGCATCGAGCGATTATTAACCCTTATCAAGGGTCACTCCGATACATACTGTAAGCTTCGGCAAGCGAGTGTGTTCATCCATAATTCTTGTGACATTTTCGGTCCGTATCAGAAGGACAATCTAGCATAACCCCCTTGTGGGATGAACGACATGAAAGTAAAATGACCTACTAGTAAAACGTCTGGAAATTATTTCATCATGTGGGTATTATGTCTACAAATTATAACGCCGTAATAGAATAAAACCGGGCAAGAGCGAGTCGGACTCGCGCACCGACGGTTCCGTGCCATCATACAATATAATATATGATAATGGCGGTTTTTATTTGTTGGAGAACCTTGACAGCGCCATCTCTTGATGATAGCGGAACTTATGTAGATTTATTACACTTTCGATGATATCTAAAAAACTATGCAAATTAGAGAATTCGCTATAATTTTCCTATAAACTTTACATACACTTCTATTAGATATAAAAGTTTCACGAGTTTATCTCCGCAAACTTCGGAAATAAGGAGAGGAACGGTCGCTTTTTCAACATTTTTGTAATTAACTTGGAAACTATACGGCTTAAAGGAAAACAAAAAACTGTTTCTTCATTCCAGCCGTAAAAAGTCCACTACTGAACAGGCCTCCCTCATGGATCTCCATGAGGGGTAGTTGCCATACTCACCACGCTTGGCAGGCGGGTTGGCGAGCGCAGTACGGGATGTTGATACACGGAAAGACGCTGCTGCCCATCTTCCGGAGGTATCCCTTAGCAGGCTCTTACCGCATCCACGGGCATGAGAGGAGGGGTAACATTCTACTGCCGGCACCCCACAGCGGAAAAACTGTTTGATAATGTGCAAATGAATACCTTTCATATGATCCCACACGACCTAGTAACTTCACAATTAATTTGAAAAACTCCCTTCCACCCCCCTTGTTTAAAAAACTATAGAAATTAGAGAGTTCGCTATAATTTTCCCATAAACTTTACATATACTTCTATATATTGGCTATAAAAGTTTCACGAGTTTATCTCCGCAAACTTCGGAGATAAGGGGGGCAACGGTCGTTTTTTCAACATTTTTGTAAATAACTCGGAAACGATACGGCTTAAAGGAAAAATAAAAACGGTTTATTAATGTGCAAATGAAAAACTTACAAATACCCCACACAAATTCTGCTCATATGTCGTTCACCCCACGAGGGCGTTATACTAGATTGTCCTTCTGATACGGACCGGACATTGTTCACACATCGTCAATTTGTTATCACTCTGAATTAATACATAAAGGTATGTATGTTAGGTACCTAACATTAGAAAGCCGTGTTGGCCGAGTGGTATGTACCCCCGACTTTCAATCCGAAGGTCGTGGGTTCGATACCGGCCGTGAACCAATGGATTTTTCTTTCTTGAAAAATGTATGTGCACACTTAACACGAGCTTTAACGGTGAAGGAAACATCGTGAGGAAACCCGCGGCTTAATTAGCTTCAGATATATTGACCTGTTCTTTCCTCTGAATAATAGCTGACTAAGCTGAGAGGATGGTATAGGTGCTGGGCAAGCCTAATCCATCTAACAATGTCCCAAGCACGCAGCGTCCCGTACAGCATGATAACCAGTTGCTGACGCTGTATAAATCATCTATAATAGATGCAAAGGCCTTACTTAACATTAGAAATGACATTTGGAAATTAAGGATTTTATTGCTCTAAAGTGAATGTAGGCATGTACTGTACATATAGACCAACGCCTAATTTGTAATCATTTATATAGCGTTATCTACTGTTCACTGATGTACAGGACGGTGCCCTACCTAGGACACTTTTAGATAAGTAAGGCTTGCCCAGCACCTATTCCATTCTCTCAGCTTAGTCAGCTATAATCAGAGGAAGGAACACATCAACACGTCTGAAGCGGACTGGGCCGCACGTTGTTCTTCACCATTAAAACTCGTGTTAACTCGATGACATAACTGAACCATAGAAAAAATATTATTGCACCCAGCATTCTTAGAAGTGTATTTTATTTTTAATTTTTTTGCTTCTTTCAGGGATAACAATATTTTTATACATATATGCATAGCGTTGTCTGTCTTTCTGTCTAAGACTAACTGTACTAAGAAACATTGTTCAAATAATATTGAACTATCTCTCCCCATCTCTCCTCTCTACCTACAATTTTAATTTAATTTCGAAATGTTAGTCAGAATATTCTCGGCCACCATAAGGATTAAAATTGTATTGTTAATTATTATTGTAGGCGTGATTGTACCGAACTATGGGTATAGCAGAAATTTTCTTATCTATAAACGAATAACATGGGTACTTCTTATAATATATTCATACACAGATGACTGGGCCGACGATACTGAATTGAATTAGCGCCGCTTTATTAATTTTATTCTTTTGAACTGTGGTTTTGGTCAATTTGAAAGTAATAATGCGCTTATGCAGTTTATTAAGAATGCTTGACGTTTGCACTGCACCATTTAGTCCCAAAGTAGGCTTGTAGGAACCAGATGATTCTTTCTATACATACCTATCGGACAATGAAAAATACCCGGATCCTGGACAAATATCTGCAGAACAATATAAACGTTTGTCCCGTAGCGGGAATCGAACCTGCTACCTCCTGTGTATCAGTCGACTATTAGGCGTACTGAGCCACGGATGCACTATAATAGTTACTGACGCGCACATAGTAAAGGATATGTAACCTTACCTTTGTGGTATCCTTCACTACGTGCGCGTCTGTACATACTACTGTCAAAACAAGGAACTTAACTTTAGAGTCCGCGCCACCACTGAGATCCGATAGACGCGGCGCTGCTGTCGCACAACTAAATACAGACCACACACTGTATAACTTAACTGTAGACTTTAGTTCCCGCTTTTGCCGTACACGATACTGAGAACACCAAATTTCAAGCACCTTTTTTATTCCCATTTTGAGCACCTACAGTGATGTTACTAGTGTTAAATTGTTGAGCTTCCCGAAGCAAATTATAATATAGATAATTAAGACGTTTTAAAATATATAGCTATCAACGTAAAATTTATTGATTTTAAATTTTGGTTGGAATGGAATATATTAACTTCGTTTAGATGTTCCCACGGTCAGTACAATTTTCACCTCTATGCGATTTATAGTTAGCCGATGAGGCTATTTTGGGTTGACTAAATTTACAAATTAAATTATATCATTAAATAACAGATGATGATAATGACATGGTGGTGACCATGGTGAACAACCGGATATTGTACTAAAGCAGTAAAAACGGGAAGGGCAAATTGTGTGCCCTTGCTTTAATTATTTTAATTTTAGCTCACATAGCGTTCAAATTTAGTAGCTAGTTAATAATAAATAACGACTTACGACGTTCTAAATCAAAATAAACTAAATCTTACATTATGTATACAGATTTACCACCAATATATTTTTGTTGTTGTTTAAACTACATTTTTAAAAACATCAGCGGTCTAGAAATTGAGTTGTGTCAGAAACGTGTTATACGTATGTATAACATTTAAGTGCAGTCTCAATCAATTTGGCGTATTATCAAAATTAAGTATGTATAGCTATTTATATAATTTGAGTCAAGTTCTATTATAATTCATCGTATTTTGATAGTTGTCAAAATTTTACGGCAAAATTGTCACATATAAAACACATCTTACCATGCACATGTACTTACGTGTTTGGGTCCCATGTCTTGATCGCCTGCGTACGAAGACTTAACTCGATAACTTCTTTCTAGACTTTCGTGAATTCCACGGAAGATTGGTGAGCCTAAGCTTTTGCGACACACCATTACCTTTCTCGTGCTTAGTGTCGCTGTGACGCTACACTAGCCAATATCGAGCTGGATTCAAGTTTATCCTGATTATTTTGTTGTGTGTAGCTGGTGTAAAAAATGAATCGAAATTGTTTATAAACACTAATTCTATAGCTAAGCTTTCGAAGCTGGCATCTATTCAATAACAAATAAAACAAGAAAACCGTTAAAGTTAAATTGTTTAGTGACGACAGTAAAAAAACTGTGATAGATAAATTAAATCACTTCTGCCATTCAATGATTATGAAGAAAATAAGTAGCTTAGATAGAAGTATGCCAGTTGATGGAGTAAAGCAACTGAATGTGTTCCTATATCCACCGATGAGCGGACTCATCCGGTGGATAGGGACGCGAGTGTTAATGTTCTGGTGTTCTCGTAAGTTCGTGAATGTACGGCCCCGGGTCTACTACACCCCGCGCCGCTGTTATGTGTACAATAATGCCAAATAACATCAATTTCATTGCATTTATTAAACATTTTTCACATAAAGGTAACATACAAATAAATTTCTTTTATAAATTATATTTTTTCATATTATTATTTAATCTATCAATATGTAATATTATTATTTAACTATTCTATTATGCATTTAGTGATAAACAAAACTTCCACGCCTAACAACTGAATACAAAAGGTGAAACATACAACACAATTCAATTTTAACAATATCGTGCACTTACTTATAATCAAACTAAGTTAAGATCACTTTAACGTTACACTATAAAATCTCATTCAATTTGGATTTGTACTTGCAGAAAATTAGATCGTCAATATCGGCAGTTATGTCGAAAACATAGAAACCGGCAAGGCAAGTGATGCGTGCGTACTTCCAATGCTTCCATCGGATTAAGTTTTGTTTCTTTGTCGCAATGAGAGTTGACAGCGTATCAAAAGACACGGGCGAAACGACCACGAATAACTTTGATCTAGAGCCCTAGTCACTCTCGAACCCACTCGCGCGCCGACACCGGCGCCGGCGTCCAAAGTTAGTCGTAGCGGTTAGGTGACACTACGGTGCAAGCGGCCACGCCGCCCCTACGTGCAACTTATGTTAGGTGACAGTCAGAGATAACTCACAATACTAAACTGAACAGTACAAACGGTGACTCATGCTTAAGGTTAAAGCTAAAGCGGGGACTTTCTCCACTTGTACACTTTGTGGTCGATCTCAAAGTTTATTAACATACAAAGGAAGAACGAACGTTAACTGTAAGACCACAGAAGCTGACGCAAGTCCCAGTGCCGGGCAGAGCGCCCGGGCAACTCGTCATAGATCCGTTCGTCAACATGTAGGTACAGATAACTGAGATCAGTTGCATAAGTTTCAAAGGTCAGATCTCAACACAAAAAGCGAAAAATCCTTTTAATTCTTATTGTTAATATGCCAAATAAACTTAAGCGCAGGCTTAAAATTATTCCATGAGAGTATTGGGTGAAAAATACATTTGACGACGCGTCCGGTGACGCAGCTCGCGTTCACAGTTCGCAGTGTTCTAATTTACAGTATGATCGAATAGGTACATCATTTAGTAGACATCGTAGCGGTAAAAGCAAAACAAAACAGTTGTAGGATGTCTCGTGTTCGTGTTAATCACATGTTACGTGTGTCCTCGGCGCGGCTCGGCGTGGCGTCTCGTCGCTGCCCTTCTTTAGGTAGATATTTACACAAAAAGCTTGTATGTACAGCGATGTTATTAAGAAAGTTCGCCCAAATTACGCTACTGAGTTACGTTTAGTTGGGTCGACTCGTGTTAGAATATGCGCGATAAGGGTCGTGTGGTTTTCGCGCTAGTGGTTTTTGTCTTTGCTGGTTTATCGTCACCAACATATGTAAATAGATAAAATAGATGAGTAGTTGTCTGGATTCGCAACTGATTACTAAAGAAATGTACAGCCGCAATTTACGTTGCAGAAAAAAAAGATTTTTCTCAAATAAACTATTCTACAGAAGAGTTCATCAAGAGAATAATAATATTACAAAACATTATGTTAGTTCAAACAACGATACGAAACAAAACGTATTGCAGCGGCCAATCTCGTGCACCTTCGAGACATTGATTCTTTGTTCGTAACTCGTTGCGAAACAAGAAAACAACCCTCTACAGCATTTAGTTACAATCGGTTACCAACAGCCCCAGTGGATGTCCCGAGATCGTAGACGATGGTAGGTGGGACGGTTGCCGCTGTGGTATATATTCGCGACAGTGAATAAGTGTGTCTAAGCGGGCGAGTTATTTAGTGACCGCTACGATTGTGATAGACGCTTGTCAACTTTCTATGAGCTTAAGTAGTTTTCACCCGATCTCTTGAAGAAATGAAACAAAGAAACACTACATTAATAGATTTAGTGCGCGACGCGAGCTCGCTGCCTGTATCTATGTCTTACTTTTGACGACTAGTTTGGCGGAGGTCTCGGCCTGGCCGGCGGCGGTGGTCGCCCGGCAGGTGAACGTGCCCGTGTCCTCCTCGTAGGTGTTGCCGATCAGTAACACGGCGTTGTTGCCCTCGTGGATCATCTGAGGAGAAAACGTATGTTGCTTAACTTGGACTTTATGACATGGAAAGTTCACTTCTGAATACATGGACTCGACTGATAAGATTAGGAGAGTTGACGCTTCCGTATTGTCTACAGTATAAATATTATCGCTAAGAATTACAATTTCGGTCTTTCAAATGTATTTGTAAATGACAGTTTCTATGTAGATTATATTGGGAATTTGTTTTGACCTAATCAGTTTAAGATTTTGCATGAGTTCAGTTTTAATTTAATATAAATGTGTATGTTGTCTTCATGTTTTATCAAAACATATAAACAATGGAAATATTTGAATGACTATTACCTGGAAATCTGGGGTGACAGGTATGAGTGCACCCTCACGGAGCCATTGGATGGTGGGCTTGACCTTCCCAGAGATCTGAGTCTTGAACTGAGCAGGTTGGCCCTCGAAAACCACGATGTCCCTCAGCGGAGTCAGAGTGGGCAGGCTGTCGGTCTGGTCTGGCTGCGCCACCTTCAGTTTGGCAGCCACCGTCACCCGGCCGGCGGAGTTGTACGCCACGCATTTGTAATCGCCCTCGTCCTCAGGGAACGCCTCCGATATGCGAAGGGTGTACTCGTCCGCTGCCCTCGACATTTGGAAGTATTTCGAGGGCTTGATCAGCTTGTCACCCTTTTGCCACTGCACGGTTGGCACCGGCTTGCCCACGATCTTACAACTGAACTCGATGGATTGACCTTCAGCCACGGTTTTGTCCTTCAGGGATTCGATGACCTCTGGTGGAGCGTTCGCGGCTTTAGATTGAGGTTTCGGCTTCTCTTTGGTAGCTGGAGTGTTGACGGAGCACTCGGCGTCGCAACGGGCTTCACCCGCACTATTGATGGCCACGCATTCGTACTTTCCAGAGTCCTGGGGATATGCCTCCAAAATAAGGAGAGTGTAAGTTCCGTCTTCCTCTAAGATCTTGTTCCTAATGTCTGGTTGTACTTTCTTGCCATTTTTCAGCCAGTATACATCGAAAGGTTTCGTTCCGGTGACTTTGGTGTCGAACCTGACGAGCTGACCGGCGGTCACATTGACGTTCTGTGCGGTGAGAGTAAAGCTCGGAGGGATTGCGCCTGCCCTGCCTTGTCTTCTGCGCTCTTCGACAACCAAGTTAGCGCTGCATTTAGCGGTACCTCCCCTGTTCTCAGCGACAGCTGCGAATACTGCAGAATCTTCGACGAACACCTGCCTAATGATAAGAATAGACTTGGTGCTGAAGGTGTGGATTTGGAAGTCGGGTGAGTTCTTGATGGGAAAGTTCTCGCGGTACCACTTGATAGTGGGCAGTGGGTCTCCGTCGAACTCAACCTCAAATCTGGCTTGTTCCTGCTCGAAAGCACGGCAGGGTTGCATCTTCTTCGTAAATACTGGAGGGTTGCTCGGCTTCACAGGTCCTTCAACTACCCTCTCCTGGGTTTTTGCTTTGTGTTCAACCTCCGTGGTCTCTGTCGACGTAATCTTGCGCGTGATTTCGGTGTCACCGACAACCTCCTTTTGCGTTTGCTTTTGTTTTGCGACATGCACTTCCTTGCCGTGCACAGTAGACTCTGACGGGTCGGGGATCTTTGGTTTCCTTACAATCTTCCTGGTAGTCTGAGTTTGATCGACCACCTCCTCGCTTTGCTCCCTGAAAACAAAATAATATGAGGTTTTGTACTTAGAATATTGTTGTAACTGCTTATGAGTTGATTAAACATATTATACTTACAAGCTCTCTTGATATTTTTGAGCCATTCCCTTGGCTAGTGATGAGCTTGTCGTCTTTTCTCCAGGAATGGCGTACTGGTGAGTGGACTCCCTGAGCCTGCTTTCCTTAGTGACTTGGTCGTTCTCCAACTCCTGGATCTTGTTGTAATACTCCTCGCTCTTCTTCTTCTTGACAGCGTGCTGCCACTCGGTCTCAGGCTCTTTGACAACCTTAGGCTTCAGCTCAGGCCTGTGATCGATCTCGCCCTTGCGCTGCATAGTATGCCTCTCTTCGAACGTCTTTTCTAGTTCGGTACCACTGCGTTGGGACTGTGTAGTTTCATCATACCAAGCTGTGACGATTGAAATACAAGATTAGAACATACACTAAATGAAACATACTTCAAAATGCTCGACATACCTTTCTCTCATCCGATGATAAAGCCGGTAGAAGCAGGAGATAGTTGCATATCCACTTTAGGGGTAGGTAGAGGATGGGAAGCGGGATTTGCTTGTGCATAAGTGTTGTGCACACGTGTAGGTGTGTTCGTGAGTGTGACCATAGAGTAAGCGCAGCAAAGAGGGTTGATTCGAAGTTGCCATTCATTGGAACGTGTGAATAAAACCAGTGCCCGATGTGAAAGTGCAAAGTAAGCGTAATGTGTGGGTTGAATAGTGTTGTGTACTCACGTCGTGGTGCGTTCTTTAGTACGCCTCTGTAATCGTCGTGTCTCGGAATAACTTTAAGTTCGGTCGTGGCCAGAGCTTCGCCCGCGGAGCTCCTGGCGATCACCTCAATTTTACCGGTGTCGTATTGCCTCGTCTTTGGGATATCGAAGTGGTACATGCCATCGTATGTCAGCTTATACCGCGAACCCTGAAAACATATCATTGGAGAAATTAGAGGACGTCTGACTGTTACTAATTAATATTCAATTTTCCATACTGTACACCAGGATGATGAAAGCAGAATGTCAAAAGGAGCATAAAAAGATTCAACTCAATTAGATGTCAAGAAATGGTTTTTATTCAGCTTGCAACCTTACTAGTACCTAACTAAACTAACAAACGAGTACATTACAAGTTAAAATAAAGCATGTTACTACTTACGTTGACAATAGTGTTGCCATTGATGACCCACATGACCCTCGGCTTGGGGTGGCCGGTGACGCGGCAGCAGAAGCGGGCCCATTCGCCCTCCTCCACCGTGATCGGGTCGGGTCGGCTTACGAACACTGGCATCGAGCGGGCTTTGGTCTCGTCCACAATCTGCTCCGGTGTCCTGCAAGGATGGGATGGTTGTTTTATAATTCACTAGCTTATGGTCAACAGTTATACAGAAAAAGTAGTTGAGATATCTTTACTTCAGCCAAATTTGATATGGAATGTTTGTAAACAAACTGACTTAAAATCTTTTGCTTCTTGTATAAGGTCCACTCTATTCAAAATAAAATATTATTAATTTTGTTATATTGAAAAAATGCTAAATAAGAAAGTTATGTATAGCTATTGGTTAACTAAATCAAATAAAATTTATTTATTGATTCAGTTAACACGATCCATTTTCCAAAAAAAGAGAATTTCAGATTTAGAGTATTCAAGTATAAGTAAAATTTAAACAGGGAAACGACAAAGATATAAAAAACGCATATAATAAACTTACACCAGCCAAGAGGCTTCCATCTCCCTGATCTTTTCAATACTCTTCATGTGCTTAGGCAGCTGCGAGTCGTAGACAATGCCGGGTTTGCCGGCTGTCTTGATAACCGCCCGGGTCTCGTCCATTCCGTACAGATTGGTGGCTCGGCAGAGGTACTCCCCGCTGTCTTCAGGATACACCCAGCCGAAGTTCATTGCCACGTAACCGAAGTCGTAGATGGGTGTGAAACGGTTCTCTGTGTAAAGGGGTTTTATTTTTATAAGCTTTTAATATCACTTGGAACATTTAGGCTTCAATTAGATGTCTAGGCAAACTTTTTTGAATTAGGAAATGGTTGTGTTTGGGATTTCTGTTTTTATAAAAAAAGGAATACAAACTAGATTGGTACTTACTGTGTAGTAGCGGTTTGCCGTTGAAAAACCATTCCACCTTCATGTTGGGGTCACCCACAGGTGCCAACTGGCACTCAAACTTGCTGGTTTCCATCTCAACCAGGGAAGTCTGGCTCTGGATCTGAGTAACGAACCGAGGCGGCTGTTTCTTATCCGCGTCGTACAGGTCGTCTTCTGTCAAGAAGATCTCTGACGTGTATTTCTTGATGGTAGCTTCCATTTGAGTCAGGGCTTCCGATTTCTTCATACCACGCGGCACTTGGTTTTGCAAAATGATGTCCGGAAGTTCTGAAATAGCCAATATTTAAAACTTACTCTTATTCTCATACAGATATAAATGTAAAGTTATTTTGGTAAAAATACTTACGTTTGCATGATACGATAGCTTTGGTGAAGTCTTCTCCAAAATCGTTAACTGCGCGACAAACGTATTCTCCGGAATCCTCAGCATACACGTACAGGATGTCCAAAGAAACGAAGCCCATGTCGTAAACCGTGCGGTACCTGTGTCCGGAAGGCAACAGCTTTCCATTCCGGTACCATTCGATACGCAGTCTGGAGTCCTCTTTTGGTTCAACGCGGCATTCAAAGCGCACGCTCTCGGATTCCTCAATCGTGTGCGATTGGATTTGTGTAATGAACTTAGGAGGAGTGCTGATGACGGCCTCTTCCTTAGGAGCGTCAGCGACACGACCTCTTTCCAACTCCTTGATCTTCTCGCCGCTCATGCCCTGAGGCAATTGCGATTCCAAAACGATGTCGCGCTTTGAGGTGCAAGTTATCTTTGCGGTGGTTGTCGCTGATCCCCATCTGTTGCTGGCGCGACAAGTGTATTCTCCGGAATCACGCGCGTATATGTAGTCGATGTCCAATGCAATGAATCCGAAGTCATTCAGCATGTGCACGCGGGATCCAGTGGCAAACGGACGCCCGTTGAAGAACCAATCGATTCTCATTGTTGGGTCACCCACAGGCTCGACGCGACAGTCGAAGTGAGTCGGACCGCCTTCAGCAATGTCAATGTTGTCCTTGATCTCGACGATGAATCTTGGCGGATTTGGTTTCTCATCTTCAACAGCAATCTCCTCGCGCTTGTGAAGCGTCTCCTCTAACTTTTGGATGCTTTCAGTTCCTGACTTGAAGTGAGAAGGCAACTGCGGCTCAAGGATGATGCCTTGTCTGCCCTTCACCTGCAGTTTGCACGACACCGTAGCTTCGCCGTGACGATTCGTAGCCTTGCAAGTGTATAGACCAGCATCACGCTGGTACACACCGCCGATCTCTAAGATGACGAATCCAAAGTCATTAATAGTCTTAACCCGAGATCCAGTCAAAAGTGCTTTGCCATTGTGGTACCATTCGACTCTCATGCTTGAATCGTTTACTGGTTGAAGCCTGCATTCGAAGTGCGCTGAGGAGTTCTCTCCCAAGATGAGATCAGATGGTGTAGTGATAAATTCAGGTGGCATTCCAGTCTCGGCCTCCGGACTTAATGGATCTGAAGTTCCGTTGTAACCTTCTAGAGCGGCAATTTTGTCGATAGTGCCTTCCATTCCTTTAGGTAACTGGGACTCAAGGATGATGTTTCGCTTTCCTTGGACTTTCATTGTTGCTGTGGTAACAGCCTCACCGTAATTATTGTAAGCTCTGCATAAGTATTCTCCGGAGTCCTCGGGGTATGTTGGAGATATTTCAAGAATGACAAATCCAAAGTCACAGAATGTCCTGAACCTGGATCCAGTCTTGAGAGACTTGCCGTTCCAGTACCATTCGACCTAAAAAAAAAATTACAACTCTTTTGTCCTCATAACGTGTAAAAAAATTGGATAACATTTTTAGCGATAATAAAAATAAACTTACCTTCAAATTGGGGTCATCGGTGGGTGTTAACCTTGCTTCAAAGTGCGAATTCTCTCCTTCCCTAAGATTATCGATGTTAGATAACGGGACAGTGAAGACAGGAGCTTTACCGCGTTCTTCATCTACTGTAGTGTCTTTCCTGCGTACCATAGAGTCTTCCAAAGTTTGCAATTTTTCTAACCCACCTTCCATGCCCTGAAAGAAATTTTCACTTTAGTTATGTTCTGTTGACTTAAAATAGCATACTAAGTTAAAGTAAATATCTACATACCCGCGGTAGTTGCGAGTCCAGGATCAAGTTTTCCTTCGAAGTGCATTTCAATGTTGCTTTAGTAGAATCTGTTCCTAGTTTGTTCGTGGCGATGCATTCGTACACGCCAGAGTTTTCTTCGTAGCAGTACAAGATGTCCAAAATTACAATTCCAAAGTCATGGAATGTTCTGTACCTGTGGCCATGAGGCAGTTTTTTGCCATTGTAGAACCATTCAACCTTCAGGTCTGGGTCATCTACTGGTACCAATCTAGCTTCGAAGTGAGCACTTTGGCCCTCAACAAGCTTAGTAACATCTTGTATTTGCGTAATGAACTGAGGTGGTACCGCTGAAGCAGCAGTTGGCGCTTGGTGTTGCGCCCCCTGCAAGCTCTCCAGCTCTCGGATCTTGGCGAGAGAGTCAGGCTGCAAGCTGTCTGAGAATACGCCACTCCTTCCGTAGCAGCTAATTGTGGCCTTGGTGAAATCTTCACCGTACTTGTTGTGAGCACGGCAAACATATTCACCGCTGTCGTGGTTTTGCGTGTACGCAATGTCAAGTACAACAAAACCAAAGTCGGACACTGGCTTGATTCTCGTAGAGTGACGCATTGGTTGGCCGTTGTGGTACCATTCGATCTTCATGTCAGGATCGTCCACTGGGACAACAGTGCATTCGAAATGCGCTGATTGGGCGTCTTTCAAACCTTCAATGTTCTGGATGTGTGTGGTGAATCTCGGCTTCTGACCCTTGCTCTTGTCGATGCATTGGAGTTTAACGCTTATTTCTGCCTGACCCCATCTATTTGTAGCTCTGCAGGAGTAAGTTCCTGAATCTGTTTCCTTGGTGCCCAGAATTTCAAGAACGACCATGCCAAACGCGTACACTGTACGAATGCGATGGCTGGCTTCAATAGTCTTGCCGTTGTAGAAGAATTCAATAACCATACTTTGGTCACCAGTAGGAATAAGTGATGCTTCATAGTGAGCAATTTGTCCCTCACCAATATCAAGAATATCCTGGAATACAGTGGTGAACTCAGGTGCTCTGCCAGTATCATCTTCTGGTCTCTGGCTGGGCTCCTTACGGAGAGAGTCTTCAAGGTTCTGGATCTTTTCTAGCCCCTCTGTTCCTTTAGGGTGTTGAGTTCTTTCAATGAGATTCTCCTTGCTTGTGCAGAAGGCTGTAGATGAAGTGAAAGCTTCACCTCTCTTATTATAAGCTTTGCAAGTGTAAATACCACTGTCTCTCTCATACACATCTGTGAGATCCAAAGTAACAAAACCAAAGTCGCTGGTAAGTTTGAATCTTGCTCCATGCTCTAAAGCTTTTCCGTTGAAGTACCACTCAATCTTCAGGTTGGGATCATTCTTAGGTTCAACTTGGCCTTCAAGATGTAGAGGTTGTCCTTCTACGAGCTGGAGCTCAGCAACAACAGGGACTACCCATTCTGGTTTGGGGAATTCTGAGTCGGGCAGAGATGACTTCCTGCCCTTCGCTAATCTCGCTTCTTCAGCTTGCTCAACGGCCTCCAAGCCAGCTTTACCTTGAGGATGCTGGGTGTCGAAGTAGATGTTCTTATCTCCAGTACATCTAAGAGAGCCAGATGTAGTAGCTGAGCCCTTGCTGTTGGTAGCCTTGCAAGTGTAAATTCCAGAATCTTCCTCGTAAGTGTGTGTGATGTCTAGAGCTACGTAGCTGAAGTCGTGCGTGCTCTTGTAACGAGTTCCTGATGGCAATGGCTTGTTGTTGAAGAACCATTCTATCTTCAGGGTTGGATCCCTTGAAGGCTCAACGTTGCATTCGAAATGAACGTTATCACCTTCCTTACACAAAATGTTATTCAAATGTGAAATAAATATAGGTGTTTCATAAACTGGTTCAAGAGCATCCTCTTTTCCTGGTTTAGGCTGTTCCAAGGCTCCAATCCTATCTAAGGATTCGGGATGAAGAGATTCCCCAAGTAGCCAATGACGGTCTTCAATCTTGATGGAAGCGGTGGAAACTGCTTCTCCCATGAGGTTGGTCGCTTTGCATGTGTATATCCCTGAGTCGTCATTCCTCAGTCCGTTGATAGATAGTGTAACCAAACCAAAGTCAAAGGTGCTCTTCAACCTGGAACCAGTTGTGAGAGAAACACCGTTCTTAAACCATTCAATCCTTAGGTTAGGATCTGTACGTGGTTCTACTTGGGCCTCCAAGAAGACATGCTGTCCTTCAACGAGTTTGTCGTAGCTCTTCAGATGAGTTGTAAAAATAGGAGCCTGCTGCGCTCCAGAGTCGATAAACATCTCTGGTACTTTGTTCATTGCAGCTTCCTTTAGTCTAATTTGCTCCCAAGACTCTGGTCTCATCGCTGAGTCGACGATTGTTGACTTGGTCTTTACTTTGAGAGCAGTCGACGACACTGAACTGCCCGCTTTGTTGATCGCTTTGCACATGTAGACTCCGGCGTCGTTGGACACTACAGAGTTGATGTCCAAAGTGACGAACCCAAAATCGTGAGTTGTGCGGAATCGTGATCCTAAAAAGTTTACAATAATTATATTTACAATCTAATAATGTTTCGTTGGTGTTGGCATAAAGAATACCTATTATTGTAATTGTTAATATTTTATTATTTTTACTTATTATTGTATATCCTTGTAGAAAATGGTTACAGTTCAACAATAAAAGTTTATTTATCCTTATCTAATGATATAATTATAGGTTTCGTTTTACCGTAAGTTAATTTTAAGATGATTTTATAACATACCCATCTTGAGTTCGACTCCGTTGATGTACCATTCGAATCTCATGCTAGGATCACCGACAGGGACAACGCGAGCCTCATAGTGAGCATGTTGTCCTTCCCACAACTCCGAGGGTCCAGTCAAGACCTGAGTGAAGATCGGCTTCTCAAACTCCTTCTCGGGCTCGTCGAATCTCTGCTGGTGGGGCTGCTCCAATTGCTGAATTTTCTTCATGCCTTCAGGGTGCTGGGTATCGACCTGAATTGCTGCCTTAGCTGTAAGAGTAAAGGAACAAAAATCAAAATGAATCAGTGTTTATTTTATAGAGCAAAACGCTACTTAGAATAGTCACTTTACATAAGAAGAACAAGACACATTTAAATTGATTAAAGCACATAATTGAATTCGTTCGCTTCAGATAATTTTTTTCCAAGTGAGGGAAAAAAGCGAACAAAAAACCTCACTCTTTCACTTCTATTCATTTGAATCCAGCGAACCAGAAGAGTTTCGAAAAGTATTGTTTTTATTATTGTAATGTGCTAAGTTAATTAAGTTTATTATTAATTTATTGTAAGCCGTGTTGGCCAAGTGGTATGTACCCCCGACTTTTAATCGAAGGTCGTGGGTTCGATACCGGCCGTGAACCAATGGATTTTTCTTTCTTGAAAAGTGTAAGTTCACATTTAACACGTGCTTGACGGTGACGGAAACATCGTGAGGAAACCCGCGGCTTAGTTAGCTTCAGACGTATTGACCTGTTCTTTCCTCTGACTAACAGCTGACTAAGCTGAGAGGATGGTATATGTAGGTGCTGGGCAAGCCTAAACCAACTAACAATGTCCTAGGCACTGCAGCGTCCCGTACAGCATGATTACCAGTTGCTGACGCTTCATAAATCATCTATAGATCTGCAATAAATAGATGACATCTATGCAAAGGCCTTACTTACTAAGTTAATTATTTCAATAATAAATCTTACTCTTTATCTTCATAGCGGCAGTGGTTACAGCTTCTCCAAGTAAGTTTGATGCTCTGCACATGTAGACGCCTTCATCTTCGTCGCGAACATGGTTAATTGTCATAGACACATAACCGAAGTCATGAGACTTGGTGATCCTTGAGCTGTCTTCAATGAGCTTTTCGTTTCTAAACCACTCTACTTTGAGGGTTGGGTCACCGACGGGAATCAATCTGCAGTCGAAGTGCGCAGTCTGTCCTTCCTGGATATTATCTATATTCTGCAGCGGCTGAGTGAACACTGGCCGCTGGCGGGTGACCGGCTCTGGTATCTCAGGTCGTTTAAATGGTTCCACTGACTCTAATTCTCGGATCTTCTCCAAGCCTTCTGGACGCTGAGATTCCGATATTATGCTACCTTTTGCGGTTACTGTCATGGAAATAGCAGAAGTACAATGTCCCAAGGCATTGATTGCCTTGACTGAGTATTCTCCGGCGTCTTCTGATACACAATGCTGAATATCCAACGACACGTAACCAAAATCAAAAGTGATATGGAACCGCGACGCTGATTGCAGGGCTTTGCCGTTGTGGTAGAACTCAATACGAAGGTTAGGGTCATGTACTGGTTCTACTTGACACTCGAAGTGAGCCGTCTGGCCCTCGAATACGTGTGTAGTTCCTCTTAGTTCCGTGACGAACCTCGGTGGGGTGACGTTAGGTTCTTCGACCTCCAACCGGGTGCTGTGGCCCTGTGCTTCGAGTTGTCTGATCTTTTCAAGACCATTTGGATGCTGAGTGTCCAAAATTATGCTTCTGTGCCCTGAAAGAATAACAAATATAAATATTGAATAAACACATATATACAACACACATATACCTCTATATAGAAATATTTTGAATACTGAGGTACGTCACACACATTGATACGTTGACATGCACTGATTCGAGTTAGATATATGTATCTTAAAGCGCAACTAAGTTGAGTGCCGCCGCTGAGTTCACCCGGGTGAGTGTTTGCAAACCGCAGCTGTGTCTACGTACGGCTATAAAACCCGATTACATAGCACTATCACAGATTATTTTTTTACTCCTGTGGGTATTTGCGCCGATTGCTCGCCATAGATACATAGAGTGTGGCCATTGCTAAACGCCAGGAAGCCAAGCCACATTTATCGATCTTTACGGTGGAGCCATCTATTGTCGAGTAGCGGAACTAGTAAGTACGACATCTGTGTCTATTTAGACGTACTACGTTATCAGCTGCCAAACCTAAAATCGTAACACAAACCTTCACCCATTATGGGTAAAACGTCGTGTGGAGCTTGCGGTAAATTTCTATCGCCGCCAGGTGCCCCTACTTGTAGCATCTGCGCCGCTATATTCCACAAAGGTTGTGTGGCCATTCAAGGCTCAGCGGCTATTTCCGCAGATTGGGTTTGCCCAGGATGTAAGAGTAATAAGCGGAGGAAAGGCGACAATACTGAAACCCCTGTAAAGGGTCTTTTATTATTTAACTCTTACCTATGTTTGTGTATGTCAACACAATTGTCAATGTTTATGCTTAGTTTTGTTATATTTAATATGTTGCTTTCCGTGACGTCACCAAACGGCTCTGTCGGAAGACCAGCGTTGGTTGTTAACATAACCAACTTATGCTGAGACAGAGACCTTTTTGTGACTCAAGCATGTCACCTACTTTTCTTATTTTTGTTATAAAATGTTCATTTGTATGTGTATGCTTGTTTTACAAATAAATAAATTATCTATCTATCTAATATTGGACTCAAAGCATATTATTATTACTTTGATACATAGTATTCGAGTTCCTTACCTGCAACCTTCAACGTGCATGTATTAACTGCTTCACCGAGTTTGTTGGTGGCTTTACACATGTATATTCCTGAGTCTTCGGAGTACGAGTAGAGGATGTCCAAAGCGACGTATCCGAAGTCATGTGTAGTTCTGTATCTATGTCCAGCTCTGATCTTCTGGCCGTTGAGGAACCATTCAATTGTCAAGTCTGGATCGTTGATTGGCTCGACTCTGCACTCAAAGTGGGCGCGATCTCCTTCCTTGAGGTTCTCGAGGCTGGTCAGTGCTGTAAGGAACACTGGCCGCTGGCCGGGCTTCTCTTCTTGGATTGTCTTCGGTCTTTCGTACCTCTCCAGCTCTTGGATCTTCTTAAGCCTCTGTTCGTCTAGTGTGTCGAGGTATAATCCTGATTTGGCTGCAAAAATGACGTAAAATCTCATTATTACGATGTTATTACGATATTTATTCGTAAATTATTACGATGTTCATGGTCAATTATCAATATACTAGTCGGTAACGTAAAGAACAAATAATAACTTACCGTCAACTTTCACTGAGCTAGTGGTGACAGCTTCGCCGACAGCATTAGTAGCTTTGCACATGTAAGTGCCTGTGTCTTCAGCGTATGCGTACAGAATATCTAATGCTACGTAGCCGAAATCGTAGGTTGTCTTGAACCTGTGACCTTGTTGGATCGGTCTGCCGTTGCAATACCATTCAACACGCATTGTAGGGTCATTGACTGGCGTTAACGTAGCTTCAAGATGTACCGGCTTTCCTTCAGGAACCTCGGCGTTCTTCAGCGGTTTACCGAACTGAGGCTTTTCGGCAACGAATGCCTCATCACGGTCGACTCGCTTGTTTCTGCTGTCGTCTTCTAAGTACTGAATCTTTTCCAGAGCACTGTCGTGTAGTGTGTCACGAATAATTGATTCCTTAGCTGCAATAACAAAGTAAATAATAATTAAGAAAGTTAAATTGTAATGTCCTAACATGATTATCTTATATATAACTTAATTAACATTTTTGGCTAACTTACATTGTACATGCAACTTGATGGACGATGTAGCTTGTCCCAAGTTATTGATGACTTTGCATGTGTATTCTCCCGAGTCCTCTCCGTAGACGGTTAGGATGTCAAGAGCCGCAAAGCCGAAATCGTACGCGGTGCGGTAACGGTGTCCACTCTGCAGGACTTTGCCGTTAAAGTACCACTCGACGCGCATATTGGGATCGGGGTAGGGTTCGATCCTGCACTCGTAGTGGGCGCTTTGGGCCTCGACAAGTTTTGTGGGTCCGTTTAATTGGGTGATGAAGCGTGGGGCTTGGTTGACTGCCACTTCTACATCCTCCTTGCGGGCGTAGCGAGATGAGTCCTCCAGTTGTTGAATCTTGTGAAGAGCATTTTCGTGTTGTGATTCCAGTTGCAAAGATGCCTTGGCTGTAATACAAGTAATTTTTTAAAATAAAGGTATATATTATAAGTAGTTTTAGAAAAATAAAAATAATATTTTTTTTCACAAAGAATACTTACATTGAACCATCAAGGTTGACGATGTCACTGCCTCTCCAAGTTCGTTGATAGCTCGGCATGTGTAGGTGCCTGAATCTTCAGGGTTCACATATTTCATATTTAGAGCAACATATCCAAAGTCATGCATCGTGGTCAAACGGTTTGCTGCAAAAATAAATAAATTTTTATATGTTGTTTGTAAAAACTAGAATAATGATTGTAACTTATAAATATAAAATAACTTGTTAATATCGGTGAAATCCTTTTATTAGCTTCATGGTATATATTTTAGTTATTATAAGCTTCTGGTTTTCCGAAAAATAAATAAATAAATAAAAAACTTTTTTTAACTACTTACAGGCTTCAACAGGTACACCGTTGCGCAGCCATTCCACGCGCAGCTTAGGATCTCCAACAGGAATAAGCCTTGCCTCAAAGTGGACAGCTTGGTTTTCAGCTACCTTAATGTCCTTCATTGGCATTGTGAACATAGGCGCTTGTGTAATCATCTCGTCTTGTGCGCTGTGTCTCTGGTTCCTTGAGTTATCTTCCAGTTGGTGAAGTCTTGGTAGAGCTCCTTCGTGTTGAGACTCCAAGTAGATAGACTTCTTAGATTGTACAACAGCGATTCCAGAAGTGACCGCCTCACCGAGAGCGTTTATAGCCCTACAAGTGTAAGTACCAGAGTCATCAGGCAAACACGACATGATATCCAAGGCCACGAATCCAAAGTTGTTTGTTTCTGTGAACCGCGATCCACTCTTCAAGGGCTTGTTGTTGTGGTACCATTCAACTTTCATTGTGGGATCTGATACAGGAATCAGTCTACATTCGAAATGAGCACGCTGGCCTTCTTTGATTTCCAAGTTCTTGAGCGATGTCGTGAATATCGGCGCTTGTGTAGTCATTTCATCAATAACATCGGTTCTGTGATATTTAGACCTGTCTTCCAAATGCTGGATTTGTTCCAGACCAGCCTCGTTCTGTGTGGCTCTGATAATGTCAGCAGTACCGCGGCATGATAGTTTGCAGCTTGTCTCATCAGTACCGACATGGTTGACCGCTCTGCAGGTATAAATACCAGAGTCTTCAGCGATCAAATCAATAATATCCAGGGCCACGTATCCGAAATCATGGATTGGTCTGAATCTGTGTCCAATAGTAACAGGTTGACCGTTTTTGTACCACTCGACCTTCAAGTTAGGATCGGTTACTGGCTCAAGTTTGCATTCAAAGTGCACATGGTGTCCTTCCTTGACATTTTCAATCGATTTAGGACGCGTGACGAAGCGAGGCTTGATATTAATCGATTCATCGATTACATCTGACTTCTTGTATCTTGAAGCGTCTTCCAAATATTGAATCTTTTCAAGTCCAGATGGGTGCTGGGATTCCAGGTATAAATCTTTCTTAGCAATTACACGTAGCGCACATGATGTCACGGCCTCACCAAGTTGGTTCGTAGCTTGACAAGTGTAAACACCAGAATCTTCGGGGTACACACTGAGCAGATCTAGTGCAACGTAGTCGAATTCATAAGCGGGTCGGAACCTGTGTCCTGTCTTAATGGGCTTGCCGTTGCAGAACCACTCTACTCGCATAGTTGGGTCACCCACAGGCTGCAATCTGCACTCCAAGTGTACATTAGTGCCTTCAACGGTTTCAACGTTATGTAGCGCCCTCGAGAACTGAGGAGCTTGCATTACTGTAATATCTTCGTGCACCTGTCTAGTTCTACGAGCAGCATCCTCGAGCATTTGGATTTGTTCAACAGCTTGCTCGTTCTGAGTATCGGTAAGGATGTCTGACCGCTCAATAACGCGGACCATTGCGGACGTGTGAGCTGATCCGAGGTGGTTTACTGCTCGGGCTGTGTATTCTCCGGAGTCGATAGACGTGGCGTGAATGATATCTAGAGCCACGAAGCCGAAGTCATAGTAAGTCCTGAAGCGAGAGCCGACAGTAACAGCTCTGCCGTTGTGGTACCATTCCACTCTCATTGTTGGGTCACCCATGGGTTCCAGTCTGCATTCAAGGTGAATATTTTTACCTTCCGAGACAGACGGGGGGTCTGAAAGGGGCTGTACGAAAATTGGCTTTGATTTCGATATTTCTTCGATTTGATACATGGGCTCCACAAACTTGTGTTCTTCGATATGTTTTGTTTTTTCATACAAACCACGATGGATGCTGGATGTATCTATGCTTGAACGTGCTGTAAAGTAAAAACAATTGATTAGTTAAGACGCTTTTGATAACAGTGGTGTCGATGTTGCGCGGTATAATTTTTAGGGAAACTTACTTTCGACAACCATAGAGGCGCTCAGTTGTGCTTCGCCAAGTGCATTGCGAGCTACAACGGTGTAGACGCCGGAGTCTTCGGCGCGCACGCTCGCAATGTCGAGGGCGACATACCCAAAGTCATGGTAGGTCGCGATGCGATTGGCACTCTTGATAGCTTGACCATTGAAGTACCACTCGATAGTCATGGTCAAATCACTCTGAGGCTCTACTCTTGCTTCAAAGTGAGCGCTTTGTCCTTCAACAATCTTATTTGTGCCCTTCAGGGGTCCCAAGAAACGAGGTTTTTGCGTAACTCTAACCTCTTCTTCAGCGCGCCTCGAGAATTTGCTGGAATCTTCGAGGTGCTGGATCTTTTCGAGACCACCAGGGTGCTGTGACTCAGCTATGATGTCTTTCTTAGTGACAATGGACAAGTTTGCGTTTGTTGTTGCTTGTCCGATCGCGTTGTATGCTCGGCATGTGTAATGACCTTTATCGTGGATAGTCACTGACTTTATTGTCAGTGCTACGTATCCGAAGTTGAAAAATGTGGTGATTCGTGAACTAGCCTCCACGGGGCGTCCATCCTTCAACCACTCTACTCTTAGGGTCGAATCACCCACTGGCTCAAGACGAGCCTCAAAGTGAGCGAATCCTCCCTCCTTAATATTAATTTGATCTTTGATTGGTGTCTTAAACTCAGGCTTCTGAGTACTTTCAGGAGCTTCCTGGTAGTATTTTTGATTTTGTTGTTGTTGATATGCTTCTAATTCCTCAGTCTTCTCGATGTATCGTCGCTGTTCAGGTATACCTAAGTCTGCAGTGACAGTACTTCTCGCTGCTACACTGATCGACGCCGTGCTGATGGCTTCACCCAATTTATTCACAGCTCTCACTGTATACGAACCTGCATCTTCAGCCCGTAGGTGCATGATGTTAAGGGAGACGTAACCGAAGTTGAAGATTGACGTGATTCGCGAGCTTGCTGTGATAGGTCTGCCATCTTTGTACCACTCAACTCTCATAGTAGGATCACTAACGGGGGTGAGTTGTGCTTCGAAGTGAGCGTTACGACCTTCTTGGAGTTCTCCAAGTTCTAGTAGCGGCCTAATGAACTGAGGCCTCTGAGAAGATGATTCCTCAATTGATTCTTGGTGTTGATATCTAGAGTAATCTTCTAGTTGCTGGATGTACTGCAGACTCTCTGGGTGTTGGCTTGTCCTCTCGATGGTTGCTCGAGGTGTTACTTGCAATACAGCCTTTGTTTCGGCGACGCCTGTGGCGCTAACTGCTCTGCAAGTGTATTCTCCACTGTCTTGGATATTCAAACTGAGCATATCTAATGAAATGTACCCGAATCGGAATATTGAAGTAAACCTAGAACCTGAAAATAAATAAACAATTAGTCAAATTGAACGTGAACCGATTACCGTGGGGTGCCGGCAGTAGAATGTTACCCCTCCTCTCATGCCCATGGATGCAACAAAGGCCCGCTAAGGGATAACTCTGGAAAATGGGCAGCAGCGTCTTTCCGTGTATCAACATCCCATACTGCGCTCACCAATCCGCCTGCCAAGCGTGGTGGCAACCACCCTTCATGTAGATTCATGAGGGAGGCCTGTGTTCATCAGTGGACGTTTTATGTCTTAAAAGAAAGAAAAATAAATAAAGGAAATTTAATATGAAACTAAAAAATTCAATAATTTGGATACGTACTTGCTTCGATACTCTGACCGTTTTTCAACCATTCAATTTTCATCGTTGGGTCGCCGACTGGCTCTATCCTCGTCTCAAAGTGAATTTTGCCACCTTCTATCTGCGATACACTCTTAAGTGGCACAATAAACTGTGGCGGAGGATAGATGCGGTCTTCTTCGCCGTGCGGAATGTTGGGTCGTGCCCTTTCCACATGCCTCAAGTAGATCACCTCTGGACCAGGGGCGGGTCTACAATACATATAAAAAAAAAATAATTTGTTCAAGGATTTCTGGAAAGCAAACTGAAACATGGTGTAACGGGTAATGTTCTCTACTTACTCTGGCTCGATAATCTTCGTAGGCCTGGGTAGGTGCAGACGTTTTTGCTCGGGCGGAGGCTCTTTCGGTACTTCGACGTAGAGCCTAGCCCGAGTAGCTGTGGAACCTGCGACGTTCTGGGCTGTGCATTGATACCATGCCGCATCCGACGCCTTGGCTCGCGGAACGTCCAGCGTCGAGGCCCCACCTTCGGTATTGATTCGTAACTCTGGGTTGGGTATAATCGGGATTCCGTCCTTCTGCCATGTGATGCGTGGTGTGGGTGTGCCGACGGCGCGCGCGTTCAGCGCGACCGGCTCGCCCTCCCGCACGGTGAACGTGGTGAAGCGCTCCACGAACTGCGGAGCGACCACCTGCTCCTTCTCGATTACGTTCAGCCGGCACTGGAACGCCGTCTCGCCGCTTTTGTTGCGGGCGACGCACGTCACCACACCACTATCACTTAGACCAACGTTTGTAATCATAAGAGCATGATTACCTGATTCGTTTACTAATATCTTATGATTATAATCGTCTCGAATTTGTCTATCGTTAATGAACCACGTGACTTCTGGGTAAGGCCTGCCTGTAACGCGGCAATCGAATCGCGTCATTTTACCTTCTGTCACATCTCTATCCTGGCAGACCTTTACGAATTGCGGAGCGAGAGCTTTTTCACTTATTTCTATTCTTTCTTCAGTCTCTGTTTGTTGAGTATCCATAATGTATTGTGATTTTTGGTCCTGCACATAAGTCTCTTGCGGAGATTCGACCGCAAGGTACGCCGAGCTGACGATGCATCCGTTGGGATTCTCAGCCAGCATGGAGTAATGTCCGGAATCAGACTTTTGTGTGTTCTTTATTCTAAGTATAATTTGATTGTTACTCGTGATAATTTCATGTTTGTTCGAGTTTACGATTCTTTGTCCGTTCTTGAACCAAGTGACTCTGGGCCTGGGGTTGCCGGATAGTTGCACTGCGAACTGTGCGTCGGCACCCTCCTGTAACTTGGAGTTCCTCGGTTTCTGTGCCACCTTGGGCGGTGATACCGGGCCGAGGTTCTTGTCGATCTCCGTGCTGATCTGGCTATCGACCTCTCCAATATACCTCCTGGTTATGGATTCTCTGAACGATACTTCTCTCAAAAGTCTGTATTCGAACGTGTCCACTTTGAATTCCGTAGAAGAGTAGTCGGTGCCGTTGGTGTAGGCGACCTTCTGTGTCTTCTGGGATTGTTCAGTGGAATAGCCCTGCGTGCCGTAGGACTTGTGCTCGACGCTCTCGCTGACGTGCCGGTAGCTCTGGTGCGCCTGCTGGTGCTGCGGCGCTGGCGCGCCCTCGGGCTGGATGTACACGGAGCAGATGGCCTCACCGTACTGGTTGCGCGCCGTGCATGTGTACTCGCCTTCGTCCCCGGGCCCGATCTGCTTGATCAGCAGCGACACGTCACCAGTCTGCTCGTTGTAACTCATACTGTACTTATTGCATTCGACAAGCGGAGCCT
The DNA here is from genome assembly GCA_963082625.1 of Pasiphila rectangulata. Classification (NCBI taxonomy): domain Eukaryota; kingdom Metazoa; phylum Arthropoda; class Insecta; order Lepidoptera; family Geometridae; genus Pasiphila; species Pasiphila rectangulata. The sequence continues at coordinate 24,119,668 of OY720236.1, read as the reverse complement.
TCTTCCTCGTCCACGATACGACTGGGGTGGGATTGCCCCGGAGCTTGCCTTCAAATTTGGCGTTGCCGCCTTGCGCGAACCTCGCATTTTTGAATATCTGCTCGAAGATAGGCGGAGACGGATCTCCGGGCCTGCCCGATGTGATTGGCAGACGATCTCCGGAACTCTCAACTGAAACAATATAAAACGTTTGTTAGATTCAAATAGAACATGGATTCATGCAATTTTATGCGCGAGCAGATTGTAAGACTAAACTTTGTCGAAATACTTTGCGATGGATTATTACATCCTAATAAAATCCATTGGACCATAGTCATGTATTCGTATAAAACATATTTCGCAAGCACTATTTCAATGTATTTGTATTACATAAATTAAAACCGTAACGAGCGCATATCAAACAACTTTGAGGAAAAATAGTCTATGTGATTTTAATTATAATATTGCAAATTTCCCGATACCATTTTTCCAACGATGCTTTTAGCGTAATGGATGGTTTACTAGACACAATCTTTTTATTTTATGGACGGTCTCGGAATAAATATTGAAATTAACATAATAAGGGTATTATTATTGCAAGGAGCACTTGCAAATATCCCCTTTTGCAAAAGACCGTTCTCATTATAGAGGTATACGCAATAATCCTATTTCTCAAGTTGCTTTATACCGATAAATTTTCACATAAATTCTGCAGTTTCACTGTTCATTGGAAGCAGACATCTAAAAGAGTTTTCCGTTTATAATATTTGTAAAAAGTTCCCAATGCTATTTTGCACATTGCAAACCTTTGATCTAATTTTATTTATAACGTTTTCATATTATTTTATGTTGTCATATTTTAGCCACTTGACGTGAATCTGGTTATCTTGTTTTTTTGATTTGACGCATTAGGTACCTACCTCCTAAATTCATAATGTAGGTAAGTAATATGTATAATAATGAAATTCAAACAGTCTGATGTCTGTGCATTAAATATTCTGAAGAAATTTTACATGTAATGAAACCATACAACGCTAGGTGAAACCAGTGTGAAACCCTGTCGAAACGTCAAGCAATAATTAAGGTGGTCAAATATGTGTTGTCATCATCTTAGCCGTAAAACGTCTTGGCAGGCGGGTTGGCGAGCGCAGTACGGGATGTTGATACAAGGAAAGACGCTGCTGCTTATCTTCCGGAGGTATCCTTTAACAGGCTCTTACTGCATCCGCGGGCATGACAGGAGGGGTAACATTCTACTGCCGGCACACCACGGGTAAATAAATAATAACATAAATATGTTTCGTGTTCGATGATTAAATTGTAGTTTTTAAATTCGCAGTCGGTATGTGATTCCTTAAAGTGTGAAGAACTCGGGTCACCGACATAGCCAAACGGATTAGCATGTTGAAGTGGCAATGGGCAGGCCATGTAGCTCGCAGAACAGGTGGCCGATGGAGCCGAAAAGTTCTCGAGTGGAGGCCACGGACCGGCAAGCGCAGCGTAGGACGTCCACCAACAAGATGGGCTGATGACCTGGTGAAGACCGCAGGTCGACGGTGGATGCAGATCGCTTCTAACCGCAATAACTGGAAATCCATGAGGGAGGCCTATGTTCAGCAGTGGACGTCCTACGGCTGAAATGATGATGATGTGATTCTTTTATTGTGCAAAATAATTATATATTTAATTTATTAGTCGCACCTCCCCGTACAAGCCTCTACCATTGGGAGGTTTGGCACTTTACCCGAGGTTCAAAAAATATCGTGTTTTTCACCCAAATTATGGTTGGTCAATGTACGGCCAAATAATTCATAATTCGAGCCAAATAAGAGCTATAAATTTAAAAAACTGTTAAAATTAAAAGTTGTATCGACGACGAGTATCAGCCTCTTGCAATTTTTCCCGCGCATGTATATTTGAAATCGCATTTCATTCTCAGTAATGATATTTAATGAGTGTTTTTCTATATATAATAAAAAATATCTATCTATGTAGTATAATGTATTAAGTATGTCAGTCATCTAGTACCCATAACACAAGCTCTGCTTAGCTTCGGTCTAGATGATGCTGTGTGAATTGTCCAGCATTATTTATTTATTTATTTTATTTATTATATTATAGCTTCGATAATTAGGCTATCCATCATCATCCACAGCCCGATTTCACCCACTGCTGGGTATAGGCCTCCCTAAGTTTGTGCCATCCGCCACGATTCTGTGCCAATCGCATCCATCACTAAAAATATTTCAAAGCGAACCAGTAGTTCCTGAGATAAGCGTCTTCATGCAAACAAACTCATCAGGTTTATAATGATTTATAGATTTTTAAGAAAATACCCTTTAATTCCTCTTTACGTCTTCTACAAGTTTCGCACCCGGGAATGGTAGTTGGTCATAGTTCTAGACAAATATTATTATTAAAGCCGTGTTGGCCGAGTGGTATGTACCCCTGACTTTCAATCCGAAGGTCGTGGGTTCGATACCGGCAGAGCACCAATGAATTTTTCTTTCTTGAAAAATGTATGTGCACACTTAACACGTGCTTTTACGGTGAAGGAAACATCGTGAGGAAACCCGCGGCTTAGTTAGCATCAGACGTATTGACCTGTTCTTTCCTCTGAATAATAGCTGACTAAGCTGAGAGGATGGTATAGGTGCTGGGCAAGCCTAATCCATCTAACAATGCCCCAGGCACTGCAGCGTCCCGTACAGCATGATTTCCAGTTGCTGACGCTGTATAAATCATCTTTATTAGATGCAAAGGCCTTACTTTTTTAGACAAATATTTGAAGTATCGATCTAAGAAACGAAAAATAGTCTCTGTTTCCCCTAACTCCCCCACTGTTTTCACGTCCAGGAATAGTTGTGCAGTAAATAAGACATGCGCTCCCACACGCTCCCGAAACGTCCCAGTGCTCCAGCGCCGGTGGCTGAGTCATCGCGTCTATTTCAGTGGCCGCCATTCGGATCTTGTTACGACCGTCATCTTGGATGTTTTTCGCTGCGATTACATTAAGTTTTTACGTAGTGCAGTCGTCGTTTCAGCCGTATACGTCCACTACTGAACACGGGCCTCTCTCATGAGGGGTATTTGCCATACTCACCACGCTTGGCAGGCGTGTTGGCGAGCGCAGTACGGGATGTTGATACACGGAAAGACGCTGCTGCCCATCTTCCGGGGGTATCCCTTAGCAGGCTCTTACTGCATCCACGGGCATGAGAGGAGGGGTAACATTCTACTGCCGGCACCCCACGGCACGTAGTGCAGTATTTTTGGTATATTCGCCTGATCACAATGTAAAAAATAAACATTTTTCAATTGCATTTATTGATTACATTTCTTTTGAAAACTCCCAAAAAAGTGATCCTGGAGAAAAATAAAATCTCGAAAAAAGGAGAAGGTTTCTCAATTCGACCGTATATAATATTTTGTTCATGTTTCGTTAATAGTTTTATTTTATAAATTTTACGAAATCGCGTTCTCTCATTGTACATATATTTTTTTTTTATTCTTTTTGAATATAATGGTTACACAAAATTAACGCGTTCTTACATTGTATAATTTATATCTCATAGAAAACATAAAAGTTCATCTGGAATCATTCAAGGCAAAACTACGTCGGCCGGTTAAAGATTTATTGGCTATTGGCTTATATGTATAGCTATGGTGATAGTGACGAGTTTCGCTGAAGAAGCTTGTGCGCTGTGAAGTTATAGACAACTTTTAAATCAAAGGCTTTCATATTTAAGCTTATTAAATGCCCCTAAGCTTATTGGGACCCTGATTTGAATAACGAGATTAAACTCAGATCGAGTAATGATGACAAAATCTCACAAATTAACTCAACGCAACTGGATTCACGATCTGTACTATGCAACGCACTATTTGCCAATGCTCAAACTTCTAACTAGGAGTTTGGTGCTTGTAGTCAGTTAAAAATTTGAGCATTGGCACATTCGCACGCACACAACCTAGGTCGTAGAGAGGAATGCAGGCAGGCAACCTACTCTGCGAAGTACTGTACAAAGTGACTCCGTTACGTGACTAACATGCATTGCTTGTCATAATAACATATTTATTTTTCTGACAGTTACTGGGTTTGGGTTTTATCCTTTGAAAATGTTAAGTTTATCTTCCGTAAAATTCTACTTTTTCTTAATAACGGTCTAAAACTGCCTTCTGCTTTTGCTTTTCCAGTTCTTATCAAGACGACGCTTTTTTATAGGCGTTATTCTCGTTTTTACGTGTAACGGGAAAAGTAAACACTCAGACAGCCTTTTTAAATATTTGCTAGGCATTGAATATGTTTCGACCTGAATTTTATATATTTTTAATTGAATTTTCAAAGTTCTAAGAACTACTGGAATTTAATAAACTTTAATTTCCAATTCGATTGTCTACGTTCCCCTTTCGCACAATAGCGTCAACGCTACTGTGCACATGCTGAGATCTTTTTTGTTCCCGCGCCTGTATTTGTTACATCTTTTCTACTATTTGTAACTGGTAAAGCTTAAAAGTTATTTGGCAAATCATTGCGATTATATCGTTCGTGGTAGTACCACAGATTACAGAAACTAAGTAGCACGGAGTGGACCCGTGCGGCGACCGGTTCTCAATCCTCGGTCGATGGCTTCGGTATACCACGGAAACTCAAATACTCGTACCCCGCTTTGAAAATTCTTGTGTGTGAACTTCCTGTTTTCTAACTTGTACTCGTAAAATAGCACTTCTAGCTAGCAAGCTTAGTAGTGAGACTTTGTTTTGTTGAAAGGAAAGTTAGCTAACAGCATTGCAATACGTAATTTTAATTATCTATATGTCGTTGTTGTTCTATTGTGGCGCAAATATTTCGGGTAGTTTAAAAATAATAATAAATATGGAAGACACAATGTTGTGCCGACCGGGGTGGGATAAAGGCAGATCTCAATTCAACAAGTTTAATTATAACTTTGGTCGTATGCTTCAGTAAAATACTTACTCAATGCTTAATTTAGAATGTACGTTGGCGGAGGAATTTATTTCTCTTGTTCCAGAAAAGTTGGCGATCAACAATAGGTTTATTATATCTGTAAAACCTTTCAATATGTTTGGCAGTTGATACCGAAGGGTGTTCCATGGATAGCTTCCCACTACAGTTGAACTTTTGTTTCTAAACATTCTATTTTCAAGGTAAATTGTCAAGGTTCCGTGTTAATGGGTCAAGGTCACGTAGTTTTCAAATATAAATTTAATAACTGCTCGGACCTCAAATTGCACTTTCAAATGTTTTCTTATTAAGCTCACAGAACTTGTGGGTTGGCTTGGAGGTTGCTGTGAAGAAAAGTATAGGCGCAAATATTAATAATTATTTATTTAATTAATTTATGAGCCTGATTTTTCCCAATGCAGATTGGCACCAGGATACACAGGATATGGTTTAAATATTAATAAATATTATAAAACTATTAGAACTGCATTCGCTAGAGAAAATTAATCTATAAGCCAGCACTACACTTATTACAACTATCAATCACAATAATGGCTTGGATACTCACTAAGTAATTGATTTTATTTCAAGATTTTATAGAAAATAAATAGAATTATTGTATTTTACATGTAGCTATATTTATTTTTTAGTTTGTATTTTTAATAACTATTATTTTAAATTTTTTATATTTTTAATAGAATTACAATGTTTCACATAATAATCATTTTGTAAATTCGGGGATTCCTCACATAACGTCGAAGTTTATTTTGACACGTTTGATTTTTCAAGAAAATCATCACCATGGGATTGAAGGCATTTGTAGATTGAGTGAAGTCTCATGTGCCCCTCCGCGCGTGGGACCCATGAGACTGCTCACTATAATCTACAAATATATAGATCTTTACAAGGTATTCTTAATTAAAACGAATAAGTGAACGTGCAAGTGCTCTGAAAAGTGTTGAGATAAAATTCAAACTTTTCACAAACCAAGTTGTTCATATGAAAACCTTCTGCATTTCAGACGGATTGGAAAGTCAGTCATTAATCGAAAATATACCCTGCACGGGATAGTTTTAGGTTGGTTTTTCATTTTCGTATCCGCATCCAATTTAGATAGCCTAATTCGATTCCGCTCGTGCATCGTCGCGCCCTGGCTAACATGGCTGCCTGACTGTATTAAAACTCTTTTATTTTTTAATTATTGACAGACGACTTTACGGTCAAATAAACGACGTAGGGGTAGTAGATATTTTCCTTGCATGCAGTTTTTTGAGTTTCCTTTGAAGTTAGTATCTTAACGCATTCGGGGTCGCCCTTCGCGGTCCTTTCTCATGCGGTCTGCCGCATATGTTTTATATCAGTAAAATTAACGACCACCGTCAGTGGTTAGTATACTTATGAAAGAAGTTAAAGTTTTATACCCGCTACAGAACGAACGTAAGCATGGTGGAGAAAAGTAAATATGTTATCTGATAAATAAAGCACACAAGAGTGCTTAGTTTTTAGCAAAAGACAGGAACTACACCCTTATAAGTCCCATAACCTCCCATAGTTTACGCTAAGTTTAGTTCACTTGCTACTCCAAAGATAAGTATATTTTGCCACCAGTGACAAGCAATGATCAAAGAAAAAGATTATCTTAAAATCTAAATAAAAATGTAATTTCGCTGCTGTGGCAGAGTAAGTACCACAGCGCTGGTCTTCCATGAAAAAGATTCGCGCCGAAAACTGGCCTGAGAGGAGGCTGGTATATAAATAGCCGTTAGCGTTATTGTCGAGGAATCCAGAGTTGATGTAGATCAAATATTCGGGCCAGTGCAGCAACGGGGGATCGCACAGAACATGTAATAGTTGTATGTAGAAGTTTCACTTCTCCTGAGCCCCAATTTTCGTGAGGTAGATGCAAAATCTACTTTCTGCTGCCCTTGTTCCACCTACGTGGGGTCGGCACGATATGTTTTTTCCTCCATCTTGCCCTATTACTCGTTAGATTCACATTCACACCTTTTCTGGCGATAACATACTTCATCCATTTTTTATTTGGTGCCCCGCGTCCCCTAATTCCATCAAATTTAATATCCATCACTTATCTTGTTATAATGTTGAATTTCAACCCTCCTGATAACATGACCAAAAATCATCGTCATAACCATCATCATCATCATAATAAATCTTACTAAAGCCTGTCAGAATATATAAGTCGTAAGTTTCATGCTAGTTTTCTTGTGATATTTTAACTAATTCATGAAACTAGGTATCTCTGCTATTGCAATGACGTTAATGGTAGAACCACTGACTCGATTATGGCAAATCTGTCAGAAGCAAACGCAGCACTCGATCATTATGGCACTATATTATTGCAACAGCATAATGGGTGGTTCAGGTAAGAGATCTCTTGACTATATAGACATAATGCTATCACAGTGGTGACAGAATATGATTAACCATTAGTAATTGTATTTTTTTATTTTGTAAATTCACTTAGGTAGGAGGTCCATGGAGTCCCACTAAATAAATTAAATAAGTCAATCAAGAGTGTGAATACGATTTCTGACATAAACAAAAAACTATATGTAACCAACGGTTGGAAACGTGAAAATGATTATTATTTTCTATAGACAGAGAGTCATTCAATTATCGGCTTCACACAGCTACCGATGCTGGTACGACTATGAAAGCGAACAAAACGTAGACCAGGTACTTTTTTATAGCTGTATCGATCCTCTAGCAGAGGATTCAACATGCACTAACGAATGACGAGCTGAAAAGGCTGTCAATTAGCCAAGGCTTTTATTCTAACCCTCTAAAACCGACTTTGCTTATAAACTTTGCTTACAACTTAGTAACTTTTTTATGACGATTCACAAGAGGTCGCGGGTTCGATTCCCGTCGCGAGATAAATGCTTGTATTTTTCTATAGCTATTTGTCCTGAGGTTGGGCATTTTTCTATATATGATAAGTATGTTTAATAAATGCATCCAGCCAAAAAATCGTAACTAAAGCTTAAATATAAGCAGCGTTTATGATTATGAAGGTTAGTGCTAATTGTCGTGGGGTGCCGGCAGTAGAATGTTACCCCTCCTCTCATGCCCGTGGATGCAGTAACAGCCTGCTAAGAGATAGCAGCGAAAGATGGGCCGCAGCGCCTTTTCATGTATCAACATCCCGTAGTCGCCAACCCGCCTGCCAAGCGTGGGGTATATGGCAACGACCACTCATGGAGATCCATGAGGGCGGCCTGTGTCAGCAGCTGATGTTTTACTGCTGAAATGATGAGGGCTAGTTTATCAATGATGGTAACTAGTGGTACAGGAGACGCAGTAATCAGCGCACGATCGGTGCCCGCTTGGCACTCGACCAACTGCCCGGCGCGGCCGTTTAAATGTTACGAAACAACATTCTGTCTCCCATCTCACCTTCCAGCTCTTTCATAATGTCCACCATCACCCATAATTCAACAACCTTATTGATTTCTTCTCGTGACTTTAGTTATTAATAAATAACTAATGTCACGGTTTTATTCAGCACAACATATCCGAGCCAGGTCTTGTTTCGATAATCGGTGCGGGAATTTAGACTCGCTCCGTATATATGATTAAAACGCATATACCCGTTCAAGATCTACCGATCCCTCTAATAAACACATCTAAACTCATACACTATTCAACTTATTTCTAATTAATAGATGAACGCATCTTTTAAAAACTTTCACGTGTTATGCAAATGTAAACAGAACAGGATCACAAATAGTATTGCGTGTTTTGTTATAAAACTTTTAAGTATCTGAGAGGAATATGCAGGGGATATAGGATTTGAATTTCCTTTCGCATCAGTGGGCTCCGACTCTGAGAAATCCGTACTGCAGAGTTAGTATCTATAGTGCATCTACAGTGGGTATATCTGTCTGATCTCTGTGCTGTACAGTATATTCAAATCCTTGTATGAAACAGGAGTACCTTTAAATCCGGAGCTGCGTTTGAATAGTCTAGTTCATTCAATATTTTGCAAAAAAATACGTTTTCGTAAATTATTTTTATAGAATTAAACATGAGATGATAAAATAATAAATAATAAATAATGCTGGACGAATCACACAGCATCATCTAGCCCCAAGCTAAGCAGAGCTTGTGTTATGGGTACTAGATGACTGATATACTTAATACATTATACTACATAGATAGATATTTTTATTATATATAGAAAAACACCCAGAACACCCTGAACAAATATCTGCAGATCGTACAGACATTTGTCCCGAGGCGGGAATCGAACCCGCAACCCCTTGCGTCGCAGGCGGACCTATTATTTATTTATTTCTTTGTGCACAACAATGTACAGAGGAGGACTTAATGCTAATAGCATGGTTTTCACTTAACTCGCAAATATCAGAATGGCACACCATTAGATGGGTATAATAAATGCCAAGGAGACAGAGAGTGATGAGTCATCAGATAACTATCAAAGATTAATAACGCAACTAATAAATTTTCAGGAGGTTTTTAGGGATTCACCTAAAATTACCAATAGGCCTTCCTAGGGTAGAATAAGAAATTACGTATTATAAGTGAGATAGGCATCAACCGAAAAAATAAAACCGGGCAAATGCGATCTATACTCACCTACCGTTCCAAAGGTATGCAGGGACATAATCATCATTTCAGCCGTAAAACGTCCACTGATGAACACAGGCCTCCCTCATGGATCTCCATGAGGGGTAGTTGCCATACTCACTACGCTTGGCAGGCGGGTTGGCGAGCGCAGTACGGGATGTTGTTACACGGAAAGACGCTGCTGCCCATCTTCCGGAGGTATCCCTTAGCAGGCTCTTACTGCATCCACGGGCATGAGAGGAGGGGTAACATTCTACTGCCGGCACCCCACGGCAGGAACATAATAATTATTATAAATAAGCTGATCTGATTTAGTACCAGTTTTAAAAATGCACAAAAAGATTCGGTCACCCTTACAATTAATGACCGCACGTAGGGTTGCTTAACCTTGATGATTGATTTAGTACTTTTTTATGGACGACTTTTTTTAATGATTCCGTTGCAAATGTATAGTTTTTAGATTTTTCTCTGTTTCAACAGTATAAGGCGATATACCTTGATAAATTTCTTAGTTCTAGCTATACGGGAAGTACCCTATGAATTTTGATCCCTTTGAGAATGTCGAAACATGCGTTTTTGCGGCATAAACGGTCGTATCTTTTTTTCAGGATAACTTAGAACATTGTTTTTTTCACAGCTTTAAGAGGCTGTAGATTTGAGTACTTTTATGGTTTTAATTCCAACTTGATAGCTTTACACGTTCTCGAGATAAAGGGTCTTGACAGACGGACAGCCAGACATACAGACAGACGGAACCCTAAAAACATCGAAAAGAACCGATGAGAAGGTGTTTGTATAATTTTTATGTTTTACTGCGTTACCTAGTTGTAAGTTGTATGTAAGAAAGAATTTAGCAGCTAAGTAAAATATTACCTTACTATCATTTTGAACTTATTTGCTACTGAGGTGCCGGCAGTAGAATGTTCCTCTCCTTTCCTGCAGTGCCTGGGACATTGTTAGATGGATTAGGCTTGCCCATCACCTATACCAGCCGCTCAGCTTAGTCAGCTATTATTCAGAGGAAAGAACAGGTCCATACATCTGAAGCTAACTAAGCCGCGGGTTTCCTCGCGATGTTTCCTTCACCGTTAAAGCTCGTGTTAAGTGTGCACATAAATTTTTCAAGAAAGAAAAATCCATTGGTGCACTGCCGGTATCGAACCCACGACTTTCGGATTGAAAGTCGGGGTACATACCACTCGGCCAACACGGCTTTACGGCTAACAGCAGTCCTATGGCTGAGAAAACTACTGGATAAATACTTTATACACCGGAACCACGTATTCGGGTTTTATGCTATCGCGACTTGATGAACGACATTGGTGTGATCAATAAAACACGTGGACTGCGGTTAACTGTCAGCTATTGGCAAGTTACCTGAGATAGAACTGTCGGAATGCTGCAAATAGAACTGTAAAAGCTATATCGTATAGCTTTTGAACTAAATTGCATCATTGGTTGGAACTAGGAGTGCGTAGTTAAACCACAAGCACCGCAACAGTATTGAGCAGTAGCCAATAATGTTTGCGCAATGGTTCACTCGGTACTGGTTACGTACCTGAAGCTCAGTCGGGCTAGCAATTCATGTTTCACTGTATGGGAAGGTACGTACTAAACTGATGGAACGGGCTCAAAGGCGCACTGCTGTGCAAATATCGTTTGCTCAGTATGCTCGCTGTATTCTGTTTGCGATTTGTCCAGCTGAAATTTCGTTTGTGAGATTGTAAGGTGAGGCTTAAAGATGATCGTAATAGTTCTCTATCTGGGTTTGTACTCGAATTAAACGGGGATTTGTAAAACTCTTCCCTTTTTGAAGCGTAAATATTGTTTGAAATGTCCAATCTCGTTAGTAAACATCGGGAAAGTTCCAGTCCATTTTAATGCAGACAAAGATAACTTTGAAGGTGTTTGTAGCTATAGACTGGAAAATCAAGAGTTAAAAGATCACAGGCAAGGCTAAACTTTTCCATTAATTAAAGTGCCGAAAATCCAATTATACTTAGAGCATTTGGAGCACATCATTTTCCACATCAACGGATCGATTGATAAAATAATAAAAAATAAAATATCTTACACATAACGATGTGTGTGCCAGGAGATATTCTCCAACACCTTGTTTATCTGGTTATTCTTGACGATGAACATGATTTTCGTCAGCCAGATTCCATAAAATTAATTTTCTGGCGATTATATTTGATATATGCGATATATTTATTATAACTTTGAAGGTGTTTGTAGCTATAGACTGGAAAATCAAGAGTTAAAAGATCACAGGCAAGGCTAAACTTTTCCATTAATTAAAGTGCCGAAAATCCAATTATACTTGGAGCATTTGGAGCACATCATTTTCCACATCAACGGATCGATGGATAAAATAATAAAAAATAAAATATCTTACACATAACGATGTGTGTGCCAGGAGATATTCTCCAACACCTTGTTTATCTGGTTATTCTTGACGATGAACATGATTTTCGTCAGCCAGATTCCATAAAATTAATTTTCTGGCGATTATATTTGCAGGTTTATACAATAAAATATGAGATAGATATCCTGTGTGAAATGCTTGTTCTCAAGCGAAAGTTAGACTTGTTAAGGTCGTATAATTAGCGAGGAAACTCCACGTTTCCATTGTCGGTATATTCGTAGAATATTATGTTGTGCTTTATTATTTGTGTAAATATAGTTTTTATATCTTTTTGTAAATTACCTACTCAATAACATATTTATTTTTGCACCACCACAAAACTCTGCACTATACAGGGAGCTGGAATAAAATGCTAAATAGCATTAAGTTCGCCTATGTACATATGTACATGCTTGTGTGCAATAAAGAATTTTCTTATCTTAGAATAGGAGACGTCTCACTTTGTGTCCCTTTATGTCCCTTTGTGCCTGTCCAAGAGTTGTTTTTGCTTGTGCTTACGTATTACCCATTGCCTTGTGGTGAGACACCGAGATAAATGCCATACAATGTTTAGTAAACAAAGTTTAAAACCAAAGCAATGGGAAAAAATATGTAATCACGTCATTTTTTTACATTATAAAACAGCTCTTTGAGATTGTAGGTATTATTCTGGTATTTAAGTTGCGATTATTGTATAATAAGATGTTGAAGTTTAAACCTCGTGGTCTTACCAGGAATGAAAGTCACCGAATCCTGGAAAGTCTAACTAAAGCTGTTCGTCGGGGTAGTCAGAATTACCCTTTCAAGTTTGTACACATATTTAAATACTTTATCTATGATTATGTTCCATAACATCACATCAGCCGTAAAACGTCCACAACTGAACACAGGCCTCCCTCATGGATCTCCATGAGGGCTAGTTGCCACACTCATCACGCTTGGCAAGCGGGTTGGCGAGCGCAGTACGGGATGTTGATACACGGAAAGCCGCTGCTGCCCATCTTTCAGAGATATCCCTTAGCAGGCTCTTACTGCATCCACGGGCATGAGAGGACCGGTAACATTCTACTGCCGGCACCCCAAGTTCCATTAGCTACATACATTGTAGTTGGTTCAACCACTCGTAATGTCCGTCACACATCAACGCACAATCGACTTGCACCTCACACCAGCTCGTTTAGTTTTTATAACTAGTTAGACATATGTTAAAAGCGGCTTTTTGACCGTATCAAGCATTGTTATTTCATCGTTTAGTATTTTTCGTGGAGTATAAAAGAACGTTACAACCTCTTCGCTGCATCATTACAATTAGACAGTTATTAAAGGTGCACGTGAAGAGAAAAGTCATGTCTCGTGTCACGGTAAGACTTGACAAGACCTCAGTTTTCTATTTCGTTATTATTATTTAAGTTAAGTTATGTTAAGTTATTTAGTTCGGAATTACTAGTATTATGTTTATTGTGGCCAGTGAGATCAGAAAACGAAAAGGAACTGAGGCGTTGGGCTACATCACGATGGTGTTTGATAGGCTGAAGTTCAACGGGCGTAATTGTATGTCGCCGTGGTGTGCCGGCAGTAGAATGTTACCCCTCCTTTCATGCCCGTGGATACAGTAGGAGGCTGCTAAGGGATACCTCCGGAAGATGGGCAGCAGCGTCTTTCTGTGTATCAACATCGCGTACTGCGCTCGCCAACCTGCCTGCCAAGCGTGGTGAGTATGGCAAAACCCCCTCATGATCACTTGCGATATCCATAAGGCCTACGTCCAGCAGTGGACATTTAACGGTTGAGATGATGATGATGAGTTGTATGAAACGTGAATCGTACTTTGACTTGGGAAATTTACGTTCAACTGAAATCCACAACTAATTTTCCGTCTCCGTGTGGCATGACACCTACTTTTCTAGTTTCTGTATGCGAAAACATTATTAATGGTCTTAAGTTTTAATTACTATTAACTCTCTTGTTAAAATTGTACTGTTAAATAAATTCTGCGAGTCACAGCTCATATAGTTACGGTTGTTTGACCTCAGACTTAATGTACCTATATGCTATTTGTGTTTTGGTCGACATCGACAAATAGAGGATTAGATATGGTCAGTTTGACAGAATTATACACAGAGTTATATAATGCTTATGTGGAGGTTTTTGTCATATTATGTTCATTCAAAACTGTCAAAAAATCGTCACTCAAGTACGAATTAATGATTGAGGAAATACCGATCCTAGTTACTAGACTACTAAGAGACTATTAAGTCTAAATCATCTCTTCAGCATAAAACATTAGTCTTGAATTGCAAAATTCCATAACCCTATCTCAGCGTAACGCTAAGACTAGTCCAATTTAAACGAATCATTTTATATTTGTGAATAAACCAATTCAAACATAAAGTACCGCCTTTTTATGATGCCCATATTGTTAAAAGTGTAATACTCGTAGTGTGTATAACCTGATGCTGTTCTCGGCTGGCATACTTAGTAATATCAGATTGCCAATAAATAGGCATATTAAGAACCTGCATCTCGGCTAATTTGCTAAGCTTTGCTCGGCGAATTCGTTTGTAACCTAATACTCGTAATTTTCCAGATCCTCCTCGTCATCGCCGCCGCATATGGAGTTTTTGGAGATGGTAACCCGATACGTCATTTTCGCGTATTTTAATATATGTATGTATGTTTGATTGTATTGCTTAGTGTCCTTTTTATCCGCAGACGTTGAGGACACAAAAGCTGAGGAGTCCGCCGTCGGTATCGGGCCAGCGATTCTCGGAGGCTATGGCCTTGGTGGCATCAATATCGGCAGTGGTGCCGCGCTAAACAATGCCGGTGCGATCGGCGCGTCGCGTCTCAGTGCCATCCAGAACGCTCAGGCTGCTCAAGTGACCCAGATCGCGAACTCCGCTGCTGCGGCCATCCAAGGAGCGAGGAACGCCGAAGTGGCCGCCCGGGCTGGAGCACTCAACGCGCTAAGCAACGCACAAGCGCTCGATGCAGCTAGACTTGCGAATGTGCAGCGAGCGCAAGCTGCCGCTTTGGAGAACGTACGCTCAGCGGAAAACGCGAGACGAGCCGGACTTGCTAGTGCCGCTGAAACGGCCCGAGCGGTCGAAGCTGGTAGACTGGCCAACGCAGCTAGGATCCAAGCGGTTGCTATTGCTAACGCGCGTGCTGTCGAGGCTGCTCGGATAGCCAACGCGGCGCGAGCCCAAGCCGCCGCCGTTGCAGCTAGCGCTGCGCAAACACAAGCCATCGCAGACGCAGTTGCACGCACTGCTCACGAAGGAGGCTTGCTCCTCGGCGATGGAGTAGTCGAAGGAGTTGTTGGTGGCCCGGTCGCTGTTGGCCCGGCAGTTGCTGTTGGCTCGGCGGTTGCTGTTGGCCCGGCGGTTGCTGTTGGCCCAGTGGGTGTCGTGGGAAGACCTTGGAATGTTCGTGGTGGATACAACAGCAAGGTTATACACTAGAATTTCTAGTCGTAGAGTATAAGATTTGCACTTTAGGTTTCTTTATGAAATTTTTCGGCAGATCGTGTTGTTATGTCTGAATTTGTAAATAAATGTGAATAAATAGTCAATTCGTGTGTACCTTTCTGAATTGTGTTTCTGTTTTTATCATCTATTATTTTAAAGGTTTCTTAAATTAAATGTCATTGGTCTATTTTCAGAAACAATGAACATTTTCCTTCCAGTATAGCTCAAACTTTTTACTAATAAGGCAGTTAATACCTTGTGTCAGTAGAAGTTGATTCCTATCTGTAATTAAAACCCTTATAAGAATTGCAAATAGTCTTGCCTACAGCAGAAGTGTAACAAAAAAGTACCGCTTGCAGAAAAAACGTAATAATTTATAATATATATTTATAATTTATATTTTTATAAATTTTAAAGAAAAATATAGGCTTATTAAAATTACTGATTGGACAGATGTTCTGCTAAAGACATTTACAAATGGATTTGTTGCTATTTTTTATTCCACTTTAATCCCCGCGATGGATTATTTTCCACTACCTATTGTCAGGTCTATTAACAGGGCTCTTTCGAAGTTTAGGGTACAATGAGTCGTCTGTAGGACGTCGCTCTTGGGAGCAACAAGTGGATACAGGTATATTTGCCATTTTTAACCGACTTTAAAAAAGGAGGAGGTTCTATGTTCGACTGTATATTTTTTTTATGTATGTTCACCGATTTCTCCGTCAATTGTGGACCGATTTTCAAAATTATTTTTTCAATCGAAAGAGTGCACTTCCAAGGTGGTCCCATTGGAACCAAGTCAGCATCTGATGGTGGAATCCGGGGAAATCTAGGGTAACCCTCAAATTTCAAAGGCACGTACAATATTTTTTCATTTAAAATAGGTTTTAGTTTTTTTTTTAATAATTATATTCGTCACTTTGCTTGGGACTCTAGTAATCATCATCATCATCTCAGAGATTTTTAATGCATCCACGGGCAAGAGAGGAGAGGCAACATTCTAATGCCAGCACCTCACGACTAGTAATAACATTTTAAAATCCAGAAGCAGACGGGAGTTTCGGTACACAGGCTTAGTCGATTGGTTAAGGCGACGGTCATAAAGTGATCGTCTGGTCAGGTTCGAGTCCCACCGGAATCAATAAAGTCATTCAATAAAGACAAAGTTAAACGCTTATGCATTAAGACCCAAAGCGCGCATAGAAATGTCAATTTATAAAAGAAAATTAGCACATTCTGTATAAAGGACATAATGAACACGTTCGCATCAGAGAACTTTTTTCACACAGATACAGATTATATTTTATAAAATTTCGAAACTGGATCTACTGAGAGTGATCCTAATTCTAATTCTAGGGGGGGGGGGGTTACCAGATCTGCACTGACGTCCCGCATTGGGGTGTATTGTGCATTGTCCCCCGAGGTGCTGCCTCGACCCTAACCTAACCAGCCCAACTCCTTGAAATACCGGAGAAGGACTCGGGGTCGCCGGCAGCATTCAGAGAGAATGGCAGAGAATCGGAGAGAGTGATCCTTTTTTCCATTCAAATAAAAAGTAGGTAGGATGTTTTGTTCGTCTGTACAAAGAGGTCTGACCCAGTCAGCCATATGGTCAGCGGCCCTGTCTGAATCACACCAACCGTACTTGAACTGCGAGTATAATTACGTAAGCGAGAAAAAAGTTTTGCGTCTAGCTGGATCGGCCATTGTTACAGATACGGACTAAGGTTTGAGGATCATGGATCATGTTTAATTAAAAAAAATATGTATACGTTCGAATTGATAAACCTCATCCTTTGTTTGTCGGTTACTAATAATAATGCTGGGAATTTCACGTAACACCTAGCCCCAAAGTACGCTCTACGGAAACCACATGACCGATAGAATATTTATTTTCCTTGTGAAGTCAAACACATCATAAAAATACTTAGATTCGAAACAAATGTCTGTACATCATACGTTCCAAGGCGGAAATCGAACACGCAACATTTTGCGTTTAAGCCGGTTGTTAGACCAACTCCGTCAAAACTATTTTGTTGTCCTATCTATTCTATGTTACCTTTTTATTTCTAGTTCGAAAGTTATGTTATTAGGAACTTGTAGTATAACTGTTTGTAAAACAAAATAAAGTAAAGAAAAAGTAGCTTTAGTGGTATTCTAGGACACTTATTCATTCATTACAGCCACAAAACGTCCACTAATATCAAAGACCATACTCACCACGCTTGGCAGGGTTGGTGAGCGCAGTACTGGATGTTGATATACGGATAGACGCTGTCGCCTATCTTCCAGAGGTATCCCTTGGCAGGCTCTTACTGCGTCCACGGGCATGAGAGGAGGGGCAACTGTACTGCCGGCGCCCCACGGTGAAAAATGAAAAACCATCGCCATATAAACTGTTGTTCAAAATTACTGTTATGCTTTCTGCCCCTTTCTCTCGTCCTAGTTGCGACCCTGGATTGAGTATCGCAGAGAAAATAAGATTATGTTTTATTTTTTTCAAGTGGATTTTGCGCGGTGTTCGGTCTTCACTTCTGTTAAGCCAGTTTTTGCTTCTAGAAATGTTATTTTTTAGCAAATAGTTCTTACAAAGGCGCGCTTTGCATCTGTTTGTAACTCAGCTCGTTACTTTGTAATTGAAAAAAAACAAGCTACAGAAGATCTCTCAGCAAATGTTCGTTGAAAAAGATATGCTTTGTGGATTTGCAGTGGTTTTCAATTAACGTACTACGAACTAATTGCATTGAAAGCTCTAGAATAAATCGAATACTTTTGATCAGGTTAGATGTTTGGTTTACGCGTCTGAGCCAATTACTGCGTTTTGACTACCTACGCCATGAGAGAGACCTATGTCCACCAGTGGGCTGATACGGGCTGGTGGTTATGATGATGATGACTACCTACGCAGTAGTACCGCGGAACCTACAACCTGCTTAGGTAAACCGTTTCCTCCATTCGTCCTCTGCGACGCAAGAGGTTGCAGGTTCGATTCCCGCCTCGGGACAAATGTCTGTACGATCTTCAGATATTAGTTCCGGGTGTTCTGGATGTTTTTCTCCATATCATAAGAAATATACATCTAGGGAATATAATGTATTATGTATATCAGTCATCTAGTGTACATAACACAAGCTCTGGTTAGCTTGTGACTAGATTAATTGTCCAGCACTAGTTATTTTTTTTTTTATATAAAAGTCAACAAAAATTATATAATAATTTAGCCAACAAAACGTAGAATAACATGCAACAACATAACATCAGTACTTGATACTGTTACAACATGTGTTTGTCCAAGAAACATATGCTCGCAATCCGACATTCAATGGCTATATTTTGACTATTTTTGGCAGACTTTATCGTTACTTTATAAAAAGCCGTGCTGGCCGAGTGGTCCGTACACGACTACCGTTCGGGTTCGGTGCTGGCCGTGCACCAATTACGTGCACATTTAACACGTGCTTTAACGGTGAAGGAAACATCGTGAGGAATCCCGCGGCTTAGTTAGCTTCAGACGTATTGACCTGTTCTTTCCCCTGACTAAAGCTAACTAAGCTGAGAGGATGGTATAGGTGCTGGGTAATCATATCGGTGTCACAAGGTTTTGAATGAAAAACAACGAAACTTGGAAAGTCGTACATTATCAGAAAGTCGTATAGCGTAGTAGCTGTGAGACGTCCACTGTTGGACATAGGCCTCTCTCGTGGATCACGAGGGTTTGTGGCCACATATGTATACATATTACGTTATATGAATTTACTCTCGTTTTGTCAAGTGTGAGTATCATCTGGTATCCATGACACAGGGAAGGCTTGCTGGATATTACACAACACATCAAGCCTCAAAGTCTGCTTACTTTGGGGCTTGATAGTGTGATAAACCTCACCTTTCAATTTCAACTTTATTTTTCCATTTTGTTATTTTACACAATTAACATTACAGATGGAAGAATTTAGCTTTGCCCATCTCTAAGACACAATAGGCAAACAAAAAAAAGATTACAGATAAGTAAATCTAAGGCGTTACATGGTCACTAATACCCTAATTAAAAGCAAGGACGGATGTAAGTCAACTAACCTTACAGATATAAAGCCTACTGTCAGACTACTCTCAGAGCTCTAAATCCGTGCCGCAAGAATCACCATCTCAGCCGCAGGACTGCGGTCCACGTCCACTGCTGGACATAGGCCTCCCTCATGGATCTCCAAGATCAAGAGAGGGTTGTTGCCATACTCACCACACTTGACAGGTAGGTTGGCGAGCGCAGTACAGAATGTTAATAAGCGGAAAGACGCTGCTGCCCGTCTTCC
This sequence comes from Pasiphila rectangulata, assembly GCA_963082625.1. Lineage (NCBI taxonomy): Eukaryota > Metazoa > Arthropoda > Insecta > Lepidoptera > Geometridae > Pasiphila > Pasiphila rectangulata. The sequence goes on along the minus strand of OY720236.1, from coordinate 24,099,928 downwards.
GGAGGTAGCCCTAAGCAGATTCGTACTGCGTCCACGGGCAAGAGAGGAGGGGCAACATTCTACTGCCGGCACCCCGCCGCAACAATACCCGATTATAAACTTTCATTGTCATATCGACTTTCAATTGTTGTGGTACAATTGCCAAGAAAGGTCAATGACTTTTATTCAATTCTGAGCATTATGTGATTATTTGGCCTCGCTCATCTGTTACATATAGGTACCTAGACACTTATGCTTCTACTTTTTACATGTTGATTGAAACTCAACCTTGTTTTCGATGTAATACGACTTATATTGTGGCAAAATTCACCGCTTGGATCAAGTAGTTTGAATCTTATTTATTTATAAAAAAAAGGAACGCCAACAGTAATATATATATAACACATTCAACATTGAAATTGCAAGGACCAGTTCTTATCTTTAGTAGAACTTTTTGATGCTCGGTTAACTTAACTTCTAAACCATTTTATATTAAAATTTCAAAATGTTATCTTTCATTCAGTTGACCCACAAAGGTCACCTTAAGTCAATTTTTAATTAAAACAACAGATTTTAATTATACTGCTTCAGATAACACTCGAGTCAGGAAAAAAAAGGTACTGAAGTTAGGTTCCACTTTTTTTTACCTAAGTTAGGTTACCTAACTCAGTTGCTTAAGTCTTCATTTAACTACATATTTTATTTTTGTCATTATAATTAATGTTTGGCGGAGATGAGCTGATTCCGTCCAAATAGTTTTTATCCTCTATGATTTATTTATAATCTTGTATGCAAAAATTTGTAATTTTTTAAATATTTTATTAACACATATTTAACCGGTTATTTAGCACGTCATTATTTTTTATTCACTAACTGTATTTAAAGGCTACTAAAAAAAATAAGTATATACGTTTTTTTGCATAGGTATAGTATTGAATGACAACTTCTGCAATAAAGCTTCAGTATAAAAAGATGATTAACACTTTGATCCATTGATAAAAATTGCGTAATCAGTGGATCAAGTGGCTTGCGGTGCGGTATTCGAGACCAACGACCGGTTCCAACATATTTTGCACTAAGGCCTGCGTTCCGTTCATCGACCATGACCGATCTGATCGAGTCCTTTATCAGTGGGATCTGATCTTAGTCCTCTACTAGGTGTAATATGTGTAAGCCAAAAGGGGGTGATGCTGGCCGACCCATGGAACAACTCAAATTCCACGACTTTTAGGATTCGGTGCTTATCATTCCAGAAAAGATTACGACAACAGCTGATTATAAGATAATGACAACCTGAATGCCAGCTGATTCTTGACAGGGTCATTGACCTACGCAAAGATTTGCCGAACAGGTATAAATAGCAAAAACCTATTTATTTCATTTGAATGTAAAAAAATTATTACCTCATAAAAAAATATTACCTCATTAATACCTACCTTATTATATCATTACATCAAAAAAAATAACAGGGAAGGGAGCCCTTTGCCCTGCAGCAGAAAACATTTGTAGTGTTAGGGCCTTTGGATCATAATCATTAATGAATGAAGGAATGTACACTTTTTTGTACAAAACAGAAAATACTTAAAATTACTCATCATCACCATTACAGCCGTAAGATATCCACTGCTGGACATAGGCCTCCCGCATTGACTTAGAGATCCATGTGCATGAGGGGTTGTTGCCATACTCACCACTCTTGGCAGGCGGGTTGGTGAGCGCAGTTCGAGATGTTCTTACACGGAAAGACTAAAATTACTTATATATAATTAAATATTTGGGTGTTTGTAAAGGTTTCAGTTCTTTGTTTCTTTTTTTTTGTTTGTAGGTCCTTGTTCATAATGGGTAAACGTCCGGGACAACGGATTATAATTAGGTCTTTAATTCGCTTTAGGTTCAGTTTTGTTAGGTTTGTTCGTTTGTAGGCCTTCTGGTTATAGAAATTCCAACATATGTGTACGAGTAAGCAATAATATGTTTAAAGATTTAAAACATATCTCTTGCCAGTGGATGCAAGATTTCTTGCGTGGAAGATGGGTACCGTGAATTCACGTCTCGCACTGCGCTGCAAATCGGCCTGCCAAGCGTGGCGAGCATGGCAACAACTCTCTCATGGCCTTGAAGATCCATGAGGGAGGCCAGTCCAACGGTGGACTTGGACAGCTACCCCTTCTGAACCACCGTACCACCGACCATACCCCCAGTAGTACAGAATTCCTACGGCTGAAATGAGAATATATTTAAAAGCCTTTGAAATTATCGTTCTTTGGACTACATGCCTTAGATGCAAAGATACTTTACGTAGGCCAGTCAGCAGTTAGATGCAGTTATCTCAGCTGCGAGTACAGTAATCTGATGCAGTGAATCATTGAAATTGCTGTAATGGGCCATTCCTTTGGAATCCTATTGCTTGATAACTTTGAAATATCACGGGCCGGGGGATAATTCTAAATGTATTTGTTTTAACGAGATAGATTTATCTTTAAAGTCATCATAAATTTAAACCTGAACTGAACTAAGAGATGGGCATCATTGATTACAAGGCTGGGTATCCTTTGAAGGTGAAAGACGACGCGGCCTCCCCAGAAAACGCTGGTGTGATGATCTGCACCACTTCGTCGGAGAATGGGTAGAGTTGGCTAAATACCGGGAAAATAGACCGGGATAGCTGGGAGAGATTCGGGAGACCTTTGCCCAGTAGTAGTACAATACAAGTTTAAAAACAAGAGCAAAATTGTTGGGTTTCTTATGGGATTGGGTTGGCCATGTCTGCCGCATGCCAAGTGAGCTGTGGTCAAAGGTCGCCACGGACTGGCACCCAAACCCGGCGAGAAGGCGACGCGGTAGACCAAGACGGAGATGGCGGGACGGGCTCGATGATTTTCTGGAGGATTGGATCAGCGTCGCTCAGGATCGAGATGTTGAAGGAAATGGTTGGAGGCCTTTGCTCAGCAGAGGGAACTATGGCTAATAATAATAAATAATCTTATGGGACAGCGGTAAAAGACGGTTACTGCACAGCTGTGAGGCGAATTAGGTTCATATGAAAAGGTAGCTTTCGCTAGATTTTTTTAATTACCTATACGTGATTCTAATAAAGATTTCTACCTTTTCCTTTATCATAGGGATAAAAGTGAAATTAATTACGCAACAATTTAATATAGTTATAATGTGTTGTGATCGCGAAAGACTAAACAAGACTATTCTTCTAAGTATTTTTTAGAATAAACTCTTGCGTAAGGGTTACACAAGGGTTAAACAAACTTTATTTACGGCGACACAGGCGAGCTAACGTATGCCCGCGGTCACTTCTGTTTACGCGAAGCCTTAGATACAAAATTAATGTAAGTGTAAAACTGAGAAACTAGAAAACATAGCAAAAATATGCCACCGCAAAATGTATGAATACATAATTATGCTCGTGTTATTTTTAAATTCACACTTTCATCTCAACGGTTCGTTGGGTTTCAAGTGTAGGTACTTCTGACTCTGACGTCGCAAAGAAACTACTTTGAAAATAGTTACATCTAAGGAACTTGTAATGGAATAGCGTCTCGTAATTGAAGTCTGGTAAATTAAAACTGACATTTTAATTTGCTTTAACATGTTTACTTCTACCCAACCGTTTTCAAGTTTCACTTGCCCTAACAATATGGATCAGAAATAACAAGTAGCAAAGTTTAATTGTTTGATACCAAATAATAATCGAATAAAGCACCAAAGGATAGAGCCACAAAGGTAACGTAAAAAAATGTAATAGGAAACTAACATGGGTTTCTTGTAGTCGTGAACTCGCAACTTTTCAATTAAGACTCTAAGTAAAATCATGTAATGCATAAAAAACCATTGAACCAAAAACATATTTACTTACTATAAATCCAAAAATGATTTTTCTTCAGTAGAGCAAACAAAAACATAATAATTCAATTAGTAATCATGCAACTTTCATCTAATGTCAAATAATAGTGCGTAAAACTACTAGTACAAGTCAGGTTAGTAAACTCTCGTCCATAGATGAAATAAAATGTAAATAGAACCGACAACACTATCAGTCCACGCGATAGTTGCGCAAATCGAGCCTAAAAAAAGTATTTTGTTACCTTAATTGGTATGTTGTTACCTAAACTAGTATTTTGTTACCCTAATTTTTATTTACATGCACGGAAGCAAGGAATTTACATGCACGGAGTTTTCATGAGTCATTTAAGGTTTGCAGACGATATAGTTTTGCTGTCACAAAACCCTACAAAACTGAATACCATGATAAATGAATTAGATTTAGCAAGCAAAAGCGCAGGGTTAGAAATGAACCACGAAAAAACAAAAGTGATGACCAACGACAAGCAACTACCCATTCTGGTTAACAACATCCCACTTGAATTTGTACATAATTATGTTTATCTAGGAAAGCAAATATCCTTCAAACCAGAAAGAAATTTGGAAGAAATAGATAGAAGGATAGCTACTACATGGAAAAAGTTTTGGGCGCATAAGGAAATACTAAAGTCTCAACTACCTATGACAGCAAAGAAATTAGTTATGAACTCAGCCATATTACCAAGTCTCACCTATGGCTGCCAGACTTGGACATTTCAACAAAAAACTAGAAATAAAATCACAACCACACAGAGAGCAATGGAGAGAAGTTGTCTGGGCATCAAACTAAGAGACCGGGTGAAAAATACCATAATACGCAAGAAAACAAAAGTAACTGATGCCCTACTGTTTTCACAACGTATGAAGTGGAAGTGGGCTGGCCATGTGGCAAGATACACTGATGACAGATGGACACTTAGAGCCACAGAATGGGAGGGGCCAGGCGGCTCCAGAGAAAGAGGTCGGCCTTTTACTAGATGGCAAGATGACATAGTTGCGACTGCAGGCAGATACTGGAAAAATACTGCAAAAGATAAAGAGAAATGGAAGTTTTTGGAGGAGGCTTTTACCCGAACCGGGGTCCATAACAAAACCGAATAAATTTATTGATTACGATACTAAAATTATATATTTTAAAGTTTGAAGCGATATTATGTAAAAAAAAAAAAAAAAAATAGGAGAGATTTTATAAATTATGCATGCTATTTTAATAAAATTATGTTAAGTTTAATTTTAGTCTAGTACATATTATTTATATTTTATTGTGTGGAATTAATAAAGCTATTTTTTTTTTTTTTATTTAATTTTTATTTTGTTACCTTAATTGTTATTTTGTTACCTTAACTGGTATTTTGTTACCTTAACTAGTCTTTTGTTACCTTAATTGTTATTTTGTTACCGTAAATGCTGTTTTGTTACCTTAATTGTTATTTTGTTAGCTTAACTGGTGTTTTGTTACCTTAACTAGTATTTTGTTACCTTAATTGTTATTTTGTTACCTTAATTGTTATTTTGTTACCTTTATTGCTATTTTGTTACTTTTATTGTTAAAGAAGATATAGTAAAGATTGCCGGACGCCAGTGGATGAATAAGGCTAGTATAGGACCGTTTAAGTTCGCGTGCTAAAAAGGAGTTTGTAATGTTTTGTTACTCGTATCACACTTTAGCCGGAGTGCTATTGTGAACTTTTGATGACAGGGTATGAAAAACATAATTATATTTAGTCCGTCAGATAGATTATACAAAAATAAGTGACAAGTATTTTCTGTTATTTCAAATGAATAAAACAATTGTAAGATAATAGCGAGTTGAAGTTTGGGGGCTCGTGACGTTCTAATACTGTACCAAGGCACGTATGCGCGTACCAGAGGGTGACTTCACCCGACATCTCAATATAATGTGTCATATTCGTTCAGACACACGGAATTGGTGTAAGTAATTTGTCACAGTCAAGCCAGTTTTGGTTGCCAGTCAGCCGTCTCCGTTTGAAGTTTTTTTTTTAATTTATTGTTGAGCTGATCCGGTGTTGAATGGGCTTTTCATTATATTTTATAAGTTTAGTTTAGTTACTAAGTAGTTAGTTATAAAGCAATATCTATTTTATTTTGCTTTGTTTTTTATGTGCAACACTCACCAAAGGTCCTACCAGAAAACCAGCGTTAATCCTCATATTTAAGGATCAACATTATGCTGAGGTAGGACCTTTTAGTCCACAAATTTTACTTGTGTTAGAATTAATTTAATATGGTATGTATTCATTTTACGCACTTTAGCTTATTGTGGAACACTAAATGATTTTATTCTTCTTCATCTTCTTTGTTCTAATATAATTTATGGATTATAATATCCCATCTAGACATAAGGATAGTTTAAAGTAACTTAATTACCTACTTATTGACATAGCTGCTAGTTTCATAGTTCGTATTCTACATTTTCCTGTGTTTATTCTTCATGTTTCTATTTATACCTCGATATTTATATTATATTATAGCTGTGCGTATGTTTATTTTATAATCAAGATCTAGTTTATACATTTTATTTTACGTTATTTTCTATATGGTTGTAAAGTGTATTGTACGATAAATAAATAAAATAATAAAAATAAAATAAATCAAAAGAAAAATACGTGTCCAATAGATTTTGTTAATCTACATGCCGGACCCTTAAAATTTAGTCATCTAGCCATTCATGCGATAAATACCCGGGTCATATTATTACTTTGACTGAAACATGTCCGATGTTGTAAGAAGTGTCCGGGTTGTGTTAAGGTGTTCATTAAAATGTAACATAAACGCAGCCGCTAACTGTTGTACGTCGCGGCAGCTGCCCTCACCGCGTAAAAACGGTTATCTACCAGACGTTTACTATAAAGTTTAAAGTAGTTTACACTTTCAAAAAAAAAACTCTATGTTTGTAATTTAATATGTGGAAGTCTCTATAGGAGGCCTTTGTCAAAAGATAAGCTATTGTTACATAACACAGTGATCGCCAAATTTGAAGATATGTTTTAATGAAGTTTAAATATTTTTATTTGTTTAGTAAACATTGATAAACAGCAATAAAGGCTTTTTATACAATACACTGAAAATGTGGGATTTGGCAACTTAGCGGGATTCCTAGGACTTGAAAAGAACTTTTCCCAGCTGTGAGACAGCGCAAGAACTGTCTCAATGCAACGGACAATATCAGCGATAAATGAAGTTAACTTTACATACAACGATATTTAATAATTAAAATAATGTCGAATACACGGTTTCAATGTTTCTTGTTACGACATTATTATTAGTAGATTGATATGGGAACATAAGTATAATGTTTTCTCATGTTTTACCTAAGTCTTGGTATTCAGAGAAAACAGTAATTTACTTGCTATTACCTCGATGCATATGTCGTATTTTCTCATAATGCGTGATGTTTTTGCAACTTAAGAGCTTATTTTAAAAAACTAAACCGACTTTGATTCTGTAGAACAAAAAATAAATACTACTTTTTCTGTAGATCTCTGGAAATTTCTAAAACAGTTCAGCTTGTGACAAAAAATCTAATATAAAAATCAAACAACTTTATCATCGCATGTACCACGACGCGAAATATGCCGGCGGTAGAACGATGCCCCGTGGATGCAGTAAGAATCTGCCAAGGTATACCTCCGGAAGATGAGCAGCAGCGTGTTGCAACGTGTATCAACATCCCGTACTGCGCTCACTGAACTTTCAACCGATTATGGCAAAATCCCCTTATGATCTTAGAGATTCATGAGGAAGTCCAGCTCTGAACGTGGACAGCTGTCCTACGGATGTAAACGTTACACACGGAGATGTCGGGGTGAACAAGTTCAATCTGGCGAAAACACCTAACCCAGGATTATGTGGAAAAAGAAAGGCTTTGCCATCATTATCTTAAAAGGCTATAACTGGGTTCTGTGAATTTAATTGATTGATTTGCATACCTACAATAGCCTTGTTATTTTGAATCACTCTCAGTTTTCTAATAGGAAAACTCTCACTGTATCCAGACTGGATCTGTTTACTGTCCACTGAGAGTGATCCGTTACTTTTACCAAAAAATACCAATTACCAAAACGCGTTCATGTCTTTTACTCACACATACAGAGTAATAAAGTCTTTTTTCCTAAGTACGGAAATTCAATTGAAAACTTGTTTAATCGAATGTATATAGTTATATCCATCAATCTAGGTACAAATAGTGAATGTGAAGCAACATATAAAATTAAACAATTGTGCATCTCAAAGGCTGATTGCAAAAAATACCTGTAGAAAATGGAAATCGACATTACTCATTAACTGCATAATGGCGACTGCAAGTCACGGATTAGATATTAAGAAAGTAACATAGATATTGTGATCAGAAAGCACATATGAAAGTCTTTTATTCTAATTTACTATCAATAAAAAATATATATTAGATAGCTTCTTTTTAAAACCAAACAGAAAGAAGCCGCTGCCGCAGGAGCTGAAAGATACTGAAATATATGGATTTATAACAAAATAGGTAGTCGGATTAAGATTAATTAAAATTTTTGATAATTAGCTTAAAATGTTCTACCTAAGTGTGATTAATCACTTAAAAAATGTTAAACTATATAAAAAGGTAGTATTTCCCGAGCTGTAAATAAATGTAATATTAATTATCCGATATCGTCACCTTAGACAGAAACTGCGGATCAAGGTTCAATCAAACTTTTTCAACATGCCTAATATACTATACCAGTAGTTTATATTTTTAAATTGGTAAATACTTTTTATCAAGAGTTTTCAAGTTTAGAACATTTTATGGAATGAAAAAACCTAACAAACATTTAGCGCTAAATTTCATTAATTTGCAGACTTTTATGAAATATGTAGGTTAAAAAACTCAAGGGTTTTAAAATCCGGCGTGAATCAAATGAACATCAAATCAAAACTCCCATGGGATGCATCCACTCTTGCTTGTGGATGTGTATGGGAACCACCCCCTCATCTTGGTCATCCATGAGGGAAGCCAATGTCCAGCAGTGGACGTGAAAAGCACGCCTACTTCTCAGATGATAACGACAATAAACAAAACATTTCAAATTGATAAGGAAATTATTAATTATCTACATGCATATGGTTTGAGAATAGTTTCCTTATTAATTAGAAATCATTTGTTTATTGAGATGATAATGACAATAAACAAATAATTTCTAATTGATAAGGAAATTATTCTCAAACCACATGCATGTAGATAATGCATAATGTATGTGCTGTGTTTGGAAAATAATTGTGTATGAATTGTAAGAAATCATTGTGTTTCGCATATAGATACGCATAACGCTACAGATGGTTTCTAATAGAGGTGGGACCAGGTACTTAGTTCTAGAGAAGTGTTTTAGTTCTGCCTGTAGATGCAGATAGAATCTGCTAAGGTAGAGACTTAGTAGGAAGGTAGGACAGGCCGCCTGTCAAAGGCGAGATGCGATGGCTCATTATTGACCCATCATCATCATCTCAATAGTAGGACGTACACTGCAGGATATCTCCCTCATGGATTTCTAAGACCCTGCGGTAAAGTTCTTAGCAGATTCTTTACCGCATCTACAGGCAGTGAGATGGGGCAACATTCTACTGCTGGCACCCTACGGCATTAAACATTAGTCATCCCGATGGTTCTACCAATACACCAACGACTGTCATAATTTTAAAGGTTGAGTGTTTGTCAAGGTTAAAATAGATTCACCGCGTTTACTGCCAATCTGGGACCTCTATTTAAATGTGTTTTAATAAAGCTAAATTGGTTCATATTAATACGTATTTAGTACTCAAATTTCATAATTTATGACGACACCGTGCTTTTTCATTCTTGTAATTATTGTCCACCCAGAGGTTGTCTGAAAGACATCGCTTGTAAAGCCGCCCATTGTACTTTTCCTTGAACTTATTGTTCTACTTTTACTTTTAGTTATATAACTTTCTTGCTCTGTTAAATTTTTGTGTTAGAATTAAGTTGAGTACGATAAAGAAGTTATATATTCATCTTCTTATCTTAGGTATATTCCAAAACGTAGCATTAAACGCGTCTTCTTCAGGGTTTTTCGTTTTATTGAGTATTTAATTCAAGCCGCAAACGAAACCTTCCGAAATAAAATCTAACTTTCAATGTTTGTTTTTACTTGAAGGTAAACTCGACTCGTTTGTAACGAGAACATCAAAGGTTTTCGATTCTATATGCATTTAAAATGGAATGATTTTTTATCGTCCGTTCTGCACTGAAGCTTTGAGACCATACATCAAATAAATCCAGCAGTACCGAATAACAAATTTGACGTTACGTGGTTTCAAACGAAATAGCTTTTAGTGCAGGTTATTTTAAATAACGGTATTTTTATCAATGCTCTGATCCCTTTCCTCTGACTAATAGCTGACTAAGCTGAGAGGATGTTATAGGAGCTGGGCAAGCCAAATCCATCCAACAATGTCCCAGGTACTGCGGACTAGCATAAATACCAGTTGCGGACGCTGTATAATTCATCTATAATAGATATAAAGGCCATACGTTTCTCATACATTAACGATCGACTGCAAAGCAGTGTAATTTGTTGTAATAACCATGTTAATGGTTTTTAGAAGTTTTATTAGTTGCGTTAATTGTAAGCTTGGGATTTTTCGTTTTTAAGTTTTGCTTTCTATCTTTACTTTTCTACCTGGGTGGAAGAAAATTGTACATATTTTAACGTTACCACCAATAAAACTTAGTTTTGAAAAGAAACAAAAGAGATGTTTTCAAAATCAAATGCTTTTTAGTCCGTCATAAAAAACGATAGACACGTATTTTTGCCTCTTCCAATTAAGGAAAAATACTAAGATAAAGCGTGTTAAATTAAGGAGTCTCATGATGTCATAAACTGTAGCAATCCCTGACGTCACGCGACATTTCGACTCAAAGTGTCGTCTTTATTATTTTTTAATAAAGAAAATATATGTATATGTATCCAAAATTTTTTAAGGTTTTTTAAGACGGCCTTCAAATACAATTTTATTATAATGTTAATATTATAATGTAATAATATTAAATGTACTTAAATAAAAAAATAATGCTGGACACTACACAACACCTTCTAGTCCCAAACTAAGCTACTCGTAGTACTATGGAAACCAGCTGATTGATAGAATACTTAAATATTTTTTTTTGTAATTATAAAGAAAAATACTAGATAGATTAACTCTAGTGTACACCATAAGAAATACACAAACAATTTTTTTGTACCAGCAATGGGCGCTATCCTATCTTTAAAAGTGATCTCGTATTGTAGTATGTGTAATTGTCGTCTGGCTAAGTTCCCCCATCTCTAGTCTCGATTGAACTTATGCTAAGAAATAGTGAAAACATCGACGGATGGGCGTTTTTACGACAGTAACAACGCTATTATACTGATGTTCTCATTGACTTGCAGTAGAAAATGTTCGTGATTTAAAAGTGATTTAAAAACATCTTACTTGTTACATACTTAACTTATGCATTTACTTAGTAAAGATTCGGTTCTAGTGATATGTCGTAGGATGATTTCGTAATTCGAATTATCGCGAAAGTTCTAGAGATTTTGCGAAAACATTAATAATTAGACAATTGTAATCATGATTACATTTAAACCTATAGCCTATAATAACCTACTGTCTGTCCATCTCGGTTTTGTCACAGGCAGTGTTTTCAGTTGGTTATAAAAAAAACCTAATAATCTACTGTCTGTCCATCTCGGTTCTGTCACAGGCAGTGTTTTCGGATGGTAACATAATCACAATTGCCTAATTATCCGTGTTTCCGCAAATCTCTAGTATTTTTGCTATAATTCGAATTATCAAATCATACTACGACATATATAAATAATAAGATAAACTGAACGGAGAATGATTTTTTTTTTAGTTAGTAGGTCGGATTTTTTATTAAGACTGTCTTACAACTTTGTAGTTATAATAGATTTATTACTCTTTGGGTAGATTAAGTTGGGCATATTTACAAGTTACGGTACATAAACAAGATTAGGAATCATTGTATATCACCCTCTCAGCCGTATAACTGCAGTCCACGACCACAGCTGGGCATAGGCCTCCTTCATGGATCTTCAAGATCAAGAGGGGGTTGTTGGTATACTCGCCACGATTGGCAGGCAGGTTGGCGAGCGCAGTTCGAGATGCCGATATACGAAAAGACACTGCTGTTCATCTTTCGAAGTTATCCCTTAGATTCTTACTCCATCTACGAGCATGAAAGGACTGGCAACATTCTACTGCCAGCATCCCTCGGCAACTTTGTAAATATATCCAACAAAATAAAACTGAAATAACTGGGATGCCAACAAAACCTAGCATGTCTCGCGTCGAAATAGAACTGTGTTAACTATCCAGCATTATTTATTGATCATGTCATGTGTGCAGCCAAGTTTATGTATCTATAAATGGCACTGTGCGAAATGTCCAACAGCGAATCATGTATTCAATAATTCAAGTTATGTAAGCGATAAAAACAATTGTATCGTGATATCTACCTCAGTCCATATTCTGAACTGATTCGTATATCGACACGCGAGATTTGCTAACGATATGTCGCGTGTTATTCTCGCTGATTTACATAACAGAAAAAACGTGTAGTCAGTTAGAATCCAATAAACCAATTTCAAGAAGAGGTCTCTAATACATTTACGGGAGTATGGTCTGTAGTATGGTTGCCTAGATACGAGTACGTTCGGTTACGCTGCGGGATAAGTTCTTTAATTACACGAGTTTGCTTATTTTATCCCAGATCTAGGAAGGCACATTAGTTTTTTACATACAGTGAATGCAGGTTTAATATTACCTAAAGTGAAAGAGTTTGTTAGAAAGTTTAAAGAACCTAATATTTTTTAACTATTCAACAAAAAAACTGACTTGTTTCCTATGTAGCCACATCGAAAGTGCACAATTTCAAATAAAAAAAACTTAAAAAGAACAGTTCACAATTGACGCAGAAATCGGTGAATATGCACAGAAAAAATATATACAGTAGTACATAGAACCTCCTCCTTTGCTACTGTCCTATCTACAAAATCCTCTCTGTATACATTTTGACTAAGTAATTAAATATCTTAAATCGGAGTAAATCTGACCAGTAAAAAGTAGTTTTTTCCCTCAATTGATTTCTGATGCGAAATAATTAAATTATGTGCTTTATTTAATTTAAATGTTTCTTGTTTTTTTTGTAGATCGATGTCTTATTCTGTTATAGGCGTGTGTATTACTATGTAGGCTTTGGAAGTAAATCAATAAACATTTGGACTATGAACTCAAAAGCATTTGGATTTACGTAATGTGGATCGAAAAGAATATAAGAAGGCCATCAATTCTCTCAAAGCTCTAACTAATTCTGTAGTTGAGCAGTAACTGAAAATAAAAGAAGGCTGAAATTTCAGCTGTTACTTAAGTTGACACAAGTGTTATACTAGTATTGTAACTCGATTGGTATTTTCTCCGTTGACAAATAAGTGTCGTAAGCGACAGTTAAGCAAATAATAATAATGTATTTAGATACTACTCAAACTTTCGCATACTTAGACCCAGGAAATTAATGAGCAAGAAGGACATTGCCCGACAGTGGGATTCAACGGCCTGATTAAATTAGACAGAGTTTTAGTTTTATACTTTGTATTAAGTTTCGAATTTACTATAATCTCAAGGTACTTAACTATCTCATTAGATTTGCGGTTATTTTAATTCAACACTATACCGTTGGGTAGAGATCATCTTTAAAGTTTTTATTCATTCGCAGACCTACACATAGTAGTCAGGGTCAATCAAGGGATAGATCCCTTGTTTAAGACAACGAGATTGTACATACAACGTTCACATATAATCTGGTTTACATAGACACAGATACGTAACAAAATACAGAAGCCACTCTGGAGTTGAGGGTTAACAACATCAATAACAAGTTTGTCGCTTAAGTCATTTTGTGCTTTAACCGACTTGTGAAGTTGCTTACTGTCTATGATATAAACTAAATATTGTAGCTTTGAAATAACTAGGCCAAAATCTCTATTATATTTGCCTACAGTTTTTAAGGGTTCCCTTGATTCCTCTTCATAAAATTTGAGGTAAGTTTTTTAAAAAATAGGACGTATCTGGAAATATATATAACTAAACCCAAAAATAATTCTCCAATTCGATTCATAAATAACAGATGAAGTAGCAAAGATTAAAAAAATACGGTCGACTTGAGAACCTCCTTATTTGAAATCAGTAATAAACGCCTTCGTCTCGCAAAAGTATAGTGCATCTTTCGTATATTATATAATCTGTTGTATCGTAAACGATGTTTTTTAGTAGTACTCAAGAGATACATGCGCGATATTTGGGTACACATTCGTGACCACTTTCACTTTATAACAGACAGACAGACATCGGGTTGACGCGACGTGTTGTTCCCAGAAACATATGCTCGTGTTACCATGTAGTCCAGTAAACTTATGTTCACTGGACCTCGTAGACAATTAAAATGATGGTACTTTGAAATGGCTACACCCTAATTAGCAAGGTATAATTGCCTCTACTTGTTTGCTGTTAGTCTATTGTATTTTTAGTTTCATTCTAGTAAGTAGCTGTATTGTGTTAATCCTTTTTAAACTTAGTACGATGTTGTTTAAAAATTTGGATACGCGTTTTATGATCCGCTGGCTGTCTGACGTCAATAAATTATCTTTCATCAGATTCTAGGTCAACAATTGCAATGAGTAATTAACGTGCGGTAATATGAACTTTTCTTTCGTCGGTCCATATCTTATAACTACTGTCCTCTGCAAATGCCTACCTCAAATTAAACCAAAAATATTAAAAGTATGTTTCTCATAAAGTTAAAGACCTGGTTAGTAATAATCCTTATGATATAAATATGAAAGGTAATATTGTATATGTAATCATATTTATAAAGCATACCTAAGTTTATGAGCAGTCCAAGTTGCAAATAACTTGATTAACTCAAAGTCAGTAAGATTTGTATCATACTCGTTTGCTAGTTAATACCGTAGCCAATAAACAAAAAGCCTATAAATCATAACGGCGATTTCTAATCAGTTCACAGGCATTTAATGTCAGGCTTAGATGTTTAGTTAACCAATTTAGATGGTTACATGATAGGTGCATTCCGTTCAATCGTTTTCTCTGCACTCGATGTGAAGCTGTTTTTATCCCGGCGATGGTAATTAGTGGACACGCGAGCGATACTTACGAGCTCACTCATTCAATCTGTGACGAGACCGCTAATCACTATCATTCTGTTTTCGGGCATTGTTTGTTTTTATTTTCACTAACAACGGCTGCATGACCGAATAGTTGATCCTCATCGCCATTCAGGGTTTAACCGACTTTAGTAATCGAAAAGCTTTCATATTTACTTAATGTAATCCTTGAATGGTAGCATATTTGTTCGTGTACCTTATAAGGAACCTTTGCCTTATACGAAAACAAGTTTTGAATGCGTTCGCAGTGCAACCTTAACGGAGAGACGAGCAAGCGCCCGGCTCGCCGTTTAGGAGATCAGTTTGCATAAAAAGTGTGTGATGGAGGTCGCATCAGCTCGCCAGCGGCCGGCCGCACCCGACCACCCGGCCCGGCCGCCGGCCCGCGCTCGAATGTCTTTGGTTTCTTCCTGGTGCGTAACTTTATTTGTGCATAGCGCTTTCCCGCGAGCGAGATAGTGCGGCTATTCTGAGAGTGCGTGGGTGCGCCGCCGCCCGGCGCGCGCCCGCAGATGGATTTCAGGACATGGAACATTCGCAATGCGGCGTACTGTTAAAGCGAGATAGAGAGGAGTACTGACCTTGTTGCTGGTGCATCATCTGCCGCGTGTAATGGTGCTCGGTGCGCTGCACGCTCTGCTGCACGCTCTGTTGCACACTCTGCTGCACGTTCTGCACGCTCTGAGTGCTCTGCTGCTGCTGCTGCTGCGAGGTCTCGCGCCGCTCCGACCAGCGGGCCTGCTGCTCCATTTCGCCACTCGCCGAGCCGGCACAACGCACAACAAAACTGTCACTGACGCTTCTCGTCCTGTACTACCGCTAAGGCGTTCGCTCGCTTTGTAAAAACGCCACTGCGAATAACTCAGTCCACGGGTTCATTTAACAGAAGTTAAGTCATTATAACCCAGTCCAACAGCCAAGACGTCGGTCGATTGCGAATAGTTGGCGGATAGTGCGGAGCGCGCGCGCTGGCTCGCGGCGGGGGGCGCCCGAAATACGCGGCTATTTCGAGCACTCCCGCGCACCCGCGCCGCGTCCCGCGCCCGCCCGCCCGCCCCGCCCGCGCTCCCGTCTGCCTGGCGGGACCTTGCCTCTGCTAGAGCCTTAACCATTGTTATCGTAAAGACTTTTTTAATTCATTAAAGAAAATGTTTATATAATAAACAGGGTTTTTGTTTACATAGCACACATATAGACTTTGTCGATATGTCGAGAGAGATTGTCACGGTATATCCAAATGATGAATCTTATTTTACACATTAATAAAGCTGAAAGTACCTAATCCGATAGTTTTTTTTAATAGCGCCCTTAATATATCCAGCAATTAATTAATTGCAACATAATTTTACATAATATTTCTGCTGTTAACAAATTACAGTTAGTTACGAGTTCCCTGATAATAATCAGAACATAAAATTACTGACAGTCTATAAAAATAGGGAGATAGACAAGCTTATTTTTGATTCCTCTTTTCATAAATTTCAGTCAAATGAAATAAAAATATTGCAAAGGTTTTAATAAATAAAAAAAATGTGATATAACTTATAGATATATACATAAACTAACCTAGGCAAAGTAGATTAGTTTTTTGCCTGACATGCAATATATTTCTCGACATCACAACCGGTCAAAAAGGTCTGTTGTCCATTTTTGCAACCATCCAGGAGAACAAAAAAAATTTCAAATGAGATTATTGTTTAATTGATTTCGTGATATTGGAAAAAAACTACTACATATTGTGGCTTGGTTCAACGTGGTTTTAGTACATTATTTTTTGAGCCAGACTTATTTGATTTTACCATAGCAATGTTAGATTTTTCTTTTCAGGGTATCAGATATCATATATCAGACCCATAATATTAAGAGCCTAAATATAATAATACAGCGCAAGTAATTAAAGGACCTTATGCCTCTATAAATCTGAAAATAAATCATTGATTATGTTAACATCCGATCGTTAGTGTATGTTCAAATCAGACTATACATCACTAAATAATAAATACTATGTAGGTTTTATATTACATTACTGCTATTTAGATCCTAAAAATATAAAACATGTGCTTATACAATCGAAAATATGCCGTATTAGGCAGCATATCAGACTTTATCTTACTAGATCAACTTGCTTGATGTATGGAATGTTGTTAGATACGTCCTAAAATTCTCCTACGTTATATGTAGATTATTAGCTGTCGTGGATTACCGGCAGTAGAATGTTACCCCTCCTTTCATGCCCCTGGATGCAGTAAGGGGGATACCCCTTAGCAGGCTCCGGAGGTATCTCCGGAAGATGGGCATCTTTCCGTGTATCAACATCCCGTACTGCGCTTGCCAACCCGCCTGCCAAGCGAGGTGAGTATGGCAACTACCCGTCATTGAGATCCATGAGCAGAAAACAGGTACTATAAAACCATGCCTACTTAGAAAACAGTGGATAGGTACGTTATACTCACGTTTATTCCACTAAAGTCGATGTACCTACCTAAAAAGTTTCGAAAAAAGCTATGGAACTGTTCAGGTATCCAAGTAGTCAGCGTTTGCAGGTGTTTGTATTTTGTCGTTAATAAGATTTGAGTATCTATATCTGAAACGTTTGTTGAGATCGTTGGTACCGGCCTATCATGTTTTTTGTATCTTTTCATGTTCACTTCGTCAAAGTATTTTGTAAAACTGTGAACCTGGTTCACTTTCTTTGCGAAACAAACACTTATTTATTTTATAATCTTATCCTTTCGAGTCTTTCTCTCGCTGAACATTTGTTCATCTGGTATATATATACCAGATAGTTTATCCAGATGTGTCAGGTATTTGAAGTTATTGATAGTTATTTCTGTGAGATACTATGAATACTTACCTTTAAAGAGTCGAGTAAATGAGCTTATTCTAAATAACTGTTTCTACGAGTATATCTTATGGTTATATCGAATACCCATGGTGTGCCTACTCCAGTTATGGTTGAGAACTCGTCTCTTAAAGTTGTCGTATATATCGTACCTAGGTCAAACAGTCCAATTTGTTAGGTCCAACTTTAAGAAAGAGATCTATCGACGAATCCAACTCGAATGGGCAGCATTAGGGAAACTACGCTACGTCTTTTCATTCAAAATTCCTTAGTGCCTTAAAACAAAAGTCTTTGATCAGTGTGTGTGATGTCAGTGATGACATATGGAACAGAGACGTGGTCATTATAGAATAAGATCAGAGTCGCTCAGCGAGCTATGGAGAGGGCTATGCTCGGGGTTCCTTTACGGGATTGAATTAGAAATGAGGATATACGAAGAAGAACTTGCGTCTCCGACATAGCCAAATGGATTAGCACGTTGAAGTGGTAATGGGCAGCCCATGTAGCTCGAAGAACAGATGGACGATGAGGCTGAAAATTATCGAGTGAAGGCCACGGACCGGCAAGCGCAGCGTAGAACGTCCAACAACAAGATGGGCTGACGACCTGGTGAAGACCGCAGGTCGACGATGGATGCTATTAACTGGAAATCTGTGAGGGAGGTCTATGTAGCCTATGAGGAAGGCCTATGTAGCCTATGAGTGAGGCCTATGTAGCCTATGAGGGAGGCCTATGTAGCCTATGAGGGAGGCCTATGTAGCCTATGAGGGAGGCCTATGTAGCCTATGAGGGAGGCCTAACAGTGGATGTCCTACGGCTGAAAAAATGATAATGAGTACGCCATTTTCGCCTTGTTGAATTTACATGAGAGTTATGTTCAATTCAGGTCCATGATAGCGTCAATTTCACTCATCATCTCCTGACTCAATGATCAGTTCAATGACTACATGTTATATCGCACTAGATTTTTAAAGACGTAAAGTTATCGAGTTTACTCGACAGCATAATTAGAATAACATCACGGTGAATTGCCCTAAGAAGCTTGTTTTCAAAGTGATTTTCTGAAGAAACACCATATTATATGATTATTGCCGTGCCGGCGTGCCGGCGGTAGAATGTTGCCTCTCTTCTCTTGTAGATGCAGTAAGTATGAGATAAGACAGCTTCGGAAGATAGGCAGCATCGTCTTTCCGTGTAGCAACCTCCCATACTGCGCCCGCCAACCAAGCACGGCGAGTACGGCTACAATCCCCTCATGTTCTTGGAGATGCTCAAGGGAGGCATATGTTCACTTGTGGACGTAACCAGCAGGACTAGCACGGCCGGAGATATTTTATCCACGGGGGGAGGACAAAATACTATTCCCCTCTGTCAATTTTGTCCACCCTCTGAGCATGGCGACATGGGTGCATAAACGTAGGACAAACCAGGGGAAACGCTTGTCCCCCAAAATTGTCGTCTAATGTCAAAAAGTGATATAATTCTCTTTCCCCCTGTTGCCGTGCTTTGGCAGGAGGATAAAATAAATTTATCCCTTGTCAGTGGGAATAACCGGTGGACAAAAGTTTTATCCCCAGCCCATGCTAGCCCTGCAGCAGTCATGCGGCAGTGATGATCTTGATTATTCAGCGACAACTCATCCCATGCGTCATTGAAACGCAGCGATTCGGTGACAGAATTATTCTCATAAGTAATAGGGCGTCCTGACACATTGTTTATTTCGGGAGCAGATGCAACCGGTGGATCTATGTAGCGATGTGCCCAGGAGTAGGTGGACGTGACACATGAAACTTTCAATTTTAGAGGCGTGACATCTATACTAATCTTATAAAGAGGAAAGATTTGAATTTTGTATGTTTGTAACGAATAAACTTAAAAACTACTGAACCGATTTTCAAAATTCTTTCGTTATTAGAAGGCTACATTATCCTTATGTAACATTATCATCATCATCATTTCACCCGTAAGACGTCCACTACTGAACTAAGGCCTCCCTCATGGATCTCCATGAGGGGTAGTTGCCATACTCACCACGCTTGGCAGGCGGGTTGGTGAGCGCAGTACGGGATGTTGATATACGGAAAGAAGCTGCTGCCCATCTTCCGGAGATGTCCCTTAGCAGGCTCTTACTGCATCCACGGGTAGGAGAGGAGGGGTAACATTCTAGTGCCGGCACCCCACGGCTTATGTAACATGTTACATAAGCCGTGGGGTGGGGTGCCGCGTATACGGGGGTGTACGCAATTATACCCCCGTATTTCAACGAGAACGGTAACTGCGCGCGTGAAACTGCGGTGTGCAGCTAAATAAATAAAAATTACTATCAACATTCGCGCTCGCTAACCCGCCTGCAAAGCGTGGTATTGCACCATCCCCCTCATGATTAGTACCGGTATTAGAATGTTGCCTCTTCTCTCTTGCCCGTGGACGTAGTAAGAATTTGCTAAGGGATACCCCTGGAAAACGGCATCAGCGTCTTTCCGTGTATCAGCATCCTGTACTGCGCTCGCCAACCTGCAAGCGTTTCGAGTATAGCAACATTGTCTTGGAAATCCATGAGGGAGGCCAGCAGTGGATATAGGTTCTATGGCTGAGTGGATGGTAACATCGAAGCTATCTTTAGACATGCCCGTCCGTATTTTTTATACATTAAAGAATTTCGATGCCATTAGTAGTTTTCTTCATCAGTATCAGTTTACCAAATCATACTTAAGAAATGATTATCCTTGATGTATAAAATGTACAGACGCGCACATAGTAAAGGATACCATTAGACCTTAGAGTACCTATCCTTACCTTTGTGGTATCCTTCACTATGTGCGCGTCTGTACATGCCTCGTGTGCGATGCAGGTGATGCAGTAATAGACCATACCTACGTTGGGAACGTACAAGTTGCGAAGAAGACTTGGCTAGACGAGGGGATGGCAACTGCGGAGAGACCGAAGGGTTCCCATCCTCTACCAGTAAAACCTTGTAACAATGATACAGGATAAGATCTTGACTGAGTGGTGGCCGCTGCTAAGCCACCGAAATACAGGTCGTCCTGGTGCTGCTGGTGATCATCATTCACCGTAGGAACCATAGGCTTAGAATGTACAAGACCAACTTTACTGTGACAGCTAACCGGTGTTACAAAAAATGAAATGTAAATGTGAGCGTGAAATAGTGTTGTCTTTACTCTAGCATAATATTATCGATAATCTTACTGGCGAAATCATAGGATACTAATGAGTATGTTTAACGAAGTGATATATAAAAATATATATAAAAGTATCTTATAATTTTAAAATATCAAATACTTTTCAAACAGGTAAACAAATAGCAACAGAGCTAAAGCTAGGTAAAAAATAATTTATTAATAAAATGACTTGGTGAAGCTAGTATGAAAGAAGCGATTTTTTGCGTTGTCGAGAATATCCCACTAATATCATAAATGCGTAAGTATGGATGTTTCTATGTATGTGTGTTTATTACTATGTATGTGAAATAAAACGTATCCAATGTTAAAATATAGCAATAGGAACAGACATCAAAAGAACAACAAGAATTTACAACAGCAAAAAAGCAAATTGGAGACATTTTCATGAGAAAATGTCACAATTGCTGGAAGCTAAAAACACAAACAAAATAACAATAAAAGAAATAGATGACACAAAAACATTAGAAAAACATAATTAATAGAATCAGGCGTTACTTTGCGGAAATCCATATTATTATGACAAATAAAGAAAATATCTAGTTTTAATTTATCTTCCTGAAGATGCCTCGCGGAGAGGCGAAACACGTGTCGTCGTGTGGGTTTGGGTATGCATGTTGCACTAACAGCCTGGTTCCCCCTGCATGTGCATAATTAGCGGGCGGGAGGGCGGTGAATATGCATCTCAGCATTAGCGGAATTAAAACTAGATATTTTCTTTGTTTGTCATAATTAGAAAAACAAGTAAAAACCTACATAGATATAATAATTAAAACTAGCGATGAAACCATACCTAAAATAAACACCAAAAATAAACTTACCTTGCCGTGGTGGTCCGAGGAACTCGAAAAGCTGCGCCGCGAAGTCCGAACCCGAAGACGCCGAATCTGATGTGCCGCACCAGTCAGGAAGAAGAGAGTCATTAAAGAGTACCTGCAAATAAAAGAAGAATATGAGATCAATGTCAAAAGAGCGCAAACAGAAAGCTGGAAAGCTTTCTGCGAAAAGCAAGACAGAGAGGGAATGTGGGAAGGGATATACAGGGTGATAGGGAGAACAAAAAAGAGACAGGAGGATATCCCATTAGTTCATGACGGATGAAAAAGAGACAGGAGGATCTCCCATTAGTTCATGGCGTTCTGGACCCAGAACAATCGGCACAGTTGCTGGCCCAAACATTCTACCCGGAAGACGCAAAGGAGTTGGACAACCACGATCACCAGCAAACCAGGCAGAGAGCAGAAGCTGCAAATAAGTGGGTTCATGGTATTACACATGACCCACCATTTACATTACACGAGCTTAATCAAGCGGCTGGATCGTTCAACCCAAAAAAGGCGCCCGGAGCAGACGGTCTCACTGCAGACATTTGTGGACATGCAATAAAAGCAGATCCAGACGCATTCTTGGCTATTGCAAACAAGTGTCTTGCTCTCGGATATTTCCCGGCCGTATGGAAGGAGGCCACTGTAGTGGTACTCCGGAAGCCAGGAAAGGAGAACTACTCTAGCCCAAAATCGTATCGGCCCATAGGCCTCCTACCAGTGATGGGGAAGATCCTAGAGAAGATGGTCATCAATCGGCTAAAGTGGCACCTCATACCTAGACTCAGCAGACGCCAATACGGGTTTATGCCACAACGCAGCACCGAGGACTCCCTCTATGATCTGATACAACACATAAAATCTAAACTCGAACAGAAGAAAATAATAACAGTCGTATCACTAGATATAGAGGGAGCCTTCGATAGCGCATGGTGGCCCGCGATTAAATCCCGTTTGGTCGAAGCGAACTGCCCAACTAACATTAGACATGTGCTGAATAGCTATTTAGAAAACCGCATAGTACATGTCCGATATGCAGGTCAAGAGCACACCAGAAAAACTGAGAAAGGTTGCGTACAAGGCTCGATTGGTGGACCGATTCTCTGGAACCTGCTCATCGATACCCTCTTAAAGGGACTGGAAGAGAGACAGTTCCACACCCAAGCCTTCGTGGATGATGTGGTGATGACTTTTACCGGAGACACCGGACTCGAAGTCCAGCGGCAAGCAAATGCGGCACTCCAATATGTTCAGCAGTGGGGTGTCAAAAACAAGTTAAACTTTGCGGCTCATAAAACCCAAGCCATGACCATCACTAGGAAACTTAAATACGACACACCACTGCTGAGGATGGGGAGAGTAGATATAGAGATGTCGCAAGGAATAAAGATTTTGGGCCTTAAAATTGACAATAAGCTCACTTTTAATAATCACTGCGCCGACGTCTGCAGAAAGGCCTTGAATATATATAAACAGCTGTCAAGGGCTGCTAAGACGAGCTGGGGACTTCACCCAGACATCATCCGCGCACAGCGACGGTTGAGCCCATTATAATGTACGCATCGAGCGTATGGGCTCCCGAAACAGAGAAGCTGTGTATACAAAAGATCTTAAACGCCGTCCAAAGAGGTTTCGCTCAAAAAATTACCAAAGCCTATCGTACGGTGTCATTGAACTCAGCGCTGGTCCTGGCAGGAATTCTCCCGTTGGACCTGAGAATACAGGAAGCAGCCGCACTGTACAGAGCCAAACGGGGGGAACAACTGCTGGCGCTAGGTGATCGAGAAATCGAGATCATGGCACCGTACACAAAGATCCCTCATCCAGCAGAAATTACTAAGCTGCAGTTCACCAGCCTGGTGGAACAGGAAGATGTTCAAGCACACAACGACCAAGCGGTGAGGATTTTTACTGACGGGAGTAAAATTTAAGGCAAAGTCGGAGCTGCGCTTTCCATATGGAACAGCACAGCAGAGACAAAAGCCCTCAAATTGAAACTCCCTCCTCACTGCACTGTCTACCAGGCTGAACTTCTGGCGATAAGAGAAGCAACGAGGTTGATCTTAAGAATAGGTGAAAACAGTTTTGGAATTTACAGTGACAGCAGGTCAGCGCTGGAGACTGTAGTAAACTCGAGCTCCACCCACCCACTCGCACTAAAAACACGTGCTAACATAAAAACCAGCTTGACCGAGAACAAAACTGTGCGTTTGTTCTGGGTTAAAGCACACGCTGGACTAGACGACAACGAACGGGCAGACGAGTTGGCAAAAGACGCTGCGCTGAAATCAAAAAAGAAGCCAGATTATGATTACTGTCCTGCCTCATTCCTCAAGCGAGAAATTCGCTTAGATACTCTCCAGGAATGGGGCAAAAGATACAAAGATGGCAAAACGGCAAGCATAACTAAACTTTTTCTCCCAGATGCAATTGACGCATACAAAATAGTAAGGACACTAACAATTAACAACACACTTACACAAATTATGACAGGCCACGGTGGATTCTCTGAATACCTACATCGATTTAAGTGTAAAGAGAATCCATCGTGTCCATGTGATTCAGAGGTGCCCCAGACAATTCCACACATTTTCTTCGAATGCCCGATTTTTGGTCTTGAGAGATACGAGGTCGAACAGGAAATCGATTGTAAAATAGATGTAACATATGTAAGTAATATAATAGCAAATAAAAGTATTAGAAATAGATTTTTTAAATATTGTATTAAATTAGCAGAAGCAGTAATTAAGAGCAATAAGACGTAAATAAAATATGACTCTATGAGATTATGTCGAATGTCCATGTTGCGCCTGCCCCAGTTATGGTTGAGAACTCGGCTCTCGAAGTTGTCGACGCGTATGTATGTATACCTAGGACAAACAGTGCAATTAGGTAGGTCCAACTTTGAGAAAGAGATCTATCGACGAATCCAACTCGAATGGGCAGCATTTGGGAAACTACGCAACGTCTTTTCGTCCAAAATTCCTCAGTGCCTTAAGACGAAAGTCTACAATCAGTGTGTGTTACCAGTGATGACATATGGAACCGAGACGTGGTCATTCACGATTGGCCTCATGAATAAGCTCAGAGTCGCTCAACGAGCTATGGAGAGGGCTATGCTCGGGGTTTCTTTACGCGATCGAATCAGAAATGAGGAGATACGTAGAAGAACTCGGGTCACCGACATAGCCAAACGGATTAGCACGTTGAAGTGGCAATGGGCAGGCCATGTAGCTCGCAGAACAGATGGCCGATGGGGCCGAAAAGTTCTCGAGTGGAGGCCACGGACCGGCAAGCGCAGCGTAGGACGTCCACCAACAAGATGGGATGATGACCTGGTGAAGACCGCAGGTCGACGGTGGATGCAGATCGCTTCCAACCGCAATAACTGGATATCCATGAGGGAGGCCTATGTCCAGCAGTGGACGTCCTACGGCTGAAATGATGATGAAAATGATGAAAATATGACTTTCTTTGATCACTTTGAAAGTTGCGATTCTGCCAGTACCTGTCAATACGTTTCCTATAGCGTCTTATTCGACTTGCCCACGCATAGACTTTTTGCTTTAGATAATCTATGCGTTCTGTGACACAGGCTAAATAATCTCGTGGATCAATGTCTGTTCCAGAGAAAGCCTGAGTCACAAAACGCATAACCCTAGGACGACGATTGCCCTCTCTAAAGCAAATTAGCTTTGCAATGAGAGTCCTGAACGTATTAATACGCCGCTCTATCCTTAACTGCCAAGCAGGGGTATCACTCCCCCGGCGCGGTGCACGGTCAGTGTCCGGTAGCTTGACACGTGCAATGCGGCAAGCTGCGATAGCCCCACAATAAAGGATAGAGTGTGTATCAATAAGATTTCTGCTAGTCAACAAATAAGGAGCTAGCAGAGAGTCCAAGGCCCCCATTAACGCTAAATTTCGTCTATGGGTCGGCAAGCGAGGAAGACGTGGCTTGACTTCTACTAATCTGTACTGAAGAATCGCATCTTCCAAAGCCCTCCTCAATTGCTCATTATCTTTTATTATTATTATTAATAAATTAATATGTCATATAGAACTAGAAATAAGAAACTAGATGAAGAAATGTACAAAAGAAATTAAGAAAGTTGTAAAATAGTAATAAATAAGAAATATTTTTTATTAGGAATAAGTAGAGCAAAATAAAATATGTCTACAACCTTTATTTTCCCAAGTATAAAAAGACTCTGAAGAAATCAGAGGTGGATAGGTAGGCTAGCCGACGGCCCCTAAAAAGGCACTTGGTAGGCGCCAATAAAAAAAAATAAAAAAAAATGTTAATATATAGTATTTATTGTAAGAAGGCAATGTACCGCACTTAAAATTCAAAACTACGTCTCATTCTAACAAAATGAAAATAAAAGTATTCGATTCCAGCTTATGAAATTAATAAGATACCATATTCACATTCACAGCATTAAAAAAATAATGTCTTCGTAAAACAAAACATACTATTGGGTCTTTTTTAAACTTTCGCGATCACAACACATTATTAACACATATTTAACTGGGTATTTTTTATTATTATTGTAGGATTGCACCCATCGTGGTCCCGGGAAGACCTTCCCAATGTGTTTTCCAAATTCCCAGGTGCAATCCTGTCGAAACGTCGGGCAATAATAAAGGTAAATAGCGCGATAAATACCCGGTTAAATATGTGTTAATAATGTACTGTTGGGTCGGCAGAAAAGTAATGGAACACTTTGTTTATCTTTTACATATTATATTTTATATTTTTCAAAATAAATTCAAAAACTTGAAAACCGTAAATTTTCACGGAACATTATTAAATGGCGCTCAATTCATAGCTCCTCATACCTCCCCAATAGGATTTTAAATACAGTATTATACTGAATTACCAGTAACCCTGTTTATAATATTATATATAACCCTGTAGATTTTATTAAATTTCGTTTCTTTTTTTGGAAAGTTGTGTTTTATTGTACTTTACATACCTAAGCATATGATCGGCAAACACATTGAACCTACCGGCAGACACGAATTATCAACTATCGATACTTATGACGTCATCATTTAGTCAATCCCTATGGTAACCAAACAATTTTAAGTTTTACACCAAATATACAAAAATTCTTCATTTAGCAATGTAATTTGATGATAAGTCTAAAGGGAAACCTATTATCTAAGCTTTCAATAGCTTTTTTGCCTCATTTTCAAACAAAAAATTACGAAATAATGTATAAGAAGAACTAAGTAAAAATAGTCATATATTACCTGTGACAGTGGCGTAGCTACCCAGGGGCTAGGCGGGGCAGTGCCCCGGGGCCCTCAAGCTCAGGGGGCCCTCCAATCCTTACCAGAAATCTCGATCAAACTGAAGTTTTGGAAATTTCTCCCATTTTCAAAATAAATATGACAAGCAGCCCCACTTTAATCATGACAACTCAGTTGAGAGAAATTCAAAAGTTATGCCTAGGGAATTCCCCTAAATTCTTTCTGTAGGTTGGCAGTGTTGTAAAGACATTTTCCACTGGACGCGTTACTCGGCCGATCTCGCCCTATACCCTGCTGTCACTCAGTCAACCTTTTAGCCTAACTGACCGAAATTGTCTTGTCAGTGCGTTGGTGGTTGTCGAGGACAAACATTAGTTAAAAAATTGACTAGGTGTATTGTTTTGTAAAAATTATAGTGACTGATCCGCCAATATTTCTTTTCATAGGTAAGTACAATTTTATCCCATAAAAGCAGCTATTTTTTCGTAAAATTAAATAAATGTGATGTAATTATTTCATTCATACCGCCATTTTAAAAAGTACTCAAATTTTAATGCAATTTAACTAAACTTGTGACCTACCGAAACAAGTCTGGATTATACCGTTCATTTTCCATTCGTTCATTACAAAGATATTCATAAATGTTAATAATAAATATGTAGGTATGTCTAAGAAAAGAAAACTATAGTTACATACCAAAACTGTATTTTCGTCAAACGTAATTATTTTCCAGTGGGGAAGTAAAATAAATAAACCTTTGTAGCGAGTTCACTATTTTTTTCTGTTTATTTAATTACTATCTGATCCGACAGACGTTGTGCCGATTGTTTTATCCAGTTCTAGTTATGTGGTACAATAAAGTATTTATCCAGTTCTAGTCATGTAATACATAAATAAATAAATAAAATAAATAATTTTATTTATTTATTGTTTGTACCTCTGGAGGACAACAAACGAACTCACTCCTGCCCCTATACTGGCGTGCAAACATTGTACCTTCTCTTTATTGGTTTCTGTGTATCAGTGTGTCGTACGTAATGCCGGGGCTGCACCTCAGCGTAATCTTGTTAATTAGTGTTGTATTTGTCGGAATTCATAAAGAAAATCTGTAATTTTGAGCGCTAATTAAAGGCGTTAGGTGCACGCAATTGAAGCCTCGGGATGAGGGTGAACAGTGAAATCACTATTAAAATATTTTTTTCACGAAGTACAGGCAAACGATCGTATTTAGGTACTATAATTTCAAATCGAAATGTAAGTAACCAAACTCCTACATTTTTCGTCATTCATTCATTTTGATTCATGAATTTCATCGATTGCGTCGATCACTATAGAACATCTTATAGAATTGTGAAACAGTGCGCTATATGCATAACTAAGACAGCAAAAAATCACTCCCCCCGTACCCCGCAAAAATTGTTTGAACGTGATTGCATTCATTTTGCAAGCATAACGTGTCCAGTGGAAAATGTCTTTGCATTGCAGTGTTGTCAATTTGACGGATAGTGAACGCTAACGGTGATAATTTTTAGATAGAGAAACACAATGATACGCTACAAGTGTAGTTGGGGAATCCCCGGAAAAAAAATTATCACCGTTAGTGTTACCACATTTAACGATGGAGACCATGAACGATCTCCTGTCCGCGGACCTGAATTAATGTACCTACAGTCACCTGACTTCATTGAAGTATTATTACAACTCACTGCCTGACTTGCAATTTTTCACGATATTTCGCGTTATACAACGTTAACGTTAATGAGCCGTGGGGTGCCGGCAGTAGAATGTTACCCCTCCTCTCCTACCCGTGGATGCAGTAAGAGCCTGCTAAGGGACACCTCCTGAAGATGGGCAGCAGCGTCTTTCCGTATATCAACATCCCATACTGCGCTCACCAACCCGCCTGCCAAGCGTGGTGAGTATGGCAACTACCCCTCATGGAGATCCATGAGGGAGGCCTTAGTTCAGTAGTGGACGTTTTACGGCTGAAATGATGATGATGATGAATCAGTTTACATAGCAGTAAGGCCCCATTTTTTAATTTGCCCCAGGGCCCTTGGTTACCTAGCTACGCCACTGCCTGTGAAACGTGAATTTATGCGGGTTATTACGTCCTGTAACGTCACATTCACTCACCGAACAAAACACCATGGTGGCAGAATAACAATTTTATGTTTTAATCGTAAGATTATTAATTATTTTAACAAAAATCACCTCAACTTGGAATAGGCCGGGACGCTATGGGCTCTTACTCGCGAAAACAATGACATATCGGCATCTTGGTTCGCTATCTCTTTTTCTCTCGCGGCAGAGTGTATTAACTATATATCTCTCGCTCCCACGCTTTGTTGGTCTTTTGAACGTAGTGAAAAATTCTACGTCTAGTCTATGGTAGGAACATAATGTTCATGTAGGTTATACCAGAAAATCTAAAAAATAAATGTCACTTTTTAAAATATCAAAATAATAGTAAAAAAATCTTGATCGGTAAAATAAAATATAAAAAACCAACTAAATAAAAAATATAGTGTAAAATATGGCCATTGTCAACAATTAATTTTCTAACAATACAAAGAGTACCTAAGTATAATTAGCACATTACACAGCGAACAAAAAATAAATCTGCTGAACGCGTAATGTCAACGTGATTTTAAATTATTTAACAAAGTATTTAATTTTGCACAAAAAAAAAAAAATTACGACAAACAAAAGGAAATAAAGAATTGAAATGATTTTTAGTTATTACTATTTGTTTTCCAACAATACAAAAATAAAGTACCTATTTACAAAACTTCTACATTTGTAAGGTGCAAACTCTTTGGAGTTCTCGTCCTCAGACCATCAAACTCTTCTTCATCTTGGTTTTACACAATTATGCCAGTGTCAAGTATCATTAAGATAAGATAAGAAAATTCTTTATTGCACAAACAAGACAAGACAACATGTACATAGGTGAACTTAATTCTATTTAGTATTTTCCTCCAGCTAACCTTTGTATACCTATAAATAAGTAAACATATACCGTAAACTGTGCCTACTCTGCTCCATTTTTGGCTCCAAAATTTAGGAAATTGTGAATATTTTTTGAACTATTAACTTTTAAATATACGTAGATGTATTCATTTAAAGTAGACGATATAATCTATCATAGTTTTTAAGGTTTGATAACATAATGAAGTATTTTGGTATATTTTAAAAACGATGGATTAGGAGCAAAATTACCCATGGTCTTGGGAATCTTTGCTCCTAGGTATAATTTGCCTCTTATTTCACTGATAAAAGCTTTTAGGATCATATTTGGACTTTCTCTATTCGAACATTGCTCCACTAATAATATGTTTTACCTTTTTTAGGGTTCCGGAACAAAATGGTAAAAAGGAACCCATATAGAATCACTCTGTCTGTCTGTCTGTCTGTCTGTCACAACTGGATATCTCGAGAACTACTTATGCTATCGACTTGAAATTTGAAATGGTAAAAGACAACACTTTTTTACTAATATAGCATATATAAAAATGTTAAAAAGTATTCTAATTTTGAATGCAGGGGGGCGGAAAGGGGATCTCAAAATTTTAAAGTGAAGTTACTAGGCCGTGTGGGGTATCATATGAAAGGTATTCATTTGCACATTAATAAACAGTTTTTATTTTTCCTTTAAGCCGTATTGTTATTGAGATATTTACAAAAATGTTGAAAAAACGACCGTTCCCCTCCCCTTATCTCCGAAGTTTGCAGAGATAAGACCCGTGATATTTTCATTGCTAATAGAAGTGTATGTAAACTTTATAGGAAAATTATAGCGAACTCTCTAATTTGCATAGTTTTTTAGACAAGGGGGTTGGAAGGGGGGTTTTCAAAAAAATTGTGAAGTTACTAGGTGATGTGGGGTATCATATGAAAGTTATTTACTTGCACATTAATAAACAGTTTTTATTTTTCCTTTAAGCCGTATTGTTTTTGAGATATTTACAAAAATGTTAAAAAAATTACCGTTCCCCTCCCCCCTTATCTCCGAAGTTTGTTGAGATAAAACCGTGATACTTTTTTACCTAATAGAAGTGTATGTAAACTTTATAGGAAATTTATTACAAACTCTCTACTTAGCATACTTTTTTAGAAATCATCGAAAGTGTACAAATCTACATAAGTTCCGCTATCAGACAAGAGATGGCGCTGTCAAGGTTCTCCAACAAATATAAAACCGCCTTTGTCATATATTATATTGTATGATGGCACGGAACCCTCGGTGCGCGAGTCCGACTCGCTCTTGCCCGGTTTTATTATGAATTCCAGATTGAATAGAAAAAAATAGAACTACAACTTGAGGTAATAAGATCTAATTTAGATTGTATATAATTTTATATTTATTTTGCAATTTTAGAAACTATTTTGTGATGTAGGTACAGATAAATAAACAGAGACAAGTAGGACACAATACAACAGAATTCGTTTGCTTGCGTTTGTCGTTCATTATACAAACTACACTCTCGCTCTGCCATCCGCTGCTGAAAACGATTTCTAAAATCGGTTTTTGAAATCGATTTGAAAATCAGAAATCGAATTGGTATCGGTTTGCGTATAAATCCGAAAACGCCCATCTCTACGAGGCACATCATGATGTGCCCAATTCTACGATCGGCCGCCGACATTATATAAGTAGCCAATTAATTTGGTTTCAATATTAATGGCGTCAATACGTATAAAAAAACTGATTTTGTTAAAAACATAACGTAGGTAATTAATATAAAACTGCAGAAGCAGCCTATCCTATATACCACCAATAACGTTACTGGCACTGTGAAATCGTTGCTGATTAATGGGGCCTACACTTAATGTGTATAGGCACACAAAAAAAAATCTGATCTTGTTACTAGTAAAGTAAGTAGGCAAAACAAATGGAGGTTTAGCCGAGACCCAACCAAATTCCTAAAACGCTTCGATAGCGCGATCTACATTATGAACCATTTTAACAGCGACATCTAGTAATGAGCGACCAATGCATTATTCTTTTTCAATTTCTATGCAGTTAATAGGGGTCTCACGGTAGATGGGCATGGCGGCGTTACTTTACATGCTTTACAAAAAAAATATGCCTCTGTATAATATTATAATATTAGATATATGTATACCTACTTAGGCATGTGATAAAACTTTACATAGGTACTTAATAATATGAATTATACCAGTCTTTTATGCTAAAAGAATATAAGTATATTTTCACAAAAAGTAGGTTTACAAGATTAGGTAACAAATTCTATATTGTTCTTACTATACTATACCTTTGAAAGTCATAATGACTCCTCGCGCAAGTTTTCACTTGCTGTTCTTCACTTTGCTTTAACAGGGCTGCGTGAGGGCTCGACATCCTTCTACTTCTTGAAAGATAGTGTAAGTACCTACATACTCGTGGGATTATATAAACTTACATAAAACTCCATTGTAAACAAACAAGAGAGAAAGGTTAAGTTAACTAACTGTTATACCTACGCACATATTCTTAACTAAAGCTTAACCTTATTACATAGTAAAAAATTGTGTAGGTTAATATTTTGATTTGTATAACGTCTTTAGGATGTTTTATCCTGTAATGTTAAAAACAGGGACAAATTATGGACAAAACAACATTACTTTGAAAAGCGCTAAAATATACGACAATTTACCAAAAGAAATAAAAGAATGCAAAACAATTTAAATTATGTAGGTACCTTACTTTAGCTCATGTTAGCTTAGCCGCAAAACACGCAGTTATTTAATGTGCCTAAGTAAGATGGGTATCTTACCACAGATTACAGAAACTAATCTTACTAACAAAGTAGGTACTCTGCCAATAACGTAACCAGCAACCGTCGGACGTACAATAAAATTGTCAATGATTTACCTAGATCTGTTTTATTTATCAAAATTCACATTTGTAACTAAAGTCATCGCTGTCTTAAGTAAGACTAATAAATAATGCTTATTCGTTTTTTTATTTATTTCTGCCTGCTGCTTTGCCGACGTTTTAAGGGTTCTGGACCAAAATGGTAAAAAGGAACCCTTATAGAATCACTCTATCTGTCTGTCTGTCTGTCATAAGTGGATATCTCGAATACTACTGATGCTAATGACTTGAAATTTGAAATGGTTAAAGATAACACTTTTTTAATAATATAGCATTATATAAAAATGCTAAAAATATTCTTATTATGATTGCAGGGGGGCAGATAGGGGATCTCAAATTTTTCAAGTTACTAGCATTAGCACTACATTAGTTTCTGTAATCTGTGTTACTAGGTTGTGTGGGGTATCTTAAGAAAGGTATGCATTTGCACATTAACAAACAGTTTTTAGTTTTCCTTTAAGCTGTATATTTTTTGAGTTATTAACAAAAATGTTGAAAAAACGACCGTTCCCATCCTTTATCTCCGAAGTTTGCAGAGATAAACCCGTTGTAGGCGACACACGTCACATTATTTAATATATTGTTAAATCTTGTATTTTTTAGATAAACTTAATTGGTCTAAGCTTTTAGGTACCTACATATTATATTTGTAGCATTAAGTATCTAGTTTTATTATTTATCTAAGATCTAATTTGAAGCCTGTAACGCCATCTGTTATTTGTTGTTTAAATAAAGTTTAAGTAAGTCGAAGGTGAACGCAGGTACCAGATGAAGTAGGTAATCAATTAGCAGCAATTAGCGAACGGAGCGAAGTTAGTCGCGAATCTCTAGCCACGACCTCATCAACGCGGCGCGATATTTCTTGTAAAAATACGGTTTTGAAAACACATGACACTCTGCCTGCACCTTCAGCTCTCTTCTGTCGTTGACCAAGACGCCTGTTTTATTTCGTTCACCTATACCCGTGATGCTTTAACAGCTTATAGAAATATATGTAAACTTGATAGGAAAATTATAGCAAACTCTCTCATTTGCATAGTTTTTTAGACAAGGGGAAGAAAGGGGGTTTTTAAATTTTTTGTGAAGTTACAAGGTCGTGTGGGATATCATATGAAAGGTATTCATTTGCACATTAAACAGTTTTTATTTTTCCTATAAGCCGTAGACGTAGGTATGCGGATCGCAAGCTTGAAATGGAGATGTTGCCAGGCGAGACGACAGCCGATGGACCAAGGTGGTAACAGAGTGGTTTCCGATGGAAGCGTGAAGGCCTCGAGGCAGACCACCTGCCAGATGGGCGGACGATCTAGCCAGGGTTGCCGGACGACAGTGGATGAGACTTGCACAGGACCGTTTACGTTGGCGTGCTGAAGAGGAGGCCTATACCCAGCAGTGGGTGTCAACGGGCTGATATGATGATGATGATAAGCCGTATCGAACTCTCTAATTTGCATAGTTTTTTAGAAAAGGGGGGGTGGAAGGGGTTTTAAAAAAAAAATGTGGAGTTACTAGGTCATGTGGGGTATCATATGAAAGGTATTCATTAGCACATTAATAAACAGTTTTCAGTTTTGTTTTTACGTACAGTTGTCAACTTATTCACAAAAACGTTTAAAAAAATAGCGTTCCCCTTATCGCTAATCTTTAATTTATCTCTTTTAAAATTTCCACTTTTCTCCGAAGTTTGCAGTTTGCCTCTAAAACTTTTATAGCAATTAGAAGTATACCTATGTAAAGATTACGGAAAAATTATAACGAACTCTCTAGTTAGCATACTTTTTTAAATATCATCGAAAGTGTAAAAAATCTACATAAGTTCCGCTATCAGACAAGAGATGGCGCTGTCAAGGTTCTCCAACAAATATAAACCGCCTTTATCATTATAAGGCATCATACAATATAATATTATTATATTGTATGATGCCTCGGAACCCTCGGTGCGCGAGTCTGACTCGCTCTTGCCCGATTTTATTTGATATGGCAACTCTCAAAAAATGTGTAAAAATAAAAAACGTGTTTTTAAGAAAAAATATTTATTTTTTTACACAAAAATTAGTTTTATTGCTTCTTAAACGTATATTTTGATAATCATTCAGTTTTACTACTGTTTTATATTTTTAAACTATATTTTAATGACAATCAGTCAGTTTTACTGCTGCTTTATATTCTTAAACTATTAGTATACAATCCTCGAATTTGGTTTCTTCTTCAACAGTAAATGTTGTCGGAGCGCCTGGTGGTCGATATGGCATTTTAGTTCGTTGAAGCCTGATATGATTAAAAATAGTTCTTCGTGGCATAACATATTTTTCGCTGGCTTTTCTTTGAGTCAATTCTTTGTTTTCAATTGCAGCCAAACATGCTCGTAAAGTTTCAGGGGTGTAATTTTTCTAATTTCTGCAGCCTAAACGCTTTTTGTAATTTCTCGGCATCTGTTCTAAAAATAAATGAAGAGTGCATTTATACGACTAACAATAATTATCTTCAGTTTTATAATACATGGCAACCTTTTGGATTTACTTTGTTCCAGTGCAAAATTACCCCATTTTGTACAAGAAAACAGGTCCATGCCGAAAAAGAGAGAATAGGTCATGATGAACTTAGGAATTCATTAAAATATTGACACATTCTTAAATCTGATTAAATACATAATAATATGAGGACATAATTACCTTATTGCGCTGCACAGTTTTCGAGATAGAAATGACTTTTTCAGAAAAAAAAACAATTGAATTTCTCACTCAGCAAAAAAATGGCTTCCTTCTTCTTTCTTTTCTTTTTAATGGCTGATGCATGCCACTTGCTGCAACTCTGCCAGTGTCAGGTAGGTAAAAGTATCATAAACGTGTTGAGAGCGGGTAAGGCAATTTTAAGCCACAACATTATCGGAAAACAAAATGATTAAGCCAAGCAAAAGCAAATAAAAACAAAATAAAAAAAAAATATATTTCTACGTAAAAGTAAATTAATGATGCTTCGATCAGATTATTTAAGTTATCAACTATTATTATAACATATTACAATCTAAGATTATTCATATTTACAAATTTGCAAAGGATAAAATTAATTAAAGGAGAGAAAGTAAGGGAAAGTAAAATTTTGAAGCAGGTAGGACGCGGGATTTCCTGAGGGAGAACATCATAAAGGGATAAGCGAAGTTTAGGGCAATTGAAGAAAATGTGGTCTACATTTCCTTCCTCCAATCCGCACTCACACATTGAGTGATCCTTGATCCTAAGTTTCGCAAGAAATACAGGTGTACAAGCATGACCCAGTCTTAGGCGGCAGATAGTTGAAGTGACGATCTTATTGGACTTGCGAAACTTAAAGAACCAAGGAATAGGTGGGATATCTGGTTGGATATCAGAGTAGTACCTGCCTTTACACAGCTTCGAGGTATTCCACAAATCCGTCCAGGATTTTTGAAGAAAGATTTTTGGAAGAAGGCTTAAATCGTGGCAATATAATTGAAAATGCTCAGGAGAACCTATCTGGATAGCGGCTTTTGCGCATGAGTCAGCTAATTCATTGCCTAGAATCCCAGAGTGTCCTGGAATCCAAGCTAGAACTACATTAATGCCTAGATTGTGACACTCAAACAGAGACAGTTTAATTTTAAGAATAATGGGGAAACGGGAAATTGATTTAAACGGGTTAGACAAAATTGATTGGAGGCAACTTTTAGAATCAGAAAAGATGATAGAATTATTTAAGTGATGTGATTTTACAAAGAGAATGGCTTCGAGAATAGCAACTGCCTCACCAGTAAATACCGATGAGGACGAGGGACACTTAAAACTCAGGGTTATGTTGGTAAAAGGTATCCATACCGCAGCTCCAACCTCACTATCAACTGACAACTTGGACGCATCGGTGAATATTAAGTGCCAACCATCAAACTTGGAATTGAGTACGTAGTTAAATGTACATCTCGCGTCAACTGTATCCTTTTCTACCCCAAATTGTAAGATAACACGAGGCTGGAAAATTAAGGCATCATAGGGAATAAGATATAGCGGGTACATTGAATACTGCCTGACAGGACTCGGAAGATCGGAAAATCTTTTAAAACTACGGAGGATACAAGGAATTTTATTACAATGACGAAATAAATTATTTAGGTAGGATAATTTAGCAAGAAGAGGATGTTTAGAATTTTGGATCAATTTAAACAAAAATCTATCCGATAGATATTGTCTGCGCAATTCCATGGGAGGCTCGCCACATTCAACCTGCATTGCGTTAATAGGCGAAGATTTCATAGCTCCAAGTATTATGCGCAGGCATCTAGATTGTATTTTATCAATTTTGTCTAGGCCTGATTTATTGCAAAGATTAAGTAGGAATCCACCATAATCTAAGTTGCTCCGAACTATAGCATTGTATAAGAGCTTTTGTGTGTATGGGTGAGAGCCCCACCACACCCCTGATAGAGAGCGTAAAATATTAACATTTCTCTCACATTTTTGTGTAAGGTACATAAAGTGAGGAATACCTGACATTTTAGTATCCAACGTTATACCCAGAAATTGTACACTACTTGAAACGGGAATTAAATCTCTACCTATAAAAATATCTACTGAAGGGATGTTTATTTTTTTAGTAAAAATTACAACAGAGCTCTTGGATGGGGAAAGGGATAAACCATGGTCGAGAAGCCAATCGTTCAGATAGGATATTGCAGAATTTAGACGCGAACTTGCCACTTCTGGCGAAGGAGAGGAAACATATAAGGCAAGATCATCGGCGTACTGCAAAACTTCACAAAAAGAGTTTACTGTTCGCTCGAGATCATACGTGTAGAGGCTGAACAGCAACGGGCTCAAAACAGAACCCTGTGGTAGACCTTTCCAAACTGTTTTCGGTGGAAGGAGACCTAGAGGGGATTTAATAACAACAGATCTCTCCATTAACATAGAGCAGATAAAACGAACAAGTTTTTCGGGGATTTTCAGCTGAAGTAGTTTATTTCTGAGTACCGGAAGAAGGACGTCATCATAAGCCGATGCTATATCGAGGAATACACCGACTAAAATATTTTTTTCCCTAAAAGCAATATGGATATCCGTTGTTAATAATCTGAGGTTGTCCAAGGTGCCCATTCCTCTCCTAAATCCAAATTGGGTTTTAGCGAGGACGGCACCATTTTCTGCCCACCACTCAAGACGGCGTTTTATCAAATGTTCCGTCACTTTGGCCATTACTGATGACAACGCTATAGGTCGACGACTGGATGGGTCTGAGGGATCCTTGCCAGGTTTAAGGATAGGGACTATGATTTGCGTTTTCCACTGTTCTGGAATTATACCACTATCGAAGAAGGAGTTAACAAAAGACAAAAATATTTTTTTAATTTTTTCTGAAGATTTGGTCAGGAAAGAATACGGGATGCCATCTATTCCAGGGGAAGAGTCAGTCAGTCCATCAAGTGCTAGAGACAATTCGTTAAATGAGAAAGGGGCGTCCAAGTTAGATGATTGAGGAAAAAACAAAGGGGTTGGTGGTAAGGATGAAAAAGGTGGAACAAACGGAGGAGCCAGTTTGTCTGAAAAGGCCTCGAGCCAAGATGTAGTATCGTGAGCTGTAATGTTTTCTATTTTGGAAGATCCCCTATAGCGTTTAATCTGTTTCCAAACCAAACCGGGAGGAGTTCTGGGCGAAAGCTTTTCACAGAATCCTATCCAACCTTGCTTTTTTTTCCTGGAAGTTAATTTTCTAAATTTAGCTGCAAATTTTTTGTAGTTTAAAAAATTATTTATGGTCATTGATTGACAGTATGTTTTCTCAGCCACCTTGCGTTCCTTAACTGCCGCTGTACACTCCGCGTCCCACCATGGGGTGGAGATCTTAAAGTCCCGAGAGGGTTTTTTAATAGGGATGTGCAGGTCAGCACAAGAAATGATTTTGTCAATAAAGTTATTATACGATACAGTGGGGGAATCTAAAGAGTATTCATGGGAATCCATGTTAT
Source organism: Pasiphila rectangulata (assembly GCA_963082625.1). Taxonomy (NCBI): domain Eukaryota; kingdom Metazoa; phylum Arthropoda; class Insecta; order Lepidoptera; family Geometridae; genus Pasiphila; species Pasiphila rectangulata. Next base: position 24,060,859 of record OY720236.1, on the reverse strand, counting down.
TGTCCAGTGAGGTTGAATAGGATGACCAGTCAGCACCAGAAATTATGTATTTTAAATTGGGAGTTGGGTTACAAAAAGGGGAGACGCTATGAGGGAGATTAATATGAAGAGACAATAATATGGGAAAGTGATCGCTACCGTATGTCTGAGGTAAAGTTTTCCATAAAATGTCAGGAAAAAGCGTTGAGGAACACAAAGAGAGATCAACGGCACTTTTCGGATTTTGGGAAGGATATACTCTACGAGTGGGAGAACCATCATTGAGGAGGCAAAGATTAGCTTCATCAATGATTTCTAGAAGAGAGTGACCAAAGAGATCTGAGTAGCTGTGACCCCACACTGTGTTGTGGCCATTAAAATCGCCCATAACAATCATAGGAGAAGGAATAGACGTAAATAGGAGAAGGATATCAGGGATTAATAAGGAGTTAGGATGAGGTATATATAATGAAATAAATGAAATGCCGAAGGACCTGATACCTACAGCGTTGATATCAGGGGGGAGAGAAGGGAGAGTAATTTTTGTAAACGTAAGGGAGCGCCTAATTAATAAGGCGCTCCCGGCACCAGACCGCCCATCAGCCCTGTCGTCCCGAAGGCATGTGAAGCCAGAGATCCGAAAATGGGATCCAGGCCTCAGCCAAGTCTCCGAGATGGCAATAACTGCCGGGCGGAACTCGTTGATTAAATGAATTAATTCATGCGCTTTTGCACGCATGCTCTGGGTGTTCCACTGGAGGAGGACCACTGGATCCATTATGACTAGATAGGGAGACTAATTGTGAAAGTTTAGAGGCGACGTTGGACGGTAGGGAATGAGGGTTTGTTAAAATTATGTCTATTAAAATTGTGAGGAGTGTTTGGATGAGGTTGTCATTCAATGGAGAAGATGATTGATGCATGCTAAGAGCACATCCATTTGTAAGACTTGAGGTAGGGTTTGCGACAATTTCCCTGTGGGCATTCTTATCGAAAGTCTTACCCAAAGGTGTTTTTGGTCGAGGGTTGGCATACACAGTCTTTACGTATGAGCGAGTAGGTTGACGAGCTAATTCAGCGGATTCAGCCATTTGCGATGGTTGGACAGAACTCGGAAAGGGGAAAATATCTCGAGCAACTTCAGAGAACGGACGATTAACCTTTGGAAATTGACGAGAAGCTTCTTCGTATGAGATGTGATTTTGTGCCATAACAATTTTAATTGATTTTTGTCGTTCTTGTTCCGAGCATGTCTTGCTAGTGGCAAAGTGCCGACCTGAGCAATGGAAGCAAGTAGATTCAGCCTCGGGGACATCGCATGTATCACCCGAATGTTCCTTAGAACAACGGAAACAATTTGGCTTCGATCTACATTGCGCTTTTGTGTGTCCATAACGACAGCAAGTAAAACATTGGATAGTCGGGTATTGGTATAATTCGACAGGAAGTGAATTGTAATAAAGGAATATCCGGGATGGAAGGGTTTGACCTTGGAAAGTGATAACTACAGTTTGGGTTGGTACCCAAGAAACTTTACCATCATCTGTTACTTTTCTATTGAGACGACGAGCCTTCAATATAATGCCACAACCAGCAGGAAGTGTCACATCCTCAACGAATTCGTCCATCGAGAGATCAGTTGGAACATCACGGACAAGGCCCATCCTGGTGACGTTGTAAGTAGGAATGCAGGGTACATACTTACACATGGGCAAAATTTGGGAGGTTATAAATTTATTCGCATCATCGGCTGCATTGAATTCAACTGAAATTTTATTCCGACCGATTTTTTTGACGCCCTCTGGGCAAATATTAGCAAACTTATGTTTTGCTAGGAATTGACCGAATTTAATTGGTTTTAGAACGGAACCTGCGGAAACATCGGATTCTGCACGCGATACATGGACAATATATGGTCCTTTATCTAAACTAGTGTAGGCCTGTATAGCACCTACCACTATGGATGGATGGGTAAAAATAGTTTGAATGGACGGAACATTCAACTCAGGTGATGTAATTACTTTTTTGGATGGGTTTATATCGTCAGACTCGAGTCGACGTTTTGTTCCAGAACTTACGCTTTTGCCTCCATGATGTTGGCCGTCAGGGGGGTCAGGGGGGACCGGGTCTAATTCCATGATTCAAATTCGAAGCAAATAAAGCCTCAAACTTGAGTCAAGTACATGAAAAAATAACGAAAAAAGACTTACTAATTACCGGAAAACAATAAACACTTCTAATTGGCTAAATCAAGATAAAAATTTAAAAAATCCACAAAATAAAAACCGAACACGTTGAATCACTTTCGCGCCCAACCAAATGGCTTCCTGCGATCCGAAAAAAATTGCGGAAGAGAACTTGACAGTTCAGTAATGTCACTCAGATGTCAAACGTTTGGGGTGCGTTCAAAAACAACTGAAATGTTGCGAGGATTGGAACATAATGGACGTTGAAACATTTTATAAAATTGGAGCATAATTATCTAGAGGGGGGCAAAGTAGGCACGTTTTACGGTATTGCTCAATTTTGTTGACCATTCTGAAGGGATATAAAATGTAGATACAGTTTGGATTTGAATATTGCCATAAACGAAGCCCTACGAATCATTATCATCATTTCAGCCGTAAAACGTCCACTACGGAACACAGGTCTCCCTCATAGATATCTATGAGGGGTAGTTGCTATACTCACCTCGCTTGGCAGGTGGGTTGCCAACAAGTATCATCATCATCATCATTTCAGCCGTAGGACGTCCACTGCTGGACATAGGCCTCCCTCATGGATATCCAGTTATTGCGGTTGGAAGCAATCTCCATCCACCGTCGACCTGCGATCTTCACCAGGTCATCATCCCATCTTGTTGGTGGACGTCCTACGCTACGCTTGCCGGTCCGTGGCCTCCACTCGAGAACTTTTCGGCCCATGGCCCCATCGGCCATCTGTTCTGCGAGCTACATGGCCTGCCCATTGCCACTTCAACGTGCTAATCCGTTTGGCTATGTCGCTGACCCGAGTTCTTCTACGTATCTCCTCATTTCTGATTCGATCGCGTAAAGAAACCCCGAGCATAGCCCTCTCCATAGCTCGTTGAGCGACTCTGAGCTTATTCATGAGGCCAATCGTGAATGACAAGTATCATAAGTAGATTTAATTTTGTTTTTCTCCGTCATCATAGCTTTACCATTTCCTAATCAGTCACTCGCTAAGTCATTTTGTTCCTATCGAACTCTTCAATCGGCTGCGGCAGTCGACCACTTGGCAAGCTTCGTTCCACTGTCATGTTTTATGACAAAATCAAACTAAAGATAGGAATTGTGTTCATCCATCCGTTTATAACTGGGTTTAAGCCAAATTCCTATATCAAAGGCAAGAGCCCATTTGTCTGCAAGCTTATTTGAAGTGACCGCTGAAATCCAGCAAAAACTAACAGCGTTTTTCATCATCATCATCTCAGCTTAGGTTGTCCACTGCTGGACGAAGGCCCATGGATCTGAAGTAATCATGAGGTGGTTGTTGCCATACTCACCACGCTTGGCAGGCGGGATGGCGAGCGCAGTACGGGATGTTGATACACGGAAAGACGCTGCTGCCCATCTTCCGCTCGTATCCCTTAGCAGGCTGTTACTACCACGGGCAAGATAGGAAAAGCTACATTCTACTACCGGCACCCCACAACAGCTAAGTTTTAAGTGAAGTCTTTAATACCAGAGGTGTTTTCTTTTTATTAATCCTTAAATGTATTTAATTATCATCGTTTAATGAAAAATCAGAATCCCTAATATCCATAATGTTGGAATGCAAGACATTTGCAATAAATAATTGAAAATGAAATTTAATTGAAATTGATAATCGTTTATTTGGTACACAAAAACAGCAAAGACAAATTACACAAATAAACAAAATTACCCTAGAGGCCAGATGTAAATAAATTACAAATAGTAAAAACCATGGAATTAAGTAGCGTAGGTAGATATTTAAATATGTATGAAACAAAAAAATATAATAATATAATGAATCCCTTATCATTATTATCTCATATAAACAAATACGCATATAAATAAAAAATATTTTTTAACTGTATATGACAATACTTTTTTATGTTCATAATAATTTATTATATTTTTTTTTTTTTTTCCCAGCAGTGGGACCTAAATGGCTCATAATAATAATAATAATTTATTAGCGGCCGCTCCCGCGGCACGTTCACTACGCTCACTCAAGCGTAAACTACGCTTTTTTTGGAGTTTTACTAATATAGAAATAACATATAATCATGTTGTTCGTCACGAGCAACGACTTTTTTCAATGAGGTCACATTGCATTTAAATCCTGATTTTACTTAGCGATCTGGATTGTGTGTGATCTACCGCGTAAAATTCATCCAACCAGTAGAACACAAAACAAATTATTCTCCAACATTTTCTTTTAAAGGTACAGGAAATATAGATTCTATATCCTGTAGATCCATAAAATAGGCATGTGTATGTGAGTGGAAGTTTTACGGCTGAAATGATGATGATGATGAATAAGGTAACCTTCACCACATCTGTACATCTATCCATTATACATCTATCATATCTCTATCCATCTTGGCTCTCCACAATTGGTGTTTTCAGATCGGTCACTGGAAGGTTATATAATCGTTTGAAAACACTCGGAAGAAAAGTATTATGACACATTATCAGTAGTTAATTGCAACTCGAGTGCGTAGGTATTGTGCGAATAAATTACACCTTTTACTACTCATTATAAACGCAGGCTCGACCTTCGGGGTCGAGCTATGCGTGCAATGGATAATGAACCTTATATGGAAGAAGAGACAGTTGAAATTGAAAGAGAAGTGAACATAAATAAAATAGCAAGAAGTAACGATGTAGAAATAATGGAATGCAGTAGAACTAATCAAGAAGAGACGTAGAAAAGATCCCGGGAGGAAAACTATACTGAGGAAGGGAGGGTAGTAACTAGAAATCATAAAATTATCCGTAGATCAAACGCAGAAGTCGCAGAGAAAGTCCAAGTATATGCATCTTGCAATTTGGCCTTTTCTAAACAATTTGCCGTAGCTTGTTTATTTAAAGACAATAAAATAGAAGGAATCAACCAAGTCAGATATTATCTCCATTACAAAATTCTGATAACATTTGCAACACAAGATGATGCCGATAACTTTTTGCACTGTAAGGTGTTCTCTGAACTCGGCTGGAGATGTCAAAGTACTTCGGGAGTCGGATTGTCATATGAAGTTATTAAAAATATTGAAGTGTTCATATCTGAGGAAGACATATTAAAGGATTTGTCTTGTGATACTGAACTAGTATTACAATTACTATTACTATTAGGGTAGTCAAGCGTTTAAACAAAAGGAAATATAATGAAAACAACATCTCAAGTGGTTGGGAAAAGTGTGAAGACATTCGAATTTCCCTTAGGGGATCATCGCTTCCTTCTCATATTTTTAAGCAGGGTATGCGGATCAAAGTAGAACCATATATCTTCCCAGTGACGCAGTTTCCGCTGCTAGAAATTCGGACACACGATATTGTAATGCCTGTCGATGAAATGTGTATGCCCCAAGTGCTCCAAGCACCACGAAAATTGTGAAGTCACCTCTTATCGCTGCGTTAACTGCACTGGAAACCATATGGCATTGAATAAAATTTGTCCTGTATTTAAAAAGAAAGAAGAATAAGGGAGCTGATGTCCGAATACAATTGCACATATGGGAAAGCACTCACTCTATATGTTCCGCCGTCACCGATACCAGAAAAACATGGCCTACCTGGGATGATGCCAAAAAACGGAGTGAAACGGGTTTGGAAAAGATTCTGAGTTGGCTAGACAAAAATATCCTAAGCCTAAACTTTTCCAAAACTAAGGTTATGACTTTTAGTATCTACAATAATCATCAACCACCTGCTGCACTTAACATTAGAGCTCACACATGTAATAGTACCCATGACTATACTATCAACTGTTCCACATTTTAAATACTTGGGTATCATTTTGGATCAGAATGTAAACTGGAGGAAACAAATTGAAAGTCTAAGCTGCAGAATGAGAAAGATTATATGTATTTTTGATAAATTGAGGCATCTGCGTAATTGGGACATTATTAAACTTGCATATTATGGTTTAGGCCAATCAGTTTTATGGTATGGTATTAATACTTGGGGTGCAGCAAATAAAACCCACTTCATACACATTGAAAGATTATCGTCATTCTACATAATTGCTGTATAAGGAACACGAAGTCCGTACAGTCCGTCATTTTTTCATAAAATCAGTAATTTTAAAACAGCATCACATTAAACTTCAAATGATGAAATCAAAGAAAGAAAAAAAACGTATATCCTAACCCATTTTCAAAACTTTCTTTGCTCGTAAGTCGCATCATCATACTTATTTTATTGTACAAATGGGGGCCTATGTATATAGGCCCCCATTTGTACAATAAAATAAGTAAAAATATAGATTCACTAAAACTGCAATGCTACTATAATTGTAAAAATATGATGACTGAGTTTTTAAATTATACTACGCAGCTACTGAAGAACTTTGAAATGAAAACCTAATTACACGCATGAAATACATATACTTAGTAAAACAATAATAAAACCACAAATACTTAATTAATTATATCAATTTAAAATCTTACTGTTATTTTATCTATTTATATCTTAACGTTAATTTTATAATACATATCTACGTGAAAATAAAAGAACCTATATGATAATATAATTAATATTATGATGATGGTATGTATGTAAGTTTAATATAATTATTTACTTGCAATAAGTTGATACAGTAACTAGTACATAATTTAATTTAGAACTTATGCTACGCTGCAACATGTCCCACCTCCAGTCGTAGACTGACTCAATTCAAAATTTGGGTGAATTAAGTTAAGTATACAGAACGACTCAAAAAAGTGCGCTCTATCGTCTAGTAAATCAAAAACAGAGTAAATCATAAATAAACTGTAATAGCTCTCTGTTTCAGAAAGTGAAAGTGTGATTTATCAAAAACTGTCAAGGACTAAAACACATTTTCTTCATTTCCCAAAAAAACATGAATTTTGGAGTGAGCCAGAGCGATGTGTTTAATAATTTTGGTAGTTATCTAACTATTTATGTGACATTTCCCGTAATCAAGTGAAAAAAATATTCCCCAACAATTTTTTTTTCACAAAAGGATGATTTTTGAAGAATTCTGATACACAGGTTCATTAAATTTTAATATATACTTATGCAAAATTTCAAGTTTTTAAAGTGACAAATAACGATTTTTCCATACAAATTTTCATTCCATATTTTAACCCTTTTTGATTTAATTTACGCAACAAAAAAGTAGCCTATGACCGTCTCCTAGTTCTAAGCTACCCCTCACCAAATTTCAACCAGGTTTAATTGTTCTTTAGTTATAAATAGTGTAAAGAACACGACTTTCTTTTATATATAGATGGCAACAGGTAGATGTAGACGCTTGAAATATTTAAAGAATATTTAAGCTGTTTTGCCAAATAATAGTACGGAACCCTTCTTGCGCGAGTCTGACTCGCGCTTGGCCGATTTTATGAGTATTTTTTTGTTATAGCGGCAACAGGAATACTTCATCAAATCTGTGAAAACTTCAACAGGCTTATAGTAATAGGGTCCCGTGTTTAGGGTCTCTTATCCAACGGGGAAAAACGGAACCCTATTACTAAGACTCCTCTGTATGTCTGTCTGTCACCAGGCTGTATCTCATGAACTGTGATAGCTAAACATTTGAAATTTTCACAGATGATATATTTCTTTAGCTAAAGTTAAGCGCTCCTAAGCAACTAACGTGATTTTTTTGCCGTTTTTTGCTCCATATTAACAGCGGCAACAGGTAGACGCTTAAAATATTCACAGAATAGTAAGTTGTTTTTCAATAAAAATAAATAATTAAATCAAAATAAAATAAATATTTGGTAGTCTCCCATACAACGAACGTGATTTAAAGCCGTTTTTTGCTTGATATTGTTGTAGATATATCAACGAAAAGTGGGGGTGGTGCTACCTCAAAAACAAGTTGTGTTGCGAAATAATGGGAGGGATTCCTTCGTGCGCGTGTTTGACTCGCGCTTGGCCGATTTCTACCCTATGGGTACGGAACCCTAAAACAGACAATTAATAATAATAATTAGACATCGGTCGATCAGATTGGAAAACGTTTCAATTTTAAGAAATAATAACCAGTATGTCTATACAACAGACCACTTCACTAATGTTGGTAACTGTTTTCTTAGTTGGCAATGAAGGGACCGCCGTGGGGTGCCGGCAGTAGAATGATACCCCTCCTCTCCTACCCGTGGATGCAGTAAGAGCCTGCTAAGGGATACCTCCGGAAGATGGGCAGCAGCGTCTATCCGTGTATCAACATCCCATACTGCGCTCACCAACCCGCCTGCCAAGCGTGGTGAGTATGGCAACTACCCCTCATGGAGATCCATGAGGGAGGCCTGTGTTCATCAGTGGACGTTTTATGGCTGAAATGATGATGTCTTGTATAAACAGACCACTTTACTAATCTTGGTAACTGTTTTCTTAGTTCGCAATGAAGGGACAGGACTTGCGGTAAATAAGCTTTATTTATGAGTTTGTGTATGTAACAAGCCTGCCGATAATAAATAACCCTACGTCATCTCACAATTGTGTTTATTTCACGACATCCAACGAAATAATCCAAAACAGCAGCTATATGCTCCGTCACCAACTTTAGATTTGGCACTAATCTGCTATTGACGAGCTCTGTGGCGCAGCGGGCGAAGGTCCGCCTGCGACGTAAGAGGTTGCGGGTTCGATTCCCGCCTCGGGACAAATGTCTGTACGATTTTCAGTTGTTTGTTTAGGGTGTTCTGGATGTTTTGCTATACCTATGTACCTTATAAAAAATATCTATCTATATAGTAAAGTATATCAGTCATCGTACCCATAACACAAGCTCTGCTTAGCTTGGGGCTAGTAGATGATGTGTGAATTGTCCAGCATTTAATTTAATTATGCGTAAAATAAGGTGTAAATATCGCAATCATCGCTCGCAAACGTCAACTGTATGTGACCTGATGGACGCAACGCGTCACTATCACGGAGCCGTGGGGGAATGACGTCTCTTTCTAAATAAATAAATAAATAATGCTGGACAATTCACACACCATCATCTAATCAAAGTTACTAGAGAGTAAGAGCAGAGTTTTATGTGTAGGTGACTGACATACCTACTTACTACATAAATATACTTTATACAGAAACGATATAGAGTCTATATATCTACATCTATCTATTTTTTATTATATACATATATAAAAATATCTACCTATTCACCACACAGAGGTTTTTTTTATTAAAGTGTAGGTAAACCAAAAAATTTTAAATCTCATTATGACCTCAGGATCATCTTCACATCACACCGACTACTTAGGTACTACTAGTAAAACTGTAAATAAAAACAAATAAAATAGGCCGGGTGCGAATCGGGCCACGCGGTATATTGGGTTCCGTAGATAACCGTTATTTTATATGTCCATGCAAAATTACAGCTTTCTAGAACTAATAGTCCCTTCGCATAGACGGTGACGTATGGACAGACAGAAAGACAGCGAGACAGCCGTATGGACACAGACAGACATACAAAGCGAAACTATAAGGGTTCCTTGTTTTACTACGAAACCCTAAAAATACGAATTCCCGATTTATTCCGTTTGTTAGCGACGCGATTATAAAAAGTGACTAGAAGTGCACCGAATATTTTGTACAGGAGCTTGCGGGGTATGCACAGGGGGGGGGCAGCTCTGACTTGCATGGCTGCCCCTGAACTTGAGAGTTAGTCGCAATCCTAGCCCCACGCATACCGCACGCTCCTCTGGTCCTTATGAGTGACGAAATGACGAAAAATGCTACATACACATTTTTTGCGATTAAATTAGTGTAAACCTTAATATTTTGTTCATCATTTAACTGCCAAACCATCTTCTTACACTAAGGCCGGATACAGAAAGAAAGCTGGAAACTTATAAGCGCTTACCGGCGCTTGACAGCGCTGGTAACCCGCGCAGGAAAATATATGAACGCGCGCCGATAAGCACTGAACGGTGCCGACAAGTTCCGACAAGCTTCAACACGCGCTGGTCAGCGCTGGGCGCATTTTTAAATACACATTTTCTAACAAAACCAAATCATCGTCCGATGAGTCCGACATTTCGCTTGGTCTGCTTCAACCTGCTTCCTTTTTGTAGATCGGACCAGCGCTGTCAAGCGCCGGTAAGCGCTTATAAGTTTCCAGCTTTCTTTCTGTATACGGCCTAACTCGGGTTAAGACCGTCTACATTGGTCTTCGAGTCGGATCTATGCACCACACGCCGCCAAGTAAGAAGATGGTAAGTACCCGCAGTTCCGCAAAAAATTATGGACAAAAAGCCAAATCGCAGACTCATTTAGAATTGGTAAAAAGTGATAATAAATACTTAAAAGTGATCGATAATAATCAAGAACCCGGAACTAGTGAGGGAAGTGCTAAAGTTGAACCCATGGATCCACTTCTCGTACCGCCGCCAAAATTATTAATTATCGCGAATAAATTAGTGTAAACCTTAATATTTTGTTCATCATTTAACTGCCAAACCATCTTCTTACACTAACACGGGTTAAGACTGTCTACACCCTTCCAAAACTATTTCGGGTTTGTACACATAATACAACCTGTATTATACGAGGTCACGAGGTCTTGGGTTCGATACGGGCCATACCAATGGACTTTTGTGCAATATTAATTTATTTATTCTAGGCCATACAAAAAAAAAAGTTCTCGAGTGGAGGCCACGGACCGGCAAGCGCAGCGTAGGACGTCCACCAACAAGATGGGATGATGACCTGGTGAAGACCGCAGGTCGACGGTGGATGCAGATCGCTTCCAACCGCAATAACTGGATATCCATGAGGGAGGCCTATGTCCAGCAGTGGACGTCCTACGGCTGAAATGATGATGATGATGAGGCCATACAATAGGCATGCCTTGGAATATATGGCATAGAATCGTAGTAGGCGCAAATTAGTTACTAAAGACATTTTAACCTAGACGAATTATCAACCTTACAGCACCTCAATACATATAATGCCAATGGATGATGGGTGTAGCTTCAAAAACAACCAAACATTAAAAAATACCTGTTTACAGTAATTAGTCTTTGTAAATCTATAGATCATCATCATCATCATCATTTCAGCCATAAAACGTCCACTGATGAACACAGGCCTCCCTCATGGATCTCCATGAGGGGTAGTTGCCATACTCACCACGCTTGGCAGGCGGGTTGGTGAGCGCAGTATGGGATGTTGATACACGGATAGACGCTGCTGCCCATTTTCCGGAGGTATCCCTTAGCAGGTTCTTACTGCATCCATGGGCATGAGAGGAGGGGTATCATTCTACTGCCGGCACCCCACGGCGCCAAATCTATAGATACTATATGGAAACTGGAAAACCTGCGTTTTGGAATAATAATCCTATTAATAGCCATACAGCTGAATATACAAAGGATTTCATAATATTATATCAAAATCTGGGAATAAAATAACAAAAAGAATCTCCGGCGAGGAATCGAACCCCGGTCTCCCGCGTGTCAATTAATGTAATCACTTAGATTATTATAGATATATAGACAGGCCGTGGGGCACCGGCAGTAGAATGTTGTCCCTCTTCTCTTGCCCGTGGATGCAGTAGGAGCCTGCTAAGAGCTAACTCCGGAAGATGGGCAGCAGCGTCATTCCGTGTATCAACATCCCATACTGCGCTCGCCAACCTGCCTGCCAAGCGTGGTAAGTATGGCAACTGCCCCTTATGGAGATCCATGAGGGAGGCCTGTGTTCAGTAGTGGACGTTTTTACGGCTAAAATGATGATAGACAGGTAACTCTTTATTTTACTTAACTTATTATAACACAAAAAATATAACAAAGAAAGAAATCAACAAAACTAAAAGTAGAACTACAATGCGCGCCCTTACACTATTAGCGATCTCATCCAGCCAAAATTTGGATGGACAACAACAAATACGAATGTATTTAGGGGGTATACACATAAACATAAACATTCATCATCATCATATAAGCCCGTTGACACCCATTGCAGGCCTTATTGCAGATAACTGCTAACGTAAACGGCCCTGAGCAAGTCTCGTCCACTGTCTCGCCCGGCAACCCTGGCTAGATCGTCCGCCCATCTGTGTGTCTACCATGAGTTACATACAATAAAGCTTATTATTAAATATCAGATTACCTAGAGGACAAAACCACTTGGGAAGGAATCTGCTCCAACTCCGTCAAACGTAACATAAGACAAAATAAAATTGTTAAATGATGACTATAACGACCGAGTTAGGTTCTTCTGTTCACTTCTTTTCCTAACTCGCGTGTCATCTGAAGTGAACAGATTCAATTGTGTGCTTTATTATATTTATTTTTGTTGTTTTCTTTTGTAAGTTGTGACGCGTCAATAAGGTCCATGCGGCCGCACTGAATAAAGTATTTTTTGAATATGAATTGAATTTGAATGCATCCTTCGGTGATAGGTGGTTGAGTTCAATTTGACTTTACCAATTTGCACCCTGTCCATGCAATGTCCTAGTGAAAATTGAATGTATGGCAGATATTAGTTACATTGTTTCGGATCTGCCGCGAGTAAATGCTTAGGGCCAGTGTATACTGGTACACTGGACATCGTGAGCATTTTAATTTTAAGCTCTCAAAGCATTTTATTGTTAGAGCATTATTATTTTGCTTGCTCTAATATTAAATATGACTTGTGAAAACTAAGCTTTTGATATTTAAACCTTAACATATGTATATTTGTACAAGATATTACCTAAAAGTTGAAGAGAGGCCATACTAATAACATATAATTCTCTTTCTTATTTCAAACGACACATTTATCACATCTATTGAAAATCTCACTAATATTCTAAAGCCGAAAGTTTGTTTGGATGGAGGTTTGTTACCTCTTCACACGCAAAAAATAGCGTACGTATCGAGCTTAAATTTTGCAAACGTATAGATGTTGACCAGGATCAACACATACGCTACTTTTTATCCGGATACAACGCATGGGAAGCAGCGGACACAAGCTAGTCATTTAAACAGCGTCCGCAACTGGTATTCGTGCTGTACCCTTAAAAAAATATAAAAAACGGCATAGGGATGCCGCAGTGCCTGGGTTATTGTTAGATAAATAAAATTAGGCTTGCCCAGCACCTATCCTCTCAGCTTAATCGGCTACGTTCAGAAGAATGGACATAACAATATGTCCGAAGCTGACTAAGCCACGGGTCCCCTCTCTCGATGTCTTCCTTCACCGGTAAAGCTCGTTTTCTATGTGTAGATCATTTGAATCGTAACACGATCGATCGACTAGCCGAATGCCTTCCCAATGTGAGGCGGTAACCTCTACCTGTAACAACTGCAATAACGCGGTGATCACGTTGACGAAGCACGTGACTAACGCTGCACGTGGTACTACTTCCCCGGATGAACTCTTCACAAAAAGTTATACTATTCAAAAACAATTTGTAATGTGTAAAAGTGTTAATAAATAGTGAAAGTCTCGTCAAAACGTTCCAGCTATTTCGAAAATTAGCTCCAGTGGTATATGTAAAACCTGTGATTTTGACATCACGGTCTTTTTTATTTTATTTACGCGTGTAAACTTAAAATGAGGTGATTCAGAATAGAAGTAAAAGGGTATGCCTTACCCTTTCTTTTTCGCTTCTTTCGAATTCAATAGCGTACTTTAGTCAATTGACATATGTTTTGTCTTGTCTTTTTATTTTATGGCTTTTTGTGTTTCGTTTTACACAATTCCGCCAGTGTCAAGTTTATAAATTCTTATGTTAGTTTGTTTCGCCATGTTGGCGGCCATTTTCATATCGACATACATATGTTTTATTTTTCTTTTGTAAATTGACATTTCTATGAGGCCAAATGGACCATTTTGAATTTGAAAAAGGAAGCCACTTGGCCAAAGAGTGCTCATAATGTGATGTAGATCAATGTCAATCCCAACAAAAGCTTGACATTGAAAATCATTTGGCGTAAGGCAACGCATCGATAAACAATTTTTAAATTACAGTGGTATAACGCGAACTGAGGCAGCCGCCTGCATACGAACTGACGCGAAAAGCTAGCTTGAAATTAAAAGTCATAAGCAAAAAAGTAGATCTCATCGAGGTCTTTCATTTGAGCTCACAATGGCAAGTCAAGGTCTAGGAGGAGTTCTCAAGATACCGCCGTTTGAAATTTGACAGCTGTCATCAAAAAGTAGATCTTATCCAGGTCCTAACCTTTTTACCAGAATATACTTTGTCCTCTTCTTATATTGACAAGATTATTGTTGGCATTTATATACCTCAACATAAGCATGCGAGTAGATATTATTATACTTCGACATATTCACAAAAATACCAAAATATACTTTGGCACTTATCTATAAGGACAAAATTTATTGTTGGCAATTTTACTATTCGGCAATTTTATACAAGTAGGCATTATTATACCCTATTATTTTTAAATTTAGACCAAAGTCGTCAAACCCGCCATAACAGCTATTTTCGTTCAAAATAAAAACTATTGGTAGGTAATTATGTTAAATTTAAAAGGTATAAAACAATTTCCTAATGTTTTGTAATTGCTGAAGAAGTTGGAATCCTGACATCAAAATCGCCAATGCGTCCTCTTGAATTGCCCTCCATAACTTGCTCGGTTATAGGAGCTATAGGCGCATGTTGTGCATAAGTGAGCTCACTCATTTCGAATCAGTGTATCTCTAAACACCGTGTTAGCCGGACGTGGAGTGTGTTATTTCTTTACACGAACATTCGTGCAACATAGTTGCACACTACATGGTAACAGTAACAGTTTGGTTTTTTGGCAAAGTGTGAGTGCGTCGGCATTATTGTTAACCCATTTATAAATACGATGCTACAGTTTTTGGTGTGATATCTAACGAATTAAATCTATCATACATAAAATCATAGCCAGACATGGGACAAATTATGTGTGTAGGTGTGTGTGTGTGTGTGTGTTTATGTGTAACAATCGCAAGTATTGATTTAGATGACTATGGACAAAGAAATAATAATGACAGTCCTACTAGCATTGAACTTTTAGTATATCAATGAACGTTTTCTAGTTTATAGTTGCCACGTACTAGCGGCAGTAGAATATTACCTCTGCTCTCTTGCAAATCTGTCAAGGTTGACACCTCCGGAATATGGGCAGCAGGGTCTTTCCGTGCATCAATATCCCGTAGTACGCTCGCCAACCCGCCTGCCAAGCGTGGTGAGTATGGCAACTACCCCTCATGATCAATACTCGAAGATGCATGAGAGAGGCCTATCTCCGGCAGTGGAGTCCTACAGCTGTGATGATGGTGAGTCTATAGTTCAATGAAATAGCTCCATCTGTTGGGTTTGGTCGAAAACGCTTTTATCTCTACTGAAAACGGCTTACTATGACAAGTTTAATTAATACATAATTAACAATACAGGTACAAGTAGCCAATCGAACCAACAACTTACTTAACCTCTATTATACCGTGACGAGTTTCGACTCTAAGCCAGTTTAGGCACAACCCACAACGCACACCGAAATAGTTACTTTATTGGTAAATAGGAGCAGACTGAAAACCAGCGTTGCTCCATTCCTATTCCAGGAGCGGAGCAGCACAAGCTGAGGCTGCCTCCCTTTTAGTGCACATTATCAACGCAGACCAGCCAGTAGTACTACAGAATAAGGTAGTACCCTTATTTAGTGTATATTAATAGTATTGGTTCAATAATGTAATTAATTACCAATTTTTCTATAATCTGTCTTTTTTCATAATTTGTTTCACGTTTTTGTTTATATTCTTTGTTGTTGTTTTACCAAATAATTCTCTGTTATGTTCCTACCTACTGTTTTAAACTAAGATAAATGTGTTACGTAATGTATTATTGTATTATGACTGTGCTGTTTGTGTGAACTGAATAAATGTCTATTCTATTATATTCTTAATAAATATATCTACTACGTACCTATATTACTTTAAAGTTGTTGTTTTATATTCACGGGCGATTTAGTTTATTACTAGGCTAATCTATACTTATTATTATAAAGAGGTAAAGTTTGTGAGTTTGTGAGGTTGTAGGGTGTAATCTCTGGATCTACTGAACAGATTTTGAAAATTATTTTACTATTAGAAAGCTACATTATTTGGCTATATAAGCACAAAAATTAAAAGACTTTTTCGTGGTAGTCAGATTTGTTACCGCCCAACGAAGTGGGCACGAGTTAGCTAGTTAGTTATATTTATCATATCAGCCGTAGGACGTCTCTGCTGGACAAAGGTATCCCTCATTGATCTCCAAGTACTGCGGTTGGAAGCTGCCAGCATCCAACTGCTGTTATTACCAAGTCGTCTGCCCATCTTGAAGATGGACGTCCTACGCTGCGCTTGCCGATCCGTGGCCTCCACTGGAGAACTTTTTATCCCCATTGGCTATCTGTTCAAAGATCTATGTCACCATCAAATCAAATCAAATATTTCTTTATTTTTCTTCAAAAAGTAGCCTTATAAATAAATTATTACATAGACAAAATGTATGTGTACTAAAGCTTATTAATGAAAAAAACATAAAATACGGATTCCAACGCGCGTGACATTTTAAAAACTGTCTCTTAAATATTTATATACTTAAGTAATTTTTTAAGGTAATCTTATATAAGAGGGCCAGAAATTACTTCGCGCTGGTAGCCCGCCAGTAGTAACCTGGTTTGTGAAGGCTGGTGCCTGAAATAGGTTCAAAAGAACCTGTGAACAGGTCACCAGGCCTCCCTCTCCACGGTACGGAACAGAGCGGTTAACAAGTTTTTAGTTTTTTATTAGAAGTTTATAAAAATCTTAACCACTAAATAGGCGTAAAAAATACAAGAATCTCCCTAAAAATAGAAACACCACAAAATCTCGGCGTAATATTACGCTTTCGTGTTCCAAGTGGGTTTGAATAAAGCGTCTTATTAATACACGGCCCACTTAGATACAGCATGCCTCATACCTGTGGCCGAAATAACGCGCTCTCAAAACATTTCCATCTCCAATTTCCATCTGGTTTACTAGTTTTTAGCACTAGCCAGGATGATAGACTTGTAGACTTAAAATTAAAACCTTAATATTGTAATGAGGAAATAATTGTGTTGCGTATGTTGTATTTTGTATGTTTGTAACGAATACACTCAAACACTACCTGAGCGATTTCCAAAATCCTTTCCCCATTAGAATGCTACATTATTGTCATTATACACGAGCTCTTAGTTAGCTTCAGACGTATTGACCTGTTCTTTCCTCTGAATAATAGCTGACTAAGCTGAGAGGATGGTATAGGTGTGCTGGGCAAGCCTAATCCATCTAACAATGTCCCAGGCACTGCAGCGTCCCGTAGTGCATGATTACTAGTTGCTGACGCTGTATAAATCATCTATAATAGATGCAAAGGCCTTAATGGGGAAAGGACATAGGTAATAATAGGAACATAGATTAATATTTTATCCTCGTATTCCCCCGGTAACCGGAACTATGCAGGTGAAACAGCGGAGTGCGGCTAGTAATATTATATAGAGGAAAGATTTGTATTTCGTATGTTGCATTTTGTATGTTTGTAACGAATAAGCTCAAAAACTACAGGACCGATTTAAATGACCTTAGAATTTTTGGATCTGTCTGCGCCCAAAATAACGGCACCCCACAGCAGATATGCTAAACTTTACCCCATATACATAAATGACCCTACAAAAATGCCCCATAAAAATTATCGCGTGTTACAAGAAATAATGTAAAACGTTATTTAAGATTCTGATATTGTGATCCCATGTTGACTATGAACATAATAATATTGTATATTTTATATATTGTTACTTACCATAAAATCCTATATTTATTATGCTGTTAAATGTGTTTATCTATGAATGATATCGTCTCTGTACTTAATATAATTATTTTTGATACCTTTTTTTATAATGTTATGTTATATTGCGTGTGCTCAGTGAATATGCCATCTATCACAAACAAGGTGACTGTTCAAACCATTGAACATGTTTTTATTTTTTATAAACATTAATATAGCGTAACGTTAAAACTAAATTAATTTTATATAATTATTAGCTGTTTAGCTGTAACCAAATACAAGTGTAATAAATTCATCAACGAAACAAGCCAAGTCAACGGCAAAACTAATACCTTTAATGTTAGCCTAGATGCGTTTATGCGGTTACAGCATGTATCTTAAAGTCCAACGGTCAATATAGGGACGATTCAGCAATAATTCTTCCCCTTCTACTGAGATAAATTTTGTATATAAACTGTACATTTTTCTGAAATAAACGTATTGGAAAGAAGCACTGAACGAGTATTACTCCTCCCCCTCTACGAAGACCCTACGGACCCTGAAGTACCAGCAACCGCTGACGAGCTGCCCAGAAGTTCCCAGCAACCGCTGGAGGTGCCTTGAAGTACCAGCACCCGCTGACGAGCTGCCCAGAGGTTCCCAGCAACCGCTGGAGGTGCCTTGAAGTACCAGCACCCGCTGACGAGCTGCCCAGAGGTTCCCAGCAACCGCTGGAGGTGCTTTGAAGTACCAGCACCCGCTGACGAGCTGCCCAGAAGTTCCCAGCATCCGCTGGATGAGCTGCACGCTCATACCTCCAACATCCTCTCACTGTGGCCAAGACTACCTTAGCCATTAGTTTCTAATCGGTCCTGTGAGTCTGCTTGACCGACAGTGAGAAAATCCTTCCCTGTGTACATTGCACGCCGTACACGCCCTTGTTTCCTTCCCACCTTCCGTTTGTTACCTTAGGTCTCCTGGTAACAGACATCCCGTTTTATATACAATTCATCTAGTACACTTATGTATATGGTTAGGGATAGGGCTACACTGTTAGGGCTGACAGGATAACATACGTGGTTAGGGTCCAAAGTAGGTTCCGTAGGTAGGGGTCGGGTAGGGGTTAGGCTTAGGGATTAGGTAGACGTAGAGTAGGCTACGTAGATTAGGTAATAGTGAGTAGGAACGCTCTATGCTTGTAGTACACCCGTGTGTACCTACATGCAACGCCCACACATAGGGTAAAGTACCAAGCACGGAGTTGCCCTACAGTAGGAGTTAGTGTCTGTATCACCGTCCGATCATCACACCCGTGCGTCCACCAGATACGTACGTAGGGTTGTGCATCGATTATTAGGCGGTTGTACATTTGGTCCTTCGAGCCGGATTTAGGCGGCAGTACATTTGGTCCTTCGAGGATTTGAACCAGTAATTATACATTTTGTTTTGTTTTTTTATATTTTTTTATCGCGATCCTTTTATTACTGAAAATTTGACTGACATACAACTTGACGTATTGCAGACTGACGTAGTAAACAAAAATACTAGGTTTGTAATACGTTCAAGTACTGACTAAATCTCTTAGTTGACATTCGTACAGAAGCGGATCGGGCTCCGGCTTCCCACCAGCGGGTTCCACCGGGATTCTGAGAAGTCGCAAATTCTGTAACGCACCAGATAGCAACTAAGTGATAGGCAAAATCCCTGGATAGACGGATAGTGTTGGGTTCAGAGCTGCAAGAAAGAAAATGGAGAGCGTAAAAACCGAAGATATAAACAGACTCATAAGTCAAGAAACAACCTACAAATCGCGCCATGACTATGACACAAACGAGTACCGCAAAAAGACAGAAGACATCGTGTGTTGGTATTGCAGTAAGAGAGACCATACAATTTATCAATGCACAGTATTTAAAGCACAGTCAGTAACAGACCGCCAAAAAACTGTAAAAGAGAAAGGAATGTGTAGATACCGTCTAATGCACACTCAATCCACTAAGTGTTTTAGTCAAAGAACATGTGGATATTGTGGAAAGAAAGGGCATCATTCTTACTTACATCAAGATCATAAAAACATAACAACTGAGAAGTATAATGGAACTAAAAAACTAACATCTAAAACAAGAACGAACAATGTACATACAACAACAATACCAACAGAAATACCCAAGACAACGTTACTAGCAACAGCTCTAGTAAACGCAAGATCTTCTGATGGCACATCTCACTTATTAAGGGTATTATGTGATCAAGGGTCAGAAACTTCGTGTTGCACTGAGCAAGTAGCACAACTATTGGCATACCCCCGAAATAGAGTTCATGTAGAAGTCGCCGGGATTGCTGACGAAAAACCAAAAACAGCGAATCACTCTATTAATGTGAAGCTGCAACCAAGATTTACAAGTGAATTTAAGCTACCAGTAATGCTTATAATTCTTCCAAAACTTACAAGTGCACTACCAAAAACCACTATACCAAAATTAGAGGCCAAGTTTAAAGAGAATAAACTGATTGCCGATCCAACGTACTACAAAAGAGGGCCAATAGATATAATATTAGGAGCCCAAAAGCATGCGAAAACTATTACCAAAAAACAACCATAAGGAACACGGATGGAACTTACACTGTAAGGATTCCGTTCAAAAACCCAGACCTAGAATTAGGACACTCACGTCAACGAGCAGCAGCAACGCTGATGCAATTAGAACGAAAAATCGACAAAAATAAACGCTTACAAGAAAGCTATCAAGATTTTCTCAATGAATACCTAGAAATGGGACACATGAGAAAAAATGATAAACAAAAACATTCCCAAGGAAAATATTATATTCCACATCAACCAGTGATAAGGGAAGAATTCCTAACTACCAAACTAAGAGTGGTATTTGATGCTTCGAGCAAAACAAGTACCGGCGTAAGCCTGAATGATAACATGTTCACCGGACCAAGGCTACAAGCAGACTTGGCAGCAATATTGTTGCAATGGCGAAAACATAGAATAGCATTCATGGCAGATACCGAGAAGATGTATGGTTTAATTAAAGTAAAACAAAAAGATCTAGACTATCAGAAGTTAACATATGAAGAGATGACAACGTTTTTGCACCAGACGGAGGCGTGTCTAAATTCAAGACCCTTTTGTGCATAGAGTGAAGACATAACAGATAATGTAGTGTTAACACCTAGTCACTTCCTAATAGGACTTGAAGTCGTAGGAAAACCAGACCCTATAGAAAACACAGGGAACCACTATCCAGCCAGATACCACCGAAGAAGCCACCAAGAGGGATACAAAATCTGGCATATGTCGAGTCTGACAAAAAACAGACCATACTACCAACCAATCCGACCAACTATACGAACTAAAGTCCTACCCTGGAGAGGCCCCAGAATGTTCAAACCATTGAACATGTTTTTATTTTTTATAAACATTAATATAGCGTAACGTTAAAACTAAATTAATTTTATATAATTATTAGCTGTTTAGCTGTAACCAAATACAAGTGTAATAAATTCATCAACGAAACAAGCCAAGTCAACGGCAAAACTAATACCTTTAATGTTAGCCTAGATGCGTTTATGCGGTTACAGCATGTATCTTAAAGTCCAACGGTCAATATAGGGACGATTCAGCAATAATTCTTCCCCTTCTACTGAGATAAATTTTGTATATAAACTGTACATTTTTCTGAAATAAACGTATTGGAAAGAAGCACTGAACGAGTATTACTCCTCCCCCTCTACGAAGACCCTACGGACCCTGAAGTACCAGCAACCGCTGACGAGCTGCCCAGAAGTTCCCAGCAACCGCTGGAGGTGCCTTGAAGTACCAGCACCCGCTGACGAGCTGCCCAGAGGTTCCCAGCAACCGCTGGAGGTGCCTTGAAGTACCAGCACCCGCTGACGAGCTGCCCAGAGGTTCCCAGCAACCGCTGGAGGTGCCTTGAAGTACCAGCACCCGCTGACGAGCTGCCCAGAGGTTCCCAGCAACCGCTGGAGGTGCTTTGAAGTACCAGCACCCGCTGACGAGCTGCCCAGAAGTTCCCAGCATCCGCTGGATGAGCTGCACGCTCATACCTCCAACATCCTCTCACTGTGGCCAAGACTACCTTAGCCATTAGTTTCTAATCGGTCCTGTGAGTCTGCTTGACCGACAGTGAGAAAATCCTTCCCTGTGTACATTGCACGCCGTACACGCCCTTGTTTCCTTCCCACCTTCCGTTTGTTACCTTAGGTCTCCTGGTAACAGACATCCCGTTTTATATACAATTCATCTAGTACACTTATGTATATGGTTAGGGATAGGGCTACACTGTTAGGGCTGACAGGATAACATACGTGGTTAGGGTCCAAAGTAGGTTCCGTAGGTAGGGGTCGGGTAGGGGTTAGGCTTAGGGATTAGGTAGACGTAGAGTAGGCTACGTAGATTAGGTAATAGTGAGTAGGAACGCTCTATGCTTGTAGTACACCCGTGTGTACCTACATGCAACGCCCACACATAGGGTAAAGTACCAAGCACGGAGTTGCCCTACAGTAGGAGTTAGTGTCTGTATCACCGTCCGATCATCACACCCGTGCGTCCACCAGATACGTACGTAGGGTTGTGCATCGATTATTAGGCGGTTGTACAGTGACCATGGAAGACCAGCGCTGTGGTTTAATTCACTTTGCCACAGCACAAGCTGAATGGTGACCTTTTTTGTCACTTTGACTTAGTTCTAAGAATAATTTTATAATTTTGTCAACTGTTTGTAATAAGTGACAAAATAAACATATTTTTATCTTTATCTTATTTTTATCTTATATGCTCTACTGGAAATATATGAAAGATCATCAAAGCAGGTCACCTGTATTGCGCAAGCTGGATGTCTGTGCGCATCGTCAGGGCACGTTTCCAGAACGCGCGGGGGCGACTTGTTTTTCACATTTAACACCTACATGCCGCTCGCCGGCTGCCAAACTTACCTGTGTAACGATCTTAGAACCGGAGTGCCGGCAGTACAATGTTACCCTCCTCCCATACCCATGTATGCAGTAAGAGAGTAAAGGGATACCTCCGGAAAATGAGCAGCAGTGTCTCAACATCCGTGTATCAACATCCCGTACAGCGCTCGCCCACCCGCCTGCCAAGTGGCAAATACCCCTCCTGAAGACTAATGAGGGAGGCCTGTGTTCAGTAGTGGACGTTTTACGGCTGAAATGATGATAATTGTCGAGCTGGGTCATTAATCTAATAAAGGACGCCCAACTAAACGAACACGTGGCAATTTCACTTAGATAGACAAAATAACGCATTGCACAATACTGTCCACGACTAGAATTAAAATGTGAACAGTAAATAAATGAAACACTAAAAGGAACATTAAGTAACATTTAATGCTTACACGCTGTCGTTTACTTAAATAGTCTCCATATGAGATAAAATTATACATTTATCATAAAGATAGCTTAGGCAAAAAGCAGTCGAAAAATTTTAGTTCATAAATTAGTTAATAACATTTTTACAATCAATTTAAAGTTATATTTCGAAGGAGACTGATGACTGATGATGAGGTTAAGGGGAGACTATTGTCCAGCTGTGGGACGAGATAAGTTTATTAGAAACAAAGTTTTCAGTTTCTTTTTAAACAATACGAAACAGTAGCTGACATGTTATTACGTCATACAAAGATAGATATAAATAAGTGTCAGTGTCAGCTGATACTGTTCTCTAACAATGTTTGTTGGATTATTGTTAATACGCTATTATAGCGCATTTGTTTTCACGCTAATTGACGTCATGACCGCAGAAACTGCATCCAGCGTCTACGTCAATTTGTGTTTCTGCCAAAAAACTGCATTTAAATTTGACTATTTTTAAATTATAAAATTTAACCATTGTATAATTTAAAAGAGTAAATTTTTTATACAGTTTTTTGGCACTTATCGATATAATAAAAGTTTAATGATTTATTAGCATTATAGAATAAGATATAGAATAAGGAATCTAATGAACCGTTTTTACTAAAAAGGAAAAAAAAGGTGTTTACTACTAAACCTAACTGGCTAACTAACAAGAGAAGGTGTCTTGTCCGTCACATTTTTACAGAGATTCTTCGGTTTGTAGGTATGGGCAATGAATTATACTATCTGTGGTATGGGACAAGAAAAGTAATATAATGTTTGTCTTACACTGCATGTCATCTTAAACTCAAAGTATAAGATAAGATGACATACAGTGCTATGCCTTTTCACAGTTCTAAAAATATTTAATATTCGTGACTCCTCTAGTGTTGCAAGCGTTCTCTAATCCAAAAGTAAGGAATAGGGTATATGAAACCTCTTTTTAAAAACTGTCTCAATGAGGCATTTTCATTAAAAAGTTCCTAATAACTCCAAAAATAGTTCCCTCGGACCTTACAGATGGCGTTAGTTTTATTTTGCCACAAAGTCCTGGGCACTGCAGCGTCCCGTACAGCATGATTACCAGTTGCTGGCGCTGTATAAATCATCTATAACACAATTTGACAATGATAGCAAGTTTTATTAAATAAATAGTTTTAGTTTAATAAAATAAATTAAAAGTAAGTTAAAATAAGAAAAATAAAACAACGTATTAATCTAGCACTGTGGCCGGTACGCGGCGGCCTAGACAGATCATAGAGCCTAGAGAACCAGCGATTATACCGGTTTCAGCATCATCATCCAGTGGCCCATGATACTGGAGCGGAGGTCCTGCGCCACGGCATTCAGCAGGCTATTGGCCAGCATTATTTAATTTTACAACTATATGGTCATAATTAACATTTTCAGTCTTAATTATCCCACTTATTTTATTAGTATTAGTTCGAAAATGTGTTTTGTAAAATGTTGATTACCTCTTCACGCAAAAACTAACGATCGGATTGAGTTAAAATTAAAGTTGATTAAATTACTTTTCACCCAAGTTACATTGCCAGCAGGTATAAGCTAGCGGCTTATATTTCAGCGCCAAAGCCCCAAAAATCTTAGTCACACTTTTTAAATTTTTTAGGTACCTACTAAAATGGTGTCATCTATTTTCGTTACAAAAATTCGGCCAAGCAGTGCGTCACGTCTGTTTGACTCAACTTGTAATTAGCTATGCATGAGTGTACTGGCGGAGATGTATTTTAATGAGAACACACGATCAGACCAAAATCTTTAAGGGGTACATAAGTAAAGGTAGACTTTTAACATCGCCCATTGTACTTCTACTTTTAGTTTTGTAAGTTTCTTTCTATGTTAATTTTTGTGTTAGTATTAAGTTAAGTACAATAAAGAGTTATCTATCTATCTATCGCCATCTGGTTCCAAACAGGTACAGCTTTACAAAAGAATATTCTTCCATTCATCTGGTTCCGAAACCAGATGACTGATAGAATACTTTTTAACCCCTGATAAGGATGCCAGAATGCCAGGATGCCAAAGGAAATGAGTCTGTCTGTGCCATCGTAACTCTTTAAATGAGTGGACCGATTTGAATGCAGTTTTTTTTTAATTTGAAAGCACGTTTTCTAGTGGTGTTCCTATATAAACGTCTATCTATTATAGATGATTTATACAGCGTCAGCCACTGGTAATCATGCTGTACGGGACGCTGCAGTGCCTAGGACATTGTTAAATGGATTAGGCTTGCCCAGCACCTATACCATCCTCTCAGCTTAGTCAGCTATTATTCAGAGGAAAGAACAGGTCAATACGTCTGAAGCTAACTAAGCCGCGGGTTTCCTCACGATGTTTCTTTCATCGTTAAAGCACGTGTTAAGTGTGCACATACATTATTCAAGAAAGAAAAATCCATTGGTGCACTGCCGGTATCGAACCCACGACCTTCGGATTGAAAGTCAGGGGTACATACCACTCGACTAACACGGCTTTTTAAACGTCTATCTAACGTTTCGTTAAAATCAAATAAGACGTTTACAAGATATGGGTGATCCAAAGTGAAGATGCATGATCCAATGGTTCCAAATATACCCATGTTTGGTATGAAATGAAAGTAAATAGTGTGTAGAATGCAAAACTGAAACTGATCATGGAAATCAGTTAAGCCATTTACAAGATATGGGGTGAATGTCGGTATGAACAATCGAATGTTTTTTTAAGTACCTAAGTTTGATATTAAAAGGAAGGTGTCTTCTAGACCATTTTGAACCATCATCGGCCATATCGTCGCTTACCGTCAGGTGAGATTGTGGTCAAACAAAGTCCTATCCGCAATAAATAAATAAACAGGTTGAGTTTAAATGAAACTTTTTAAAAACAAGCTTTTATTACTTGCTAATAAAAATAACTAACAAGTTAAAAACCTATTAATTACTATGGCCACCTTCCAGATCCATCATCAGACCCTGGTTAGCCATCTAGCACCAAAGTACTCGTCATCAAACGAGTCCAAACTCGATGGGGTTGTGTCGTTTAACTACCGAGTATAGTGAGTGTGAGTTCCAATAGCCACCTTCCGGTTCCGTCATCGTATCAAAATCATATCATAATAATTTAGTATTATCATCTGATTTACACATGCATACAAAATTTCAGCTCAATCGGTAACCAGGAAGTGGATCAAATCTAACTTGCAAGATTTACAGACAGACATCGGGACAGGTGAAACTAAATAGAAGCTTATAAAAAAAACGCAGAGGATGTGCAAATCGCAAAATGAATGTTCGATCAAACAAGTTTTACGAACTATAGGAACATATCGATTATACTCTTTATTGTTAATGTAATATGAGGATAATGGACGACCTCCGTAGCTCAGTTGGAGTAATATCTTCGCACGGTAGGCGGTTCGATCCCGCCAGGGGATAAATACATGCTTTATCTGGAGATATTTGACTCCGCTGTGGGGTGCCCCACGTGCCGGCAGTAGAATGTTACCCCTCCTCTCACGCCCGTGGATGCAGTAAGAGCCTGCTAAGGGATACCTCCGGAAAATGGGCAGCAGCGTCTATCCGTGTATCAACATCCCATACTGCGCTCACCAACCCGCCTGCCAAGCGTGGTGAGAATGGCTACTACCCCTCATGGAGATCCATGAGGGAGGCCTATGTTCATCAGTGGACGTTTTATGGCTGAAATGATGAATGATGATGATTTGACTCGGGTCTGGGAGGTTTTTGATAATACATATAATATCTATCATCGATACGTCGGAAGCTGACTAGCGGCGGGTATCCTCAAGCTGTTTTCCTTCACCGTTACGCACGTTTTTAATGTGATCATAATTTTTTCAAGAAGGGAAAATCCTGTTCTTTCCTCTTACTAATAGCCGACTAAGCTGGGAGGATGGTATAAGTGCAGGGGAATCCTAATCCATCTTAATATGTCCCGGGCACTGCAGCATCCCAAACGCTGTAGAAATCATCTAAAATTGATGTAAAGCCGTTGCTTATTTATCATTGCACTAGCTTTTGCCCGCGACTTCTTCCGCGTGGAAGTCATAAAACGTAAAATCCCCTTTTTCACGCAGAGCCACTTTGATTCGAAAATATAAATCCCATTTGTTACCTATCCCGTGGGAATTTCTAAAAATTCTTCTTAGTGCGTCTCTAGGATCAAGGTATATGTGTGCCAAATTTCAAGTCTTTAGGTCCAGTGGTTTAGGCTGTGCGTTGATATATCAGTCAGTCAGTCAGTCAGTGAGTCAGTCAGGACTTTGAATTTTATATAATTAAATTACTCGCATATTAAGGGTGTCATTGATGTGACAAATCATCCAGAAGAAAATGGAACCTCGTTTGCGCCTACTGCGATTCTCTATTATTTTTTTTTTTTTTTTTTTATTCAAAATGAAAGGGCTTTGTCGCACATGCGATTATGCCGCCCCGATAAGATTAACAAAAATAATACAAAATCGACTTTTCTAGTCTAAATAAAAAAGAATACACAATTAAAAGAATCAACTTACATATCTAGTATAGCTAGTTTGTACAGCGTTCTAGCTGCCTCCGAGAGGGGGTCAGCTAGGACGCTGTTGCAGTAACCTATCTCTTTAAAACTAAATGACCTAATTCTGTTTCTGAACGATTCGTTACGAACACACTCCATTAAGATGTGATAAACATCGTCAATAGAATTGCAAAGTAAGCAATTTGGTGTTGGTGATTTCTTCATTAAATATAAGAACTTGTTGCCTGGGATGTGTCCGGTTCGAAGTCGTAATGCAATTACAATTTCTCGACGGTTCAGAATAGTGTTATCAATCCACGGAGAACTCAAAGGGTGTGGTTGGATCGTTTTATACCAAATACCTACTTCTCGGGAACGCTCGTTAAAGTATTCATTCCATAAATTATAACAATCAACTTTTATGTTTTTTATGAAGTTCGAATAAAAGGGCAATATATTTATAGGTATACCGTCGGTTATGGCTTCTTTGGCTAAAATATCGGCGATTTCATTTCCACTTATTCCAACGTGTGATGGGATCCACTGAATGACTATATTTCTATCTTTTGATTGTAAATTTAAAATACCACGTAATATTGTGTAGGCAGTCGGGGTTCCTCGAAATGTCGAGGTACATCGAGCCAAGTGTTGGAGGGAACTTTTTGAATCCGTCAATATCACGACGTTTGTATAATCAGTGGATTCTATATACGACAATGCTTCTGCTATAGCAATAAGTTCTGCCTCCATTATGCAAATATTCGCAGTTATTTGAAATTTAATGGAACAATTAAAGTGTGAGTCATAAAATGCTGCACCTACGCCAAAACCTTCCTTAGAACCGTCCGTATAAATTTTTACAAAGTCTGAATATGTTGTGTTTATAAATTCATAAAACATGTTTTTCAAACTAATTGTGTTATACTTATTTTTAGGTTGCGTCATAAAGTCTACCATAGGTCTTATAACGTTAGAAACATCAATGTTAGTAACCCACGTGTCAAGAGAAAACATGTCTATCTTCGTACTACAGTATATTTCTAGTGAATTTAGCTTATTATACATAGATACTAACAATGGTTCCCGTTTATTGTACCAAAAATTGCTAGTTTGACACAAATTTGATAATTCTAATATTAAATCAGTGGAAGTGTTCGTTTCGATAGATCTCGTTTTTAGCCAGTATTTTCCGGCCAGAAATCGCCGCCGTAAATATAATGGTTGTAAGCACAACTCACTCTCCATGGAATGAATGGGTGTAGTTTTAATGAAGCTACCTATTATCCGCATCGCCTGGTTTTGAATCTTTTCTAATTTAAATAAATGTGTTTTTGCGCTATTGTCATAAAAAAAGCTGGCGTAATCGATTCGACTTCTTATCAAACTAATATAAAGTTTTCTTAAATATTTTGGATGTACTCCCCAATTAGACCCTGCTAAAACTTTAAAAATACTAAGATATTTTAACACTTTTTCTGACGTTACATTAATATGTTTGCCCCATCTAAGTGAACGATCCAACCACATACCAAGATATCTCACAGAATCTACAACTTCCAATCTATCATCTTTAATAGTTAAATGTACAGAGTGTCTTCTAAAACCTTTACTAAAAATACAAACTTTACTTTTGTTAGGTGAAATATCAAGATTTAGATCATTAAATAATTCAAAAAAAGTATCCAAAGTATCCTGTAAATGCACAGCAGCTAGATTGATATTATTTGATGTAATAAAAATTGTGAAGTCGTCAGCATACTGCGATACTGATACTGGACCATTAGCTATGCTTTTACATATGTGAATTGTTGCTACATTAAATAACAACGGAGATAAGGGGTCTCCTTGGGCTAAACCCCTACTAGTTGTTCTGGTTACATAACAATCACTAGCATCAATTGTGAGGTATCTTTCCTTAAGGTATTCCCATAAATATCTACAAAACTGAGCTCCCACACCAAGCCGGTCCAACGTAAGTAGCACGCTGGTGATATCAACATTATTGTACGCATTGTCTATGTCCAAAAAACATCCTACCGTCACAAGGTCCTTTGAAAATCCCAATTGAATATTAGTTATTATTGAAGTGAGATTGTCAAAGCACGAACGCGCCTTTCTAAATCCTATAGTCTCCTCAGCGAAAAAGTTACGACTCTCCAGATACCATTCTATTCGTCTGTTAATTATAGAATGTAATATCTTGCACAAACACGACATTAAGGAAATGGGTCTTATGGATGTGGCTGCTGTGGGGTCTCTTCCTGGCTTAGGAATAGGAACAATGCGAACATTGCGCCACTGAACTGGGACAAAACTGCATGATATATAAGTGTTATAGATCTTAACTAGAATATGTTTTGCGATGTCAGGAAGATGTTTAATCATAGAGAAGGAAATATCATCGCAACCTGGCGCAGTATCTTTAGATTTGAGAGCTTTCTCAAATTCATGTATGTTCAATGCAGCCTCTAATTGGTGGTTATGAGAAGAGAAGGTAGGTTCTATAGGGCATGTAAAATCTGGGGTAAGGTTGTTAAGTAACCCCTTCGCCAATGTAGGATCTATGACACGTCGGGGAGATCGATATCCTTTTAGCCATCGCATACGGCGCCACATATCACGAGCTGAACTGACCTCATCCACTGAAGAACAAAAATCACGAAAACCTTTATTCTTAGCATTCCGAACTAACTTTTGAGCCTGACGAGTTTTATTCTGAAGGTTCTCTAAATTATCGGGGGTTGGATTCTTCCTAAAATAAGTAAGAGCCAACCGTCTTTCTGCTATAGCTTTTGATAAGTCGGGAGACCAGTAAGGCTTTGGTGAAAATTTACTACTAGGGTTTTGATTAAATTTATAAATCGGAATACTCACGTCTGCTGCACTATTGATGATCCTCAGAAACTCGTCGTACGCATCTTGCGGGTTCTGAGGTAGGGTAAACTCAGCCAGAGATACCTCAATAGACTCGACGTAAGCACTCCAATCTGCTTTTTTAAAATTTCTTTTCCTAACCCATTGTGAAGTGAAAGTAAAGGATGTAGATAGTTTTATCATTAAGTGGTCACTACCTAGAGATTCATTAGTAACCTTCCAATCAAAATTTATAGAAATATCTGAAGAGACTATGGATATATCTGGCGCAGTTTTTTGCAAAACACCAGCAACTAGTTTTAATCGAGTAGGATCTCCACTATTTAATATAAAATAACCATTTTCTATCGAAGAGTCAAAAATCTGTACACCCCTTTGATCTGTTTTCGAGGACCAATTTGTGTGGTGGCCATTAAAATCACCAATAACTAGAGTTTTACCACGATTTAAAGAAAAAATAGCGTCCCAGTCATTTTGCGTTGTTCGAACATTGGGAGGACAATAAATTGAAATAACGTTTTTCAAAAAGTTGCAGTTGAGTATTCTAACGTGGATCAACTCAATTCCGGGATTAGAGCTTCTTGACGACATTAATTGCGTTTTAATACTTTTATGAGTTAATATAGCCACACCTCCATATGCGTCGATTCTGTCCTGCCGATACACATTATAATCTTTTAAATAAACCTTAGTATTTGAATCTAACCATGTTTCGCTTAAGGCGACTATATGAATTTTATCTAGTATCAAAATCTGTTCTAGATCTGTTAATTTGGATATAATACTCCGGGCATTCCAATGTAAAATATTCAATTGGACTTTAACCATTATTAAAGATTTTTTGTAGGAAAGAAAAATCTTTAGGTAATTGTCTGAATATCCAAGGTATTGCCCACTCTATACATGTTTGGATGGCTGAAGCAAATTTTAGTTGCAAGGGATCGTGTGAATTCATAAAAATGTTTTTTAGTTTACTAAATAGTCTTTTGAACGAATAGTCTGTTTTAGACCGTTTGTTGCTATCGGAGTTCTCATCATCAGATTGTTCTTCCTTATCACTGTTCGCTTCACCCATCTCCATAGCATATTCCTGTAGATCTTCTTCACATCCGAATACATTATTTTTCTGATTCTTCTTCTTCTTTTTTTTTGATTTTTTGTGATGATTTTCAGCGTTTTCTTCATCTGACCGAGAGAGGGACAAGTCACACCAATTTAAATTTTCTTCAGGGGCTTTTTTCCCATTCGAAACAGCCTTGGCGTAAGTAACGGGCATAGATTTTGATGGCAGCACTGGTGACGCAATTACGACTGGAAACTCTTCGGGGATATGCCTTGGTGTTGTAGCTGGGGGTACATACATTTCCTTCGCTTTTCTGTACGTGACGTTGAACTGGGACATTATTTCACGGAGTTTTCTTTCTTTCAGATAAACAGGACATCTCCTATATAACGACATATGGATTCCGGTACAGTTTATGCATTTGTAATCAGAAACCTCGGCCTCACAATTTTCGTGCTTACCTCCGCATTTTGCGCAAAATATTTTTTTCGATGGACACATTCTATGGGTGTGGCCAAATCGCCAGCATCTCGAACATTGAGTCACAGGAAAAACATAGGGTTCGACTACTACTCTCATGTTGTAGATTTGTATGTACGCTGGCAGAGAAGAGCCACTGAAGCCCACTCTCCATGTCTCGCTGTCCGTCCACCCAGTACTTTCTTCATTTCTACGTTTCAAGCGCCGCACTGTGACTATTTCCGTTGAACAAGTCATAGATGCCAATAGTTCTTCTTCTGTGATAACTAAATCGATATTTTTTATGATACCGTAAGATAAACCCACTTCGAAAGGACGTTGAAATCTCCAACCCATTTTTTGTAGGTGCTCGCAGTTCATCAACAACTCCGCTCTGTCAGCGTCATTTAATTCAATAATAACCTTGTATGGATTAACGTGTCTTACTTTAGTCACATTCTGAATATTCAAACTTTTAAATAATTTTGCGAGTGCAAATTGCTTAGGTAAGATATCTTTGCTCGTGACGCATAATTCCGTTATGCCCCTAACTTCTCTAAATCTCGATTTTCTACTGGTAACGGGGGTCCAATCATCTTCTTCTATAGCCTTCCTCTTATTTGGTCGTAAAAGGTCTGAATTTCGCAACTCCGCAACCTCCGATAAATGGGTGTGATCTTCTTGTATGTCTTCTACCTCATTTAATTCCATATTATTCATTTCACCTTCACTTATTATAATATTGTCGGTTACTTCATCACTACAAATTTGATCCGTATTCATGATGCGCGCAAGGTTTTAAATCGAGCAGCAATGGCCAGCCTTACAGGCCGGCCGGGCCAAACAATAGATTACGATAACAGCTAGGGAACGCGTCAAGAGTCACACGTCTTAGCAGCAAGGTAGGCGCTTTGACACTCGATTCTCTATTATATTTAAAGCTGAAGCTAAAACTTATGAGTAGGACTGTACCGTACACAGGCATTAAATCTTTACACATAAAGATGTCAGAAAGTCCTCTGGTTCGCGATGGACCATTTATCATGGCGATTTATTTTTGTATTTTGTAGGAATTTGTCAACATCGATGTCGAAGTCCTGAAAATTAACCAATAACAGTTTGGGATACATTGACTTCTGCGGTTAAATCAGCCGTCGGTTGACGCAAGGAGGGATTATCTGTGGCTTGAATTTAAAGTACAGAATTGCAGTTTTCGTAATGATGTCATATTCATCATCATCATCTCAGACTCCTGTCCACGTCCACTGATGAACTTAGGCCTCCCTCATACATCTCCGAAATCATGAGGCGGTTGTTACCATACAAAAAGCCGTGTTGGCCGAGTGGTATGTACCCCCGACTTTCAATCCGAAGGTCGTGGGTTCGATACCGGCCGTGCACCAATGGATTTTTCTTAACACGAGCTTTAGCGGTGAAGGAAACATCGTGAGGAAACCCGCGGCTTAGTTAGCTTCAGACGTATTGACCTGTTCTTTCCTCTGAATAATAGCTGACTAAGCTGAGAGGATGGTATAGGTGCTGGGCAAGCCTAATCCATCTAACTAATGTCCCAGGCACTGCAGCGTCCCGTACCTACAGCATGATTACCAGTTGCTGACGCTGTATAAATCATCTATAATAGATGCAAAGGCCTTACTTTTGTTACCATACTCGATACGCTTGGCTTGGCATACGGTTGGTGAGCGCAGTACGGGTTGTTTATACGTGGGGTGCCGGCAGTAGAATGTTACCCCTTCTTTCATACCCATGGATGCAGTAAGAGCCTGCTAAGGGATACCGCCGGAAGATGGGCAGCATCGTCTTTCCGTGTACCAACATCCCGTACTGCGCTCGCCAACCCGCCTGCCAAGACTGGTGAGTATGGCAACTACCCTTCATGAGCGAGGCCTGTGTTCAGTAGTGGACGTTTTACGGCTGAAACGAATACACGCAAAGACGCTGTTTGCACATCTTCCGTAACATATCCCTTCGGCAGATTTTTGCTGCATCTACGGGCAATAGAGGAGAGGCAACATTCTACTGCCGGTACCCCACGGCAAGTGAAATCAGATTGACCTCGACAAATTGTCAACCTTTCGAACAAATTGAGCTTTTTGCAAGTCGGTGCATATTGTCAATCGTCGATGGAAAGAGATATCGTTACAGTTTCAAAAATCAACAAAACATTCGGTACTCTCTGTTTATAATACAGCGCTTTAATATCTTCTATTATTATATGCATTGGAACATTTATTTCTTTAAGAAGCATAATCCACTCATGCCAAGATAGTAATATTCCATGACCTTGGGGTTAAAAGTCTGGTAACCTCCCACTACGCTAGCACGCGGCCAAAAATAAATACATATTTTTAGTCATTTAATTTGTTAAGACTTTGCTCCATTTCTCTTCTGTACTGCAGATCATGTCAAGTCTTAACAAACTGGTACTCTTAGTCTTAAAAACGTGACAACAGAAAAGGTGTGAAGATGGCATCAAACCCGTGGTTGCAGTAAGAATACTGAGGGATACCTCCGGAAGATAAGCAGCAACGTCTATCCGTGTATCATCACTCCGTACTCTCTCGCCAACCCAACTTGGCAGGCGCCAAGCGTGTGAGTATGGCAACGACCCCCTCCATCCATGAGGGAGGACTAAGTCCAACAGTGCCCGTGGACAGCAGACCTACCGCTGAGATGATGATGAATATGACTACACCTAATTACGAAAACTGCAATTCTGTACTATTAATCTAAGCCACAGATAATCTTTATGATATTGGAGATCCATGAGAGAGGCCTATGGCTATTACTGGATATGTACAGCAGTCCTAAGGCTGAGATGATGATGATGATGATGGATTACTTACTGGAACGTACGGGTGGAATCTAATACAGCCAGTTGTGGCTTGGCCCGTCAACACAATTCCGAATTCAAACCACACACGAGTTGTTGATTCTCGAAACTACATGTCCGATTTGAAAGAGCTTGTCTATTTCACTTTCAAAATTAACATGAGATATAATATTCATTTTGTAAAAGCGGGAATTACTCACGTAGTATTGTAACGTCGAAGATTATTCCGACACGTTTCGATTTTTCAAGAAAATCATCATCATGAGATTGAATGCCCGTCCGCGCGTGGGGCCAACACGACATTATGTCGGCCCCACGCGCGGACGGGCATTGGTGTCGGAATAATCTTTGACGTTACAATACTACGTGAGTAATTCCCGTTTTTACAAAATGAATAGCTTGTCTATTTTTGTTTTTTAATGTAAAACATCTTTTGGGTGAGGTAAAACCGATCGGACGAGAGGTGACCCGTGACACTTGGAGATGTGCGAGTTAGTACTAGAGGGAAACTGCCGTAGTAACTAGTTACTAGGGCAACTGCTCTTCGTCCATCGTCCCCATCGTGTTAACTGTGGCGACTGTGACGACTGGGGTGATTATGGCAAATGGTTACTGTAGCCACTGTGGCGACTATGGTGAAAATGTTTCACATCTGCCGGGCGTCCCGTGACAACTCCATTTTTTTATTGATAAGAGATTTTACCATTGCAACACTTTTAGCGACGCTCTGGGGGGGCGCAGTTGGTTTTAACCGGGAGGATTTGATACCCGCCGGGAGACGGATGCTAATATTGTGTTATTGTGTGGTGAAAGGGTTCTGTGATAAGTATATCACTAAGATATCACTTCAGACGTATCGACCTGTTCTTTCCCCTGACTAAAAGCAAACTAAGCGGAGAGGATGTTACAGCTGCTGGGCAAGCTTAATCCATCTAACAATATCCCAGGCACTGCAGCGTTCCTTACATAATTATTACCAGGTACCGACGCTGTTTATATCATCTATAATAGAGGCCTTACTGCGTCACTGAAGACCAGTGCTAGGTTAGACACATCTAAGCACAGCGCGTACGCTAAGTCGGCGACTAATGTATGTCGGCATTCTTATATTATCAAACATTGTTATTTTTTACATTGTAAGATACATAAGTAAATGCTTTTGTTCTTTCTTTTTCTTGTCTATTACTTTATAAGGAGTAGCAATGTTCTATAATTCTAATAATTTCTTTACACGAGAGTTCTTGAGTATGAGACAAAGCATATCAAACACTCTTCCTTGACGCGACTTTTAGAAGATATTATGACAATAGTAGACAGGGAATTTCACTCAATATGTTTCATTGTTTTTCGAGGCCATAATCTATATTATTAACACATACCAGTATTGAACCTGAAGATTTAGGATCGAGTTACAGGATTGAACTCCACTATCATAAAGCCAACGAGAGGCACTACTACAAGAGAATGGTTCAGAAAGCCATTGAAATTAAGAAGTACCATAATTTTAATCACGAAGCCGGTTTCATACTCACTAGGTACCTCTTTGATTCCAGTGTTAGTCAAGTGAACTCGACGTGTGAATCAACTTAAGCCTTGTATAACCTAAGTATATTTTGCTGTTCCTTTAATTATGAAGACCAAGTGAGAGAAATCAGAAAAACGCCTTCCAAAGCTGCGGTTACCTCCAACACGCCAGTCTTACCGCTTATAATAAGGAGTTCTCCCATTCCTCATGGAAATTCTTTCTTACATACAACTTACAACTAGGTAACGTAGTAAAACGTAAAAATTATACAAACACCGTCTCATCGGTTCTTTTCGATGTTTTTAGGGTTCCGTCTGTCTGTATGTCTGGCTGTCCGTCTATCAAGACCCTTTATCACGAGAACGTGTAAAGCTATCAAGTTGAAATTAAAACCATAAAAGTACTCAAATCTACAGCCTCTTAAAGCTGTGAAAAAAACAATGTTCTAAGTTATCCTGAAAAAAAGATACGACCGTTTATGCCGCAAAAACGCATGTTTCGACATTCTCAAAGGGATATAAATTCATAGGGTACTTCCCGTATAGCTAGAACTAAGAAATTTGTCAAGGTATATCGCCTTATACTGTAGAAACAGAGAAAAGTCCAAAAACTATACATTTGCAACGGAATCATTAAAAAAAGTCGTCAATAAAAAAGTACTAAATCAATCATCAAGGTTAAGCAAGTGCGGTCATAAATTGTATGGTCGACGTATCGGACCACAGTGGGTGCAATCCTGTCCACTTTGGCAATAGTAAAAGTAAATGATGCGATAAAGACCCGGTGATCGCGAAAGTTTAATAATGAATAATAGCCAACAACGGTGAGCAAGCACTGACGTGCAGCGCAAGAGCAAAATCGTTTTCAAATTTCACTGCATTGCATAAAAATTGCGCAGAACGCGAATATCATAAGATTTTAAGAAAAACAAGTGGGGGCGGGCGGCCTCGGCTTTAGTACCCGCTGAAATAATAGAATGGTCGACTTTAAATGAATGCTTGCTCATAGCAATTACGTAATCCTGTAAGCTTGAGCTCGTTTTTATAACCTAACAACTATAAATTCTGAAAGGCAAATATTTTCGACAAAGTGCTTCTGTCTTACTTATACTATGTAGGGTAGACGAATGCTCTTTTACAAATTGTGGAGAGAAAAAAGGCGAAAAGTTATTGACCAACTACACGCATTAAAGTTTCATCTAGCACAAGGAAAGAAAAGTTAAGGGAGTAGTTTTTAGGGAGCGAAGCCCCCTATTATGCATAGCGCTGTCTGTCTGTGCATGACACGATTACAACCGAACACGTTTACCAATTATCATGAAACCATCTTAATGAGAGAAGGGTACTGATTGATATTGGTAACCCTAGGGTCACAGGGACCGGAGTTATTGTGACCTGAATGTATTTGAAATTTTAAAATTAAATTATTATTTTTTTGTTTTTTCGGAAACCTTCGCCCCCTTTTCTGGTAACCTTGTTTAGTAGTTTCGCGAGCGTTGTTCTGGATGTTGATACAAGGAAAGACGTTGCCCGTTTAGGATGCAATCCTTACGGTTCTTTATCTTTATTTTTGAAAGTAGAAAAAATTATAGGAAGAGGAAAAGCAAGGATAAGATATATGGTCAGAAGGCTGTCATGTCGGTAATGGATGTCAAGGTATGAGAGAATGGAGTCGGATTATCACTTGTAAAATTCATATTTTACCGTCTGTCCACAGCAGAAATAACTGTGTCATTTATTTATTTATTTATTGTATATACGAACCATCCTTTGTGAATCTACGTACCTCTCCACCGTTTCTGATACCCTGGTAACTGATATCTGGTATCGACTTTGCCTATTTCAAAATACATGGTAGGGATTGTTTTTTTTACATAACCCTGTTTTATTAATAACAATATTGTGATTAAGCTTATTGCAATTTTCAGTCCAAGTAGTTCAACTACTTTTTAAGTTAAAAAAATTGGACCCCATGAGGATCTCCATGAGGGGTAGTTGCCATACTCACTACGCTTGGCAGGCGGTTGGCGAGCGCAGTATGGGATGTTGATACACTTAAAGACGCTGATGCCCATCTTCCGGAGGTATTAGCAGGCTCTTACTGAATCCACGGGCATGAGAGGAGAGGTAACATTCTACTGCCGGCTACTCACGGCGATTGTTTGGTTACTTTAGATTAAACGATCATTTGGATAATACTTTTGCACTTCTACCATCATGTTTTGATAGTAAATAATGTAGGTAAACAGACATTGAAATTGTGTAATTATTGTGCAATAGTCCACTGAAGATATACGATATGTGACCGTTTTGGCTGCTAAGCTTCGGTTGTTTATTTCTGAACTGCCTTAGGTCAGAATCAGGAATTCCATCGATACTTTTAAAGCGATGACGCAAAGCTAATAATTCCATACCAACACTGTAAGGTTTATTTATTTTGTATCTGTGGTATCTCCCTGTCACAGAAGTAGTAATAAAAATGAAACCGGCTAAGAGCGAGTCGGACTCGCCACAGAATAGAGGAAAATGAGTAGAATTAGCATGATGCCTTTTTACTAAGAGAACCAGTGTCGCTAACATGTAAAAACTAACACACATAGAAATAAAAATTCTTATTGGTTGAAAGAGTACCTTAAAAAGGGCATAAAATCATAAAACTGGTTCAAAGTCCAATAAAATAAACAGTGATAAAAAATGAATATTTAGTATGTCCACTCAGCCAGAGATGGCGCTATTGCCAAATATTTTTTATAGTCTTTATTCCCAGGAAATAAGATTACTAATACAATGGCTGCTTTTCTTAATTGCTTGATAATCCACAACACAAAGCCACTCAACAAGAGATGGCGCTATTGCTATATTTATTTGACGGTTTTGCATTTTGAACAAAACTAACAAAAAAACAATAAAATAATGCTTACCGGTGATATGATATGCCCCCTTTCGTTAAATTTTTGGTTCGGCTTTCGTTTTTACACTCTAAAACGGCACAATACGGCATTTTTATATTATTTTTTAAGTATGTTTACTCTGCTAAATTAAAACACGACTGAAGTAAGCGGTGCTTGAAGTGCGCAGTACTGCGCCTACTAGGTGTTACGCGAGCCCCGCCTACTTACGATTTCTATGTTTTCTCTGTTCTGTGGGACTCGCGTACCGACGGTTCCGTAATACTAATAGGTCTTTACCTATGAAATTGCCGTTCTTCAGTACTGGTAATTTCAAATTTAAAAAAAAATTGACATGGCTTGGTATTTCAAATTCAAATTAATTTTGTTTTAAAAACATGACATTCTTGTTACAAACTCAGTCTTTTGTTTATTGATTAGCGTTGTATTTTCATTACATTTGAACATATTTCGTCATAATGGGTACCTTAAAAAATCGTGTAATTATGGAATATGAGTTCTGTCGTGGCACCAACGCGACACAAACGGCACGTAACATCAAAAACGTTTACGGAGAGAACTGTACAAACTAACGCACAACCCGTTATTGGTTTTCCCGGTTCCGTTCTGGAAATTTTGACTTGAAAAATGAAGCTCGTGGCCGTCCGAAGACTATTGTCAACAATGATGAATTAAAGGCGATTGTGGAAGCTGACGAAACTCAATCTACAGCTGAGCTAGCAGCAGCTTTTGATGTTAGCATCAAAACAATATTGATCCATTTGCGATAAATTGGCGAGGTAAAAAAGCTTGATAGATGGGTACCCCACGAACTTAGCGCTGGCGAGCGCAACTTACGCGTTAAGACCTGTCTCGCGCTGCTCAACAGACAAAGAAATGAAAGAATTTGGAACCGAGTTGTTACGTGCGATAAAAAATGGATTCTGTTCGACAATCGAAAGCGCTCAACAAGTTGGTTAGATCCTGGTTCAGCACCAAAGCAATGCCCTAAACCAAAAATTACCCCTAAAAAGGTAATGGTCACTGTTTGGTGGTAGACCACCAAAAAAAACACCACAGTTTTTTTTTAAAAACGGCATGAGCATTACTGCAGATGTGTACTGTAAAGAACTGGAGACAATGATGGAGAAGCTTGCACATCTGCAACCAGCTTTGGTCAATCGGTCGTCCCCACTGCTCCTACACGACAACGCGCGACCCCATACTGCACAACAGACCAGTTTCCAAGCTGCAAGAGCTGGGGTTGGAAGCTCTCCTTCATGCGCCATACTCACCAGACCTTGCACCTACCGACTATTACTTTTTTCAAAATTTAGACAACTTTTAAGTGGGTAAAAAATTCAATTCCCGAGGGGCAGTACAAAATGCCTTTGAAGAGTTTGTTGCCTCCCGTGCAGCTGATTTTTACAAGAAGGGCATCAATAAACTACCAATGCGTTGGCAAAGATGCGTCGATTGCATGGGGTGTTACTTTGAGTAATAGAAATAAAAAAGTTTGGAAAAAAAGTACTTTCATTTATTCCATACAAATCGGCAATTTCATAGGTAAAGACCTAATATTTAATATATAATGGTAAAGGCAGTTTATATGTATTGTTGGAGAACCTTGAACAGCGCCATCTTTTGTCTGATAGCGGAACTTATGTAGATGTTTTACACCATCGATGATTTCTAAAAAACTATGCAAAATAGAGTTATAATTTTTCTGTAATCTTTACATACACTTCTATTAGCAAAAAAAGTTTTAGTAGTTTATCTCCGTAAACTTCGGGAGAACGGTTTATTTTTCAACATTTTTCTAAATAATAAGTCGAAAACTATACAGCTTAGAGAAAAACTAAAAACTGTTTATTAATGTGCAAATGAGCCGTGAGGTGCCGGCAGTATAATGTTACCCCTCCTCTGATGCCCGTGGATGCAGTAAGAGCCTGCTTAGGGATACCTCCGGAAGATGGGCAGCAGCGTATTTCCATGTATCAACATCCCGTACTGCGCTCGCCAACACGCCTGCCAAGCGTGGTGAGTATGGCAAATACTCCTCATGGATCTCAATGAGGGAGGCTCGTGTTCATTAGTGGACGTTTACGGCTGAAACGACGAATGTGCAAATGAAGTTCCCTATCATATGATACCTCACATGCACCTAGTAACTTCACCAAAATAGAAGAATTTCGATAATATTAGTACCTAGTTCATTCTATTCTATTTGTGACAGACAGACGATTCCCGCCTCGGGACAAATGTCTTCACGATCTGCAGATATTAGATTAGGGTGTTCTGGATGTTTTTCTATCATCATTCATCATCATTTCAGCTGTAAATCGTCCACTACTGAACACATGCCTCCCTCATGGATATCCATGAGGGGTAGTTGCCATACTCACCACGCTTGGCAGGCGGGTTGGCGAGCGCAGTATGGGATGTTGATACACGAAAAGACGCTGCTGCCCATCTTCCGTAGGTATCCCTTAGCAGGCTCTTACTGCATCCACGGGCATGAGAGGAGGGGTAACATTCTACTGCCGGCACCCACGGCAGTTTTTTTATATACAAATAAAAATATCTATAGTAAGTTTAATAATCGACGATGGCGAGATGAGCTTGACTCCTTTATCATAGACTGGC
Organism: Pasiphila rectangulata; assembly: GCA_963082625.1. Taxonomy (NCBI): domain Eukaryota; kingdom Metazoa; phylum Arthropoda; class Insecta; order Lepidoptera; family Geometridae; genus Pasiphila; species Pasiphila rectangulata. Next base: position 24,018,747 of record OY720236.1, on the reverse strand, counting down.
TTCAACAAGCTGAAGACAGGGATAAGTGGAAGGAGGGAAGGGAGGCCTTTGCCCTGCAGTGGGAAACATCAGGCTTATAAAAAAACAAGTAGCAAGTCAAGCGTGGTGAGTATGGCAACTACCCCTCGTGGAGATCCATAAGGGAGGTCTGTGTTCATCAGTGGACGTTTTATGGGTGATATGATGATAATGTAGTATATTGTATTAAGTATATCAGTACCCATAACACAAATACTGCTTAGCTTGGGGCTGGATGATTCTGTCCAGCATTATTTATTTATTTATTTATTATGTAGTGACTGGTTACTTATCGCGTTATTTTCCTGTGTAAGCCGTGTTGGCCGAGTGGTATGTACCCCCGACTTTCAATCCGAAGGTCGTGGGTTCGATACCGGCCGTGCACCAATGAATTTTTCTTTCTTGAAAAATTTATGTGCACACTTAACACGAGCTTTAACGGTGAAGGAAACATCGTGAGGAAACCTGCGGCTTAGTTAGCTTCAGACGTATTGACCTGTTCTTTCCTCTGAATAATAGCTGACTAGGCTGAGAGGATGGTGTAGGTGCTGGGCAAGCCCAATCCATCTAACAATGTCCCAGGCACTGCAGCGTCCCGTACAGCATGATTACCAGTTGCTGACGCTGCATAAATCATTTATAATAGATGCAAAGGCCTTTTATTTTCCTGTAAAACAGTCTTCTCGCGGGGTGCAATCGAATTATAACGTAAGAACAAAGTTAAATAAAGTAATAAATACCGGCAGGCTCGTATCTCGGGACAGGTTTGCAACAAGCGTAAATCTAGCGACCATCGCCGTCAAACGCCAATTCGTGAATTAACTTTGTTAAGGATATAAAACAACACCATATAGCTAAATAAAAAATAATGTTTGGTAGCAATGATCACGATATTTGCGCCTGATGCAAACCTGACTTTGCCTGTTTTAAAATACATGGTAGAAATAGTTTTATTTTTATTTTATTCTGTTTTATTAATAATAATACTGTGATTGAACTAATTGCAATGTTCAGTCCAAGTAATTAATCTTTTTGGACGAGCTCTGTGGCGCAGCGGGCGAAGGTCCGCCTGCGCTGCAAGGGGTTGCGGGTTCGATTCCCGCCTCGGGACAAATGTCTGGGTGTTTTTCTATATATGATAAAAATATCTATCTATGTAGTATAATGTATTAAGTATATCAGTCATCTAGTACCCATAACACAAGCTTTGCTTAGCTTGGGGCTAGAAGGTGCTGTGTGATTTGTCTTTAAAAAAAACTATTTTTTAGGTTGAAAAAATTAGTGGAAATGTATCCAATATATAAACTGGTTGAACAAATAGTTGAACATATTGGAATGCGAGGGCCGGTTGCCTACATCGTTTTTATAATGTGTGGTCCACAAATAAAAGCGCCATCTGACATTTGACCTTCGTCCAAAGTATTAAGGAGATGTGAGTTTTATACTCACGTTTCTAACACACCGTTCACAGGAGGGATGATTCATGGATGCTCAATGTAGAAGCCAGTAAAATGTATATTTAAGAGCTCTTTCAAACCTGACGCACTCCAGAGATTACAGAGGATGTATCACATGCACTGATTCCGTTTAAAATATGTGGATGGATGTCTTGCCTTTTGCGATGTGTTACTGGCATCGTGAAATGCCTAAATGGGGAAGAGACGTTACTTAACATAACTTCGAACTAAATGACGATACATTTTGATTGTTTTTATTTAACCAAAATTATAATATGTATTTAATTTAATACCTTGAAACCATGTTTGACCGACATTGAATGTTGTTCAAAGGTTATTAAAATATGAGTAAAAGTATTTGCCCCATTAATTTGATTAAAAGACATTTATTTAAATCGTGTGTTTTAAATATTATCAATACCATTAGAAGAAGAAAGAAGAAATACATTTATTAGACACACACACTAAACTTAAAAATAACTATAGTAAAAAACATCTGACTTACTTCTTATTTTAATCTAGGAGTAGGTACTTACCTACCCTGTTAAATATTCTGCGACATAGTGACAAATAGATGGTAAGCAGCTCACTCAGCGGGTCAAAGCAGTAAGAATACTATTTCAAGCAATGAACAAACCAGTTCATAAAGTTGTGTGAGTCCAAAGGGGCCTGACTCAGGATTATGCTCCCACGCATAAGGAATGCTAGGAAGCGCTGGTTTTCAGTCAGACATTACAGTTGTCAAGGTTAAAATGAAATACCTAATCTCGTTTCCACTGCGATTCTGTGTTTATATCCTAAAGTGTTTAAGTAAAATTTCAGCATTCTATATTCATCATCGCGTCGCCATCTCAGTCGGGCGACATCCATTGTTGGACATAGCCTTCCTTCACGAGGAGTTGTTACCGTACTCCCCACGCTTGGCAGGCGGGCTGGCGAGTAAAGAACAGAATGATGATAAACTGAAAGACAGCAGCGTCTTTCAGTGTATCAGGATCCTGTTCTGCCCATCTTGCGGAGGTATCCTTTGGCGGACTCTTACTGTCTCCACGGCGGAGGGGCAACATTCCACTGCCGGCATCCCACGGCTATTTTCATCTGTTTTAATTAGAATTTTTGCTTTTCTAGAACATGTGTAGCTATGGAGAACAATAAGCGGACGATAACAGTACAGAGAGATTGACTAAGATGAAGAATTTTACCCTAGATTGAATTCCTTAGCAGCATTTATAGTGAAACCAGGTACACTAAAAATCATGGCGATGTAATCCGAAAGATTGAGGCATTCCACTTTGTGAGATGAACTGCCAAGAGGAAGCGCACCAAGGTACTGCCACGCAGGCAGTCTTGGTGCGCATCATTTAGTAGGCAAAAATAATTAAGTCTCCGTTCCACAAAACGCACCCTGGGACTAATCATCTTCATCATCATTCCAGCCGTGAAACGTCCACTAATGAACACAGGCCTCCCTCATGGATCTCCATGAGGGATAGTTGCCATACTCACTACGCTTGGCAGGCGGGTTGGCGAGCGCAGTACGGGATTTTGATACACGAAAAGACGCTGCTGTCCATCTTCCGGAGGTATCCCTTAGCAGGCTCTTACTGCATCCACGGGCATGAGAGTAACATTCTACTGCTGGCAAACCACGGTACCCTGGGACTAATGATGGGGTAAAAATAATTTAAACATATTGCAGTCTTTGGAATAATTTACTTCCACCGATAAGAAAGTCTGTTTAAGATAAAATAAGATAAGATAATTTATTTATTTGTAAAACAAGCATTCACATACAAATGAACATTTTATAACAAAAATAAGAGAACAAGTTTTGTTTGTTTCTGTTTGAACTTCTAAAAAACATTTAAAATGTTATTTAATATCCAAAAAAATCTAACGCATAAAGGCAGTCGTCCTGAGCTTTGTTTTGTTAAGTAATGTCACATACAATATTTTATTTATTTTGCCGAACACCTTTCGCTTTAAAATTATTTAGGTAAGTATACATAAAATGGATACCTATTTTGTACAATTAAAATTATTTTTACAGTGAAATATTTGTTTGTTACTGTAGCTTTTGTTTTTCTGTTTTGGTTTTGTTGTTTTGAACAATATTGAAGTGTGTATGCCTAACGATTTTGTACAATTCCTTTTACATTAAAATATTTTATTAATTGTAACTTTCGTTTTTGAGTATTGTATATTGCATGCATAATAAGTATAGTGTAGTTACGTATATTGTCTCTTTTCGCCGCGCTGTTGCACACACAGGCACCACTGAATAAAAGTACCCTGTAACTATTATTAAAATACTGAGTGGCGACCTTTAATGTAGTCATTTAATTTTAATTGTCTGTTCTTGTACTTATATTATTTAAAAAATATTGTGACACAAAATAAAGATTTTTCTCTATTTCTTTATTTAGTATCAAATTATTTGGAAACCTACTCAAACTATTAAAACATACTAGATTTTACCCGCTGCTTTGCCCGCGCAACTGTATTTTGACATATTTTTCCAATTCCAGACATCCAGCCCTGACTAAGGGACTTAGGCAGACCGTAGCCGAACATTTTAACGACTTATCCTTGAAACTGTACCTGACGTGACCTATTTTTTTGTTGTTTTTTAACCTATTTTGTCCTACTGCTGGGCAAAGGTCTCCCTCAAACTACTTCAACCCTCCCTATCCCACGCTGTCTCCCTCCTTTGACCTATCTTAAGGAAGGAATTTGGCAGAGATTGCTAAACCATTTATTTATGACTTGTCTCTTAAACTGTACCTGACATAACCTGAAAAAGAAACTGTCAGAGGCAGTAGCTATGCAGTAGCTGATTTTTTTTATGACTAAAACTTTCTCTGACGCACTCTGAATACGGCACTTTAACAGACGCTGCTGTAGATGGATATTTTATATTTATTTGATAGATTTTTATTTGTTGTTGTAATTTAATTCAGCCCTTATTGATTTATTTTCCTTTTATTATTTTGGTTTTAATTATGTAGGTAATGAAAGTTTGTATAAAAGTGTTTTTTGTACAAAGGTACATCACAATCTACCTTTGTTGAATGAATAAAAATATTTTGTTTTGATTTTGATGATGAAATATTTGTACGAAATTATATTATTTTCAATAATAAAAATCGGCCAAGTGCGAGTCGGACTTATGCACCATCCGTACCATCGAGCAAAAACGGCAATATACGCGTTTGTTTTGTTACCCAATATTTATATACGCCTGGAGTTCTCAAAAAAAACCGAAATAAATTTAAGACTTTCAATTAAAACTTCGATAGTTACAATTATAAGAAATGTAAAGTTATAAGAAGAAGAAGAAGAAGAAGAAAATCATTTATTTTTGACACACACACACAACATTTACAAATTATAAAGAAAACATAAAATAATCAAATTTTAACAGTGTAAGCCTACACTGTTAAACAAAATTTTAAACATAGGTACAACCAATGGTCAAAAAATGGACACTGCCTCAGTACCGCAATCACGTAGCAAGCTACGCGGTTGCGGCGCTGATTTTCAGGCAGGTCCGTGTGACCGCCTCGTCTGCCAGTGCAAGGCGCAGTATAGTAAGAGTTATAAGTTAATTAAACTAGTTGACGGACTCGATGCAAGAGTCGAAGAGGTGCGCGGGGCGATGGCTTCGATAGGCTTCGATGTCGGGCCTCGTGGTGCTGCGTCAGCGTGTCCTCGATTCCGCATTTACGTCAATGCCTGCAATTATGTTCATATTCGATATTTGCAAAGATCGGCAGATTGGGTAGACTCGATGGGTATAACATATGTAACCAAATTTAGCAGCTTCATGTACATGAATGAAATATACTGGGTAGGGTTAAAAGAGTTTTTTAAAGATGGGCTTACATGACTCCCAGGGTGGTATGCCGACTATAGCCCGAATGCATTTCTTCTATGCAATAAAACCCTCTGAATATCAGTGGAGTTCCCGTATAAAATTAGTCCGTATATCAACACCGAGGCAATATATCCGTGATATGGCATGTTAATGTTAGTTGTCAGTCATGTACTTGAAGGTCCATGAGGTTTAAGTCCAACAGTGGACGTTCTACGGGTGAGATGATGATGATGATGCCAGATGGAAAATATAAGTCGAGCGTTAGCGGCTTCCAGTGTGAATGTGGTCAAAGATTGTAGACTCGCTCATTTTCTTGGCATTCGTTCAAAGTATTTTGCGTTGTTGAAGATTCTTCCACTAAAATTATTTTCATGTTTTGTCACGAATCCTTTCTCGCTCGAACGTTACAAAGTTGACGGTATTTTTGTAGGAAAACTTTGGAATAAACTTGTTCGATAAACTTTACCTAAAGTTTATTTCACACTTCTCTCACGTGCTCTCGTACATATGAAAGCAATGTCAGTAATTAAAAACAATTTTTATCTACGTCAAAGCTCATTACGTTTCTAACCTTTTTTTTGTGGTGGGGTAATCCTTTATGATTATGGTTCCCATCATCAGAACTGGGTGTAAGAACAAGCAAACACTATAAAGTGAATCAAACAAACCTTGGTACGGGGGTACCGGAAAAGGAGGCGAAGGCCTCAAAAGGCCACCAAAGGTCAAAAATGGCATTTTTCAGTTTTTGGACGTTTTCGGCAATTTGAAGATTTTATTTTTTTGGTGACCTCTTGAGGTCACAATAACTCTGGTCCCTGTGACTCTAGGGTTACCAAAATCAATCAGTCACCTTCTCTCATTAAGACGGTGCTAACCAAAAAGCATTTTTGGTTAGGTCACTTTATAGTGTTTGCTCGTTTTTACACCCAGTTCTGATGATGGGAACCATAATCATTATTTCAGCCGTAAAACGTCCAATACCGAACACAGGCCATGATCATGATCTATATGAAGGTAGTTGTTGCCATACTCACCACGCTTGGCAGGCGGGTTGGCGAACTGTAAAAGTTTTGCGTGAAAATACCTCGCTACCTACCTGAATTAGGTAATAAGATGAAAATAAACAACCAAAAACAAGTATTTGCATCTGTTGTAGATGATTTATACAGCGTCAGCAACTGGTAATCATGCTGTACAGGACGCTGCAGTGCCTGGAACATTGTAAGATGGATTAGGCTTGCCCAGCACCTATACCATCCTCTCAGCTTAGTCAGCTACTATTCAGAGGAAAGAACAGGTCAATACGTCTGAAGCTAACTAAGCCGCGGGTTTCCTCACGATATTTCCTTTACCGTTAAAGCTCGTGTTAAGTGTGCACATACATTTTTCAAGAAAGAAAAATCCCTTGGTGCACGGCCGGTATCGAACCCACGACCTTCGGATTGAAAGTCGGGGGTACATACCACTCGGCCAACACGGCTTTTAAAAAAAAACCCTTAAAGTATGTGTTAAAATTGGACATATCTTTTCATGCATTGGTTTCGAACTCACGACCTTCGAATTAAAAGTCGAGAGTTCATACAAGGTCCTTACTGCATCCACGTGCAAGAGATGAGAGGCAACATTCTACTGCTGGCACCCCACGGCATCGCCATATATACAGCTCTTAATAAATAAGCGCAACACAGCAGAAAATACTTTTTCTTTTAAAGTCTTATTTGCAATTAGCCAGGCGGAATGAAGAGTACCAACAGTAGAATGCAAGCTTCAGTTTTCCGACCGCGCGCTTTATAACAAGCACAGAAGGTCTACCATGAGTTTTCACAATCAATATCGCTAGCAACTGTAGTTAAAAAAAAATATGAAAACTTGTGCAGCGCCTCTAGCGGAAAGTTTGGTACTAAAATACGCAGTAAACTATACTACAGCGACTGTAGTATAAGCTTCATTTGCTTAGAATTTGTTACAATGACTCATGGTACCAAATTCTAAGCAAATTTTAAACTCATGGTCCATGAGTTACAAATCTGACAGATGTCATAGTAACGTACTTTTACTACTGTAGTAACGGCAGGCGATCTAACACAACTCATGGTAGACACACTGAACAAATAAAAATGCTTGTGTTGTAGTTACTTACGTTTGCCTTGCAAACGCCGAGTCGTAAACAGTTCTGTGAATAATTGCATTCCGCGTCGTGGAATCACAGCTATATTCGTCTGCAGTTTCCACACAATACCACTCAAGTTTATTCATTAACATTTAAATTGGATTTTAAGTGCACAGCATGGTCTTTCCATGTATACGCGTGAGAGACACCATGCTACAACCCACGGCACGCAAACTCTCATCATCATCATTATTTCAGCCATAAAACGGCAACTATTGAACACAAGGCTCCCTCATGGATTTTCTCGATGGGTAGCTGCCATACTCAGCAGGCTTGGCGAGCTCAGTACGGTGTCATCTTGTGACATCTTCCGAAGGTATCGCTTAACAGTTTTTTAATGCATCCACGGGCATGAGAGGAGGGGTAACATTCTACTGCCGGCACCCTACGGCTGTAATGATGATGCATTAAATGATTTTGTATTTGTATAATTTTGAAGCCAATCAGATAGATCCACTAACGATCGATATTATGCTCCCTTGAAACGTTGACAATTTATCAAGTTTTAGCGATCTGCACTACTGCGCTTCGGTGTGTTTCCATGCTAATATATCACTGCGTTTAGAATGTTGCCAACATACTTACACAGTTATTATGTATTGAAGTATTTGTGAGTATTTTCAAACATGACTAACAGTGTTTGGGCGCTGAATGTCACGTATGCTAGAACACAATTATATCCCGTTATTATTATATTAGATTCAGAAAATATTATACTATCAAATACATAACCTTTTAGCACTAAGCCCAAACTATGTACAATATTATTACTAAGCAATGTACAATAAAATTTTAAATACATAAAAATAAATAAATGTGAAAGTGGGAGCCAAGTTCAATATAATTAATTAGCCTCCTATTTTTAACTATGTTACTTCTCATATATATCATGCTGTTGGTTTTCCTTTAAATTATATAAATAAATAAATATTTAGAATGTCGTGGTGGTTGGCGTCGCCTACAAAAGAATTGAGATCTAAATGACGCCAAGTTATGTAGATAATCCTGTATAATATGTAATAGGATATTGCTAATAACTTAGGATCAATTTAAGCTCAAGGTTTAATTTGGGTTTCTTTCTTTCTTTCTTTATATTTAAAAAGTGATAGCAAAAATTCAAATATTAAAACAGTAACTTGACAGTTCTGAGAAATACCCAAATTAAATCGCGAGCTTAAATTGATCCAAAATGTTAGCAATATTTTATTGAAGTAAGTTTCATGCATAGCTGAGCTGTCAAAATACGAATGGTCCCATACTGTACCACAAAAATCTTGTAACTCTGATACAGGATCGGAATTACAAGAATTTATTTCCCAATGTATACCACTGGTACACGATGGGAACAAATTTAAAAATGTATTCTCATCGTGTACCTCCCAAATGAAGGAATACAAGAATTATTTGTTTTCTTCTTTTCTCAGGCCAGCAATAACTTCAAAAATTACAGTAAATGTCAAAAATTACAGCATAGGTACGTCAAAAATTGCAATATGCTTTGATACTTGGAAAAACATTATTAAGTAACGCTAAAGAGCATAAATAAGATCTACTATATAAGTTGCAATTAAAAAAAAGATCTACTCTTTCGACAGGTGTCAAACTTCGAAACTGTCATAACTCAAGAACTGCTCAGCCTATATAGATGATTTATACAGCGTCAGCAACTGGTAATTATGCTCTACGGGACGCTGCAGTGCCTGGGACATTGTTAGATGGATTAGTCTTGCCCAGCACCTATACCATCCTCTCAGCTTAGTCAACTAATAGTCAGAGGAAAGAACAGGTCAATACGTCTGAAGCTAACTAAGCCGCGGGTTTCCTCACGATGTTTCCTTCAGCCTATATATATGTATAATATAATCTAATCTGATCAGCCTGCAGGACCCACTTCTGGGCAAAGGCTTTCACTTCCTCTCGCCATATTTCCCGGTCCAAGGCGTTAATCGACCAGTTAGCACAGTTCCTGCATAAATAAATATTATTCTAAAGAGCTATTATTATATTAGGGATATTAGATCACCATCGTCATCTCAGCCGTAAAACATCCGATGCTGGACATAGGCCCCCCTCATAGATCTTAGATCGTGAGGGAGTGGTTGCCATACTCAACAAGCTTGGCAGGCGGGTTGGCGAGCGCGGTACGGATGTTTCTGTATGAACATCCGTACTGCGCTCCGTAAAACGCATCCGTAAACCCGGTAAGGACAGTGCTGCCCATTTTCCGGAAGTTCCTTGGCAGATTCTTACTGCATCCACGGCAAGAGAGGAGAGGCACCGTTCTACTGCAATAGAGGAGAGACACCATGCTACAACCCACGGCACGCAAACTCTTCTTCATCATCATCGTTTCAGCCATATAACGGCCACTACTGAACACAGGCCTCCCTCATGGATCTTCTCGATGGGTAGTTGCCATACTCAGCAGGCTTGGCAGGCGGGTTGGCGAGCGCAGTACGGGGTGTTTATACACGGAAAGACGCTGCTGCCCGTCTTCTGGAGGTCAGCAGGTAGGCAACTATCCCTTAGGAGGCTTTTACTGCATCCATGGGCATGAGAGAAGGGGTAACATTCTTCTGCCGCCACCCCACGGCAACTCTTCTTAAACGGGTAAAATCCATTATACACACGTACACTTTAAAGATTTTATAAGTTGTCAGTTTTAAGTGTTCCCTGTGGTTAATCTTGCTGTACATCCTCACATTTTTTTATTTGTCAAACGAAATTGAGCTTTATTATTAAGGGGGTGGGCATGCTGTTTGTCTCCGTCACCTTGAGATGGTCCTTGTGGGGCTGGCAGCCGTCCAGTCTTGTTCTTAGAGTGATATCACTAAATATAAATAAATAATAAATAGAAGAATCAATTCACCTTGCAAGATCTGTTTATTAAAATAGCGGGATGTCATGAGTTTAAGTAGCGCGGGATTTCTAGCTTTTGTTGTGAATGAATAAATTTATTGTATACTAGCTGACTAGTATTAGCCGTGGAGTGGCGGCAGTAGAATATTACCCCTCCTCTCATGCCCGTGGAAGCAGTAAGAGCCTGCTAAGGGATACCTCCGGAAGATGGGCAGCAGCGTCTTGCCGTGTATCAACATCCCGTACTGCGCTCGCTAACCCGCCTGCTAAGCGTGGTGAGTATGGCAACTACCCCTCATGAAGATCCATGAGGGAGGCCTGTGTTTAGTAGTGGACGTCTTACGGATGAAATGATGATGATGATACTAGCTGACCCGGTGCCCACCTCGTTGGGCGGTAAGCATTTTTACTTGTGATGGAATGACGAGTGTGGTTAGGTTAGTACTGAGTGCTACGATTTATTTCCTGACTGCCAGACGGAGGTTTTTAATATATAATCCTCCTTATTTATGTTGCATGTATTTGCACGCCAGATTGACTACGTATATAAATCTAGACACAAAAATAAAATAACATTCTAAAAGTTTTAACACAGCGGAGAGAATCAATAGATTACACAATATGTGATAGCATAATTTGATAATTCGAATTATCGCGAATATTTCAGAGGTTTTGTGAAAACACGGATAATTAGACAATTTTGATTACATTTAAACCTAATAACCTACTGTCTGTCCATCTCGGTTCTGTCACAGGCAGTGTTTTCGGATGGTTACTGTTTTCGGATGGTTACTGTTTTCGGATGGTTACGTTATCACAATTGTCTAACTAAACAACACATATACGATATCTAAAAGTTGTGCGCTGAAAGATGTACCTACGATAGTAGGTTTGAATCCCGATCATGTAAGTGATCGTACTTTTAGAGTTTCGTACTCAAAGCATGCAGCTATTTATTAACAGGATTCTATTACTAAGACCACGCAGTCTGTTTGTCTGTCCATCTACCTGTCACAGGATTCTATCTCATTAATCGTTAATTTAACTACCTTTTTTACAAAACAATATGTCCGTAGCCTTTATAGCGACTTATGTTGTCATTCATTTTATCTGCCATTAGTGTCACATTGTTGCGCAAAGTACAGTAGGTAACCTCCAGACGCGAAATCTCGATCCAGAGTTACGGTCAATACTCAAATACGAATATTGTTTCCATAAAATAGGTTTAAGATGGTAGTTGAATGAATGAATGATGAATGAATGAATGATTATAACTTTATTGTACACCATAAAATAAAAGAAATAACAGATAAAAAGGATCCTGGTGGGCACTACACATAATAAGATCATTTGGTTTGTCCCTTCATAAAGAACAAGCGTCAACAAGCCAAACGGATTAATACGCTGAAGTGGCAATGGCCAGGCCGTGGGGTGCCGGCAGTAGAATGTTACCCCTCCTCTCATACCCGTGGATGCAGTAAGAGCCTGCTAAGGGATACCTCCGTAAGATGGGCAGCAGCGTCTTTCCGTGTATCAACATCCCGTACTGCGCTCGCCAACCCGCCTGCCAAGCGTGGTGAGTATGGCAACTACCTCTCATGAATACCCATGAGGGAGGCCTGTGTTCAGTAGTGGACGTTTTACGGCTGAAATGATGAATGATGATGGCAATGGCCAGGTTATGTAGCTCAAAGAGCAGATGGCCGATGGGGCCGAAAAGTTCTCGAGTGGACGTCACGGACCAGCAGACGCAGCGTAGGACCACTAACTATGTGGACGCTGGCTGCTTCCAGCCGCAGTACTAGGGAGTCCACGAGAGAGGCCCATATCCAACAATAGACGGTCTATGTCTGAAATGATAATGAAAAAACAATTATCGATCTCGTCCCGTCTTGGTCTGCCGCGTCGCCTTCTCGCCAGGTCTGGGAGCCAACTGGTGGTGACTTTTGCCTATTTATAACAAAAATAATTAACCGAAAGGGGAGCCCCCACGTAATGGGGTAGGTGTTATGGTGTGATTTTGTGACTCTGGAAAAATTAAGATATTTTTATTTGACCTTAACAGTATGTAGCACTTACTTAAGTACATCATTTTCTTGTTACCTAGGCAGTAACCAGTAGTCTAGATATATTCTACAATTATTTATAAAAGTTGTTACCAACTACACGTAAATAAATAAAAGTGATGATACAATTTATTACCCGATGTTTTCTTGAAATCAACAGCTAATCCTGCATGTGCTTACGTATTGACGATATGCGTGGGCGCAGCGCAGATGCATGGAATACAGCCGTGGCAAACATAAAAACAAAAATAAAAATGATTTAACCTACGTTATTCCAATCCTGGGCAAAATTTTTCCTTAATATATAAAAAAATACTGGCTACTACATACAGCACCATCTTTACTGTTACACGGTGTGACTATAATGACATTTTTCAGCATTACACAAAAACGATCTTAATAGTTCAGCAATGGACTGTGGTTATAATCATCATCTTTTTTCTGTCGTAACAGAGACAAGTTTAACCCATCCTTAGTGGTAGCTGTCGTACAAACAAACGCATAATTATTTACACACAAGAGTTAAATTGGTGGCACATTTTTATCCTCATAATTGGGAAAAAGTTTATATACTACATGCATAAAAAAGTGAAGAAATAGCTGAAACACTACGCAGTCGTTCGCGGGTAACAGTTAGCCGACGTTGAAAGCCAAACAGGCATAGTAACGCCATCTATCAGATTTCCTCCGCACTAAGACTGTAGCCACTTTACGAGACTGAAGTTTAATGTTGTTCAGCTACCCAGCAAGTTGATGTGCGTTTATTCCCCAAATAATTCGACCCAGTTCTCTTTGAAAATCATAGATGGCGCTGCACAATTTTAAAACAGATGCTACTATTACCATCTATATCTAGCTATATCTATCATCTATATCTTTTGCCGTAAGACTTTAGCCATGGTGGTACCTACTGTAGACGAAAATGGAACAAAGTTCATTGTTTCGATATATAATTTGCTGTTAACTAAACCAGTATTGGTTAATGGCGACACCTCATAATGGTGCCACTGTTTTGTTTATATTAACCTAGCCATTTTTTGCTGCTGTCAGTATGATACGGTATTTGGACAGCTATGTTGGAGACACTATATTTGTAGCTATGTTTGTCGGTACCTATGACGATACTCGGTGACGTAAGTCGTATAATCTTAGACCTGTCTACTGAAGACTTAAAAGAGTTCCGTGTTGTTTTTAAAATGCTTGTAAACTAGTAGTACTTTACTACGGTGTTATATTAAGTAAAATGTAAAATTTACTTAATATTACGCCTAGTACTTTTTCTAGAAAATTAAAGAGTAAAATATATTTCAGTCGGGTTAAAGTTCGTAGACGGCCAGACCGTGGTATTGTAGACCTCTTGCTACGCCGTAGCACCTTTTTGTTACATACATACAAAAGACGTCAACGCACACCTTCATATTTGACGACTTCCGTGGCCCAGTTGTCTGATAACGCAAGAGGTTCGATACCTTATTTGCCGAGTCACAAATTATTGCTTTTCTGCAGATTAAAAAAAACCGTATTTTAGTATTCAATTAACCATCTGGTACCCTTGGGTTATCTGGCTCTAATTAATTTTGGATAGATGATGCTATGTGAATTGCTCTCTATTAATTATTTATTTTATCTATAACTAGCTTCTGCGCGCAGCTTCACACGCATTGTAATCGTGTAATAGGTAGCCTATGTGTTAATCCTGGTCTACATTTATATATTATGTGCAAAGTTTTAGCTAAATCCGTTTGGTAATTTTAAAACATCCATAAATCTTTACAAACAAATTTCGGCTTTAAAATATTAGTGACCTTTAGCCGAAATGAATGGGTATAATATTTGATTCCCATAAAAATACTGCTGCCAATGATTTGCTCGGAAATTGGTAATTGGAAAACATGGAAATCACGTTTCATACCTAAAAATAGCTCATAGTTGTCAATATCGTAAATTTAGTCAGTGATCGACGCTCTTTAAGATCGTTATTTAGATCTGTTTGCCCGGCAGCAGCCAGCTCCCGACTATGACGAATGTATACAAACAATCGTAAATGGATTCATCAAAATAAATTTGGCATTATCAATAGGTAGTTCAATTAATCGATTCCATGGTGATTATAGACAGTTGCGCCAAAGGCCACATCCGGCCACTGGGCGGCAATGAAAACTATCGATCAAAGTAATGTTGGGCGCGGGACGGGGCGGTGTGGGGTGAGGCGGGGCTGCGGCGGGCGGACGGTGCGCGGGCGCCGCGAGTTATTCCCGGTGCGGGCGCGGGGCGCGGGCGGAGCGCCGGCCAGCTCAGTGTGCCGCGCCGCCGCCATGGGCAACCAGCACTCCTCCGCACACCACACCCTCAAGCCCCGCAAGAACGTGCACTGGAAGTCCGCAGGTACCCCCACAGCCCCCACGCACCGCCGCCGAGGCCTCTCTCGCGAACTATTTTTATAACGACCGCGCGATGCGATTCCCGAAGCGTGGCACAACAAAACAAATCATAAGACGGAACGCGTTCATGTAACGATTATCGCGCGTCTAATTTTGAAAGGTGCTTTCTGGCAAGCGCGTCCGCGCTCCCTGTTCGAGCTACTAGTGAGACATGGATCGTTTGCGTTTCAGGGAAGCCCGCGGCGCCCGGCAAGCCGCAGATCATCCCGAGTGCGTCGGAGGATGAGCCGGACGCCGTGACGCTGCGCTGGGCAGCGGGTGCGCACGACGGCGGCGCGCCGCTGCTCGGCTACCAGGTGGAGTGCAACCGGCTGGGCGCGCCGGCCTGGCTGCGCACGCAACCGCCTGTGGTGCAGCGCCCCGAGCTGGTGCTGTCGGGTCTGGAGCCGCCCCACCGCTACCAGTTCCGCGTGGCCGCGCTCAACGCCGTCGGCGCCTCGGATTACAGCCCGCTGTCCGACCTGCTCTCCGTCAGCCCTGAGCCGGCGCCCTCCGCCGCGCCGCTGTTCACGCTGCACCTGCTGGATGCCACCGTGCTCGAGAACGACACCACCGAGTTCCGTGTCAAGTTCCACGCCACGCCGCCGCCGACGATCGCCTGGTTCAAGGACGACTACGAGATCTTCAGCAGCCGCCGCACCGCCATCACTACGGATGAGACATCAAGCGTGCTCGTGTTCCACCAGACGCAAGCCAGTGACGAGGGTGAGATCCGCTGCACGGCCACTAACCGCAGCGGGCACGCGGCGACGCGCGCTCGGCTCGGCATCGAGTGCGCGCCAAAACTGCGCTACCCGCGCCAGTACGAGGACGGCTTGCTCTATGAAGTCAACGAGACGGTGCTGCTCAAGACGTCGATCGTGGGCAAGCCGCCACCGACGATCGAGTGGCGGCACGACGGGCGTACGGTGACGCCCGACGACCGCCTCGAGATATCGAACTCGCCCAAGTTCTCGATCCTGAAGATCCATGCGGCGCGGCGCAGCGACCGCGGAGAGTACCAGGTGCATGCCAGTAATGCCATCGGCGAGGACTCGGCCGCCTTCCTCGTGACGGTGACGGCGCCACCCGAGCCGCCGCGGGCCGTGCGCCTAACGCGCCAGATCGACAAGTCGGTGACGCTGGACTGGGAGCCGCCAGACGACGACGGCGGCTGCCGCATCGGCAACTACGTGGTGGAGTACTACCGCGCTGGGTGGAACGTGTGGCTGAAGGCGACCGCCAGCCGGAAGACGAACGTCACACTATTTGACCTGATCGAGGGCAGTGAGTACCGATTCCGCGTGAAGGCGGAGAGCCCGTACGGCATGAGCGCGCCAAGCGAGGAGTCGCAGCCGGTGCGGATCCCGGGCCGGCCTGTGGACATGGAGTTCCTGGCGGTGGAGTCGCGCATCATCAGCGCGGCGCTGGCGCAGGAGACGACCCCGGAGCCGGCGCCGGTATCCCCCGCCCCACGCCGCAAGCGGCCCCCTGCGTCCATCTCCGCCGCGCCGCCGCCCACCCGCCCTCGCGCCAGCAGCTATGAGCTACTTGCGCCGCTTAGTCCTGAGACGAAGGATATTCTTACCAATGCTGGTATGTATTATTTTACCTCAAACTGTTTACTCTTCAGTCACAACCACAACATGGTTACATCAAAACACTAAACGAAACAAACACTTCAGTGGTAAACAGTAGACCTAGTTTTATACATCACTAGTCGTACATACTCGATGTACGACTATGTGATGTATAAAACTAGGGCTTCCCATTATTTTTTTAAGCTTGCAAACTGTATTACTAACTGATTATTAGGAGTTTGTTAGTGATCACTAACAAACTCCTAAAAATCAGTTTATAATAATATCGTGCCAACTGATAAATAACAGAACCACAAACCAGGAACAATGAACCTACATACAGATTTCATTTGTTTGGACTATTTTTAGACCGGAGTATCGTATGAAAAGCTTCTAACCAAAGCATCTGCGAATCTGCTAACAGAATTCAGCTTCGGCGAACTATTTGTGCTCGGGCGAGATGTGATGCAATCGCCTTAGCTACGCCGATACGGGCAATATTTTTTTGTAGGCCAATGAGCATTTTTACTCTCATAATATCATCATTTCAGCCTTGACTTGTAGACTGTTGTCCACCTCAGTGTGTTCGTAGGCCTCCCTCATGAATCTTCAAGATCATGGAGGCGGTTGCCGTACTCGCCACGCTTGGAAGGCGGGTTGGCGAGCGCAGTACGGGATGTTGATACACGGAAAGACGCTGGTGCCCATCTTTCGGAGGATCCCTTAGCAGATTCTTACTAGAATAATATAACATTCTATAATAACATCCACGTGTAAGAGGCAACGTTCTACTGCCGGCACCCTACGGCTTCTTTCTCTGTCTTTATTTTACTTTAACATAGTTTTATTAATTAAATTAAATGCCGTATTGGCTGAGTGGTGTGTTACGTTTGATAGCGTTGATCACGGGGTTTTCCCCTGTCTCAAACCTGTCGCTAACCTGTCGCTAGATACGTAATCAGCCTGGGGTTCCTTCCTCTGACTAACGGCTGAGTAAGCTGAGAGGATGGTATAGGTGCTGGGCAAGCCTAATCCATCTTTCAACGTCATAGGCGCTGCAGCATCCCGTACAATATGAATAGAAGTTGCTGACGCTGTACTTATCATCTTTAGTAGATGTTAAGGCCTTACTTATTTATTCTTTCATTCACCTCAACCGTAGGACGGCCATTGCTGGACCAAGTCCTTTCTCATGGACCTCTAAGTACTGAACTTGAGTGGTTGTTGGCATAATCACCACGCATGGCAGGCGGGTTGGCGAGCGCAGTACGGGATGTTGAAACACTGATAGACGCTGCTGCCCATCTTCCGGAGGTATCCCATAGCAGACTCTTACTGCATCCGCAAGTATGAGAGGAGGGGTAACATTCTACTGCCGGTACTCACGGCCATTTATTTTCATGCACTTTTGGTTCTGTCTCTATTTATGGGAAAGACACTTTTTTGTGTTCTTTAAAAGTTTACTTACACAATCACTTTACACGGTACACACAACACCATCTAGTCGCAAACTGAGGAGCAAAGCTTGCATTAAACCCAGATGATTAATAGAATACTTAAATACATTTTTTGTAAATACATACATATCGTACATTGAAAAATACCCAGACACGGGACAAAATTTTGCAGAATAATTACAAACATTTGCCCCGTGACGGGAATCGAACCCACTACCTCCTGCGTCCTGCGTATCACTCGGCTTTTAGACCAACTGAGCCACGGAGGCAGTCGAAACTAGCCGCTGCCCACGGCTTTGCCCGCGTTTTTATGCAAGCACTCTTTCATGGCGGAGAAGCCTCGTCCTAGATTCACTTGCCTTATTTTGAGCACTGCCTGGGAGCCCTTGTCAGCAGCTGTAGCAAGTGGTACTGCGCGCCAACCTATCCCATTTTCGCCACTTAGGGTATTCCATTGCATACGCTGGATGTTAGACTAAATAATTAGACATTTGCGCGACCTAAATCCCAATTAACCTTTTTTACATGCGTTTGCGAATTTGCTGCATAGAATCTTTACAGCTCTCCGGTTTGTTGAAACAAACGTATATAAGCCTTTATTCGACGAGCTCTGTGGCGCAGCGGGCGAAGGTCCGCCTGCGACGCAAGGGGTTGCGGGTTCGATTCCCGCCTCGGGACAAATGTCTGTACGATCTGCAGATATTTGTTCAGGGTGTTCTGGGTGTTTTTCTATATATAATAAAAATATCTATCTATGTAGTATAATATATTAAGTATATCAGTCATCTAGTACCCATAACACAAGCTCTGCTTAGCTTGGGGCTAGATGATGCTGTGTGATTTGTCCCGCATTATTTATTTATTTATTATTTATTTATTATTCACAAAAAATTTAAATGCGAATGTTGACACTTTTAAGCGAGTAAAATAAAAACATTTATGCGAATATGCGAATCAATAAATATTTTCTGAATATATTCTTTTTCATTTTCACTGCTTACTCGTAATATCTTTATGTGTTACATTTATGAATGCGGGTCTCATAATAAAACACGTGCACACAATGAACTTTTGAAAGAAAGCTACGAACACTACGAACCTACAGATATGAAACCAGCTCTTCTTACTTTTCAGAGAAACGTAACTCGTTCCAACTGGACTTCGACGCGATCTCGCCGCCGCCGCTGTCGCTGTCGGCTCCGGACATCAGCGCGCGGTGCATCATGCCCTTCAAGGCACTCCGGAATGCGGTCAGCTCAACAGAACTGCTCCACGAGCGTGCAATGGCGCGCTTCTACAAAGCAGTCGCCATTCAAGAAGAACAAAACAAACACAAGGAAACACCCAAACAAAACCAAAATGACATTCCGTACGAAAGAAACGATGCAGATCAGCCAGTCATTATTGAAAAACCTAAACCACCTGAAATAATGATCAGGACGGATTCTATTGAAAATAAGGAATACAACTTCAACGAGCGACAGACTTCGCAAGATTCAGAGGCTTCCGACGGCAAATGGAAGCAGAATTTGTCCTTTGACGAAGATTATACAGCTAGTACAGTTTCCTCTGATGAAGAGTACTCAGAAGGAAGCCTAAATGGAGACATTGATAGGAGTCTCTACTCAAATTACGAAGACACTTACAACCCGAGAGACAAAATGGCTCAACAATCGCCGTTCAAAGAGCCATCTAAAGAAAGATCCGAATCACCTCTTCCTGTTAAACCTTTACCTGTAATCGACCCCAGTTTTGTTCCAAAACCAATATTAAAGAGGAGAGAGGTACAGGAAATAAAACCGCTGCAACCAACTTTAACAAAACAGGAGGTAAAACCAAAACCTGAGAGAAAAGCAAAGAAGGATGAAAAAATGCCAATATTCCAAAAGATAACAAAAATGCCCCTTCAAAAGTCGTTCCCATTCCCAAAAATATTGAAAAAAGAACCTAAAAAAGAAAAAGAGCAAAGTTTAGAGAACGTTAACACAAAAGCTACCAAGAAAATCACAAAAGAAACTGAATCGCCTAAGGATAAAGTAATCGAAGAAGGCAGAACAGTAATTGATTTTTATGGAAGTATAGTCAAAGAGTATGGAAGCCAGAAGAAACCTACAACTCAATTGTACCTAAATACGGAAGAACTAAAAGAAGTTGCAGAAAAGCAAGCTGAAAGTAATGATACAGAAAAAGTTGAAACTAAAAAGATCGTAAAGACCAAAAAAGCGAACCCCAACAAAAGTACCGATAAAAAGATGGTTATAAATAAAACTAGTAACTCGATACAAAAATCGCAGCAGAAAGCTAATAATGAAAACGCAGTTAATAAAACACCAAAATCAGAAGACAAGCAATCAAACAAGGGCCAGAAAAAAGTAACACAACAAATAGTTCTGAAGAAAACTGAAAGAGCAACTATAGTAATACCTATCGACTATCAGGAACTTGAAAAGAAAGCAAAGATCACCGTAAGATCCGCCATAGATTACACAGTAGACCTGTGTTTATTGCTATTAGCTTTCTGGGTATACTTCTTCAAGGACGAAAGACTCGCTATTCCTTTTCTTATTCTCATAATCTACCGGCAACTAAAGGAAACTTTCCTTATGAACATCCCTGAGTGGTTCAAGCAAAATACACCTAGTTGGATGAAAATCAAAACCTCTTGACCTAAATCTGAAAGACATTGTGCGATAAACTGATTGAATTGTGAGCATTGTGTGTTGTGTGATACTATATTATAATAATTTTCAATGTATAAGTTATGATATATTTCTAGTTTACAAGGTGTCATTCACAAATATGCCTGAATAAGTTGTAAAACTAGTTGGCGATGTGCTGTCATGAGTCCATTTATACCGAAATTCTTTTTTTTACAAAATTAAAAATGTTTAAATTTAATAATCTTATTACAAAGTTTGCTAGGGGCGTGCATTCCATTTCTCAGTTCAAGATACCCGTTAACGATTGTGTTCCATTAATACCGCAACGCAAAATTATAAATCCAGGAGAGTGCGCCCAGAGAGACACCGGACTCGTCCTTGGCGTGTATTACAACGAGCACACCACAGGGGAACCAGCTATCCTTACCGCGAGTGCAGAGAAATATAACAAAATATGCGGAGGTAAACTCTGGTACCAACTGAAATTAGGTCCTATACCGCATCTAGGTGAATGCAGAGTATTTTACGATTTAGAACCAAAGTTTACGTACGTAGCTGTAGTAGGGTTGGGCTCAGAGTGTCTGACCTACAACACCAATGAAAAACTAGATGAATCCAAGGAAGCCATAAGAATTGCTGCAGGAACAGGCGCCGCGGCCATCAGCAAACTGAGCCCTAGCAACATACATGTGGAATCATTCGGGAATGCCGAAGCTGCCGCCGAAGGGGTGACTCTGGCCCTGTGGCAATTTAGAGAGTACAGGTCTGCACAAAAAAGACTTATGAATACTAAACCATTTGTACATCTCTTCGATGACTGCGACTTCGACGGCTGGAAAGTAGGTTCGCTCAAAGCCGAAGCCCAAAACCTCACGCGCTACTTACAAGAACTGCCTCCCAACATTTTAAATCCTACAGCATTCGCTAAGTTCGCCGTGGATCTACTCTGCGAACTTGATATCAACGTAGAAGTCCAGACGCAAGGGTGGGCAGCAGCTCATCATATGGGAGGTTTCGTCTCTGTCGGGCAATCGTCCATTCAGCCGCCTTTGTATGTGGAGATCAGTTACTACGGGGCATGTGAGACCAGTCGCCCGGTCGTCCTCATAGGCCAAGGAGTAACCTTTGACAGCGGTAGTTTAGATCTGAAGCCGCCGAAAGAGCTGAAGTACATGAAAGGGGACATGGCAGGGGCTGCGTGCGTGGTCGCGATAACGCGTGCCGCCGCACGGCTGCGCCTTCCAATTAACATTCGAGGTATATTGCCTCTCTGCGAACTGATGCCAAGCGGGAAAAGTCCTAAATTCGGAGACGTGGTCTGCAACGCATCGGGTAAGAAGATCCACATACGTCTACCGTCTCGGGAAGGACGTCTTCTGTTGGCCGATAGTCTCGTGTACGCGCGGAACTACTGGCCGCAGTTCATAGTGGACATCGGAACCATGTCCAAGGAGTTGTTGGACACGTTGGACGGTAGCGCGTGTGCTGCTTATTCGAACTGTGACAATCTGTACTGCCAGCTAGAGACGGCGAGCGGGTCGACGGGGGATCGAATCTGGAGGATGCCGCTGTGGCGTTTCTACGATGATAGGATCCTCGATTGCCGTAGAGCAGACCTGGCCAACACGGGCCGTTGGAAATACGGGGACTCGCCAAACTGCGCCGCGTTTTTGCGCCAGTTCATTTGCGATAACAAGTGGATCCACCTCGACACTTACAATGTCGCCTACACAAAAGGCCACGATTTCCCGTATTTGAAGCGAGGTATGACTGGCCGCCCCACTAGAACTGTCATAGAACTGCTGAGCATCATGTTGGCTAACGAGGAGTTACCCTGAGTACGCGAAACGTTTCGTTACATACTTATGTGCCGTCACAAACAATCCATCGAAATTGTATTTTGTGGAATTATAACCTTGAAATGTTCCTGTGTTATTATTCGTTTTATTTGTTAGGTGATTCGCCTAAATTCAAATCAAAATAT
The DNA here is from genome assembly GCA_963082625.1 of Pasiphila rectangulata. Lineage (NCBI taxonomy): Eukaryota > Metazoa > Arthropoda > Insecta > Lepidoptera > Geometridae > Pasiphila > Pasiphila rectangulata. Next base: position 23,996,199 of record OY720236.1, on the reverse strand, counting down.
TTTTTTCTTATTCAAGCTAGATCGAAATTAACTATAGAAATATTTAAATCTTCAATTCGTTTAGAATAAAATAAATTAGGCCATGTGCGTGTCCAGCCACGCGCTATGTAGCGTTTCGTAGTTACCCGTAGACCTTTTGTTAGATAGATAGATTATTTGTACGTACACCATAGAAATTAAAAATATAAGGATACAAACTACTAGAAGAAGAAGTTACTGTAAGTATATGGTTTTACTTTTACCCAAATAACAAGAATTATTAATATTTATTAATTTAAAAGTTAATACTTATTAATTAATTTCTGCAATGCGTAATTATTAATATTAATAATTAATATTCACGCATTGCAGAAATTAAGAAGCCAGTTTTCAGCTTAAAGTATTCCGGTATGTTTGGTAAACCACATCACTTATTTAAGCGACTATTTCTACAAAACTCAAAAAGCTAGCTCAACCGTTATAGTTTTCCTAGAAAGTTTATGGTTAAACCTCTATTCATGGTTTTTAGGGTTCCGGACCAAAATGGTAAAAGGAACCCTTATGGTATCACTTTGTCTGTCTGTCTTTCACAAATGGATATCTCCGTTGTGTATGTTTCGTAATTGCGAACTATGGAAATAAATGAATGAATTTCGAAAACTACTGATGCTATCGACTTGAAATTTGAAATGGTTAACACATTTTCACTAATATAGCATATAAGAAAATGTTAAAAAATATTATGATTGCAGGGGGGCGGATAGGGGATCTTAAAATGTTTAAGTGAAGTTCCTAGGTCGTGTGGGGTACCATGTGAAAGGTATTAATTATTGCACATTATTAGGTAACAGTTTTTATTTTTCCTTTAAGCCATATCGTTTCAGAGTTATTTAAAAAAAGGTTGAAAAAACGTTATTTTTAAGTTTAGTGTGTATGTCTAATAAATGTATTTCTTCTTCATATAAATCTAGGCAGGCGATAGCGTGTCCAGCCAAGTTCATCAAGTTTAAAGTTGTATTACACTACACGGTATTCAGGGCCCGGTAGTTAGGGCGATTAGGGAGCAAGGCTTGCCGGGTCCGACCGGTCGCCCTAGTTAGGGTCCCTTACGCTCTAACTCTTATTACACCACTCTTAGTTAGGGTAAGGGTCCCTGAATACCGTGTAATGTAATACAGGCTTTTCTGTTACTAACAAGATGGCGCTGATACCGCACCGTACTACTGCAACCGTAGTTTAGATATAATGAGTATTCGTACAAACAAAGTTTACTTTTAACGACACGAGATGGCACTGCTAAAACTATATTCGACTTCTATTTGTTTCACGAGGAAATTATTACCACGTTTATTACCTACCATTTCCCAAATGTAATTGAGAGTTCGAAGTTCTGAAGTTCTTTAAGATTAAAATAAAAAAGACAAAATACTATAATAACTTTCAAATCAATTAAACTGTTCTCATGTCTAAAGAAAGCTCTCCTATACTATATCTACTATGGATTTCCTATTCTCTGGGAGTATACTTTGTGTATTAAAACCACGGATGAAGTAAAGTTTATTTTTATTAAAATAATATGGCACTGGTTACAACTTAAATTAATTAGAAAACTATAAAACTATAATCTTCATAATTGCAATTTATAAAAGAAGCAGATCTTACACTATATTTAATTTGTAAAATGTATACAAAAGAATTAAGTATATTAATAGTTAGAGTTTACCTGTAAAAAACAGGGAAACTTAAAAGATTATATAAATTTTTAAATAGAAAATACTAAAATATATTTTTTTTTAATTTAAATTTCTTTTTATAAAAAAAAACATGTTTTAATTTAAAAGGATAAGTCTGCCAAACTAAACGATTTGGATATAGTTGTTTAAAGAAGAACAAAACCTATTTTACCACAGGAAATTTTAACCTAACATTCAGAATTTTAAAATACTATTTGACAGTCAGAATAGTACAATTTTTAAATAAAATGTATAATAAAAATAAAACATTGTATATTTACTACAGGAAATTCTTACCTAACATTCAGAATTTTCTTTTATTCAGAATAACATAAAATGTATAATAAAAACAAAAAAATCGGAATAGTTATATTGAGCACTCAGAACGGGTGGACTGATTTTAATGATCTTTAATTGTTGGCATCGTATCCGCCCGCATGAATACTAATAAATAACCATTAAAACGTCGGAAAATACACGATTTTTTATGTTTCTTTTTCTCTCATAGGTACTTTTTGTACGGTACGGCTTTTATTGATTCACAGTAAATTCTTAGCTAACATTCAGATTTTTAAACACTTATTTACAAACAGAATAGTCCAAAATATTTTTTTTTTAAATAAAAAACAATGTCGGGAAACTAAACAATCCCTGGATCGTTTATGATTTTGAATTCGTTGGATTTCATTACAACCCAAATAACAGAATAATTTAAAAAACATCGGAAAAATTCACGAAATAAAATTTCCAAGGTTTTAGCAGTAAGTACTTTAAAGTAGTAGTACTGTAGGTTGTAGTTGTTGCAGTAGTAAAAAAGTAGTAAGTTAGTTTGCAGTTATAGAAGTAGAGTAGTAGAAGAATAGTTTGTAGTAAGGAGTTCGCACAGTCAGCTAGTAATACATAGCCATAATAAAGTAAGTACCCGGTTAAATTACAAATGCGTTTTAAATTCATCGTCAAATTATTCTGAACAACAAGTACAAGTATACTATGAAAACGTATATAACTGCTGGGCATAGACATAAAATGTATAACTACTAAAACAAATGTAAACCTAACATATTCTGTTCCATTTAAATTACATAGATAAACTCCAGTGAAGTGATACGTCCTGCGTTAACCTTGACTTATATTTATAATTGAAGTAATCATGCAGAAGATAAACATTGAAAACTTAAGGAAACTTATTTTAATGTGATAAAATACATTTCGGGAATGGTTAAACTAAATTGTTACCTGACATAGTATTGTAAAGTAATTCTGGCATGACAAAGTTATAACAAATCATGTTATATACTAAAAAGTAACTGGTAACAAATATTCGAAGGAAATACATAGCTTACACCTAACACTTATCTAACAGCCTCTTAAGTCAACTGGACTCGGGCGTTTCTAACATTGCAAAATTAACCTGGGATTACAAAGACAGGTTTTATTAAACAACTGTCAAAAGGTTAACCTTAATAGCTATATACCTTTCAGCAATCCACTGCTACAGCTCTTAAGCACCTAGGACGGCCTTCGCAAAATCCCTTAACCCGTCTGTAGTCAACACAGACTCTCGAAAACATACGCAATCTGCTAGAATGCGTATTAAATCTGCAGCAGTGGTAGCAGTCATCTAAACTGGGTATGACACATCATCGTCGAATGAGCCGTACGGAGGCGGCGTCTCAAATAGTAAACGTGATTCGCAACCAACTGTCAGTTCGCAGATCCTAGCAGCGCTCGGACGTGGTTCAGCGAAAAACCCAGCAGAGTTAACGGTATCATATGGGGGCGGAATGTCAAAGAGCACGCGCGATTCCAGTCCATCAACAGTTAATTCGCAGATTCTCCCAGTAGGTGGTTTGCCGAAAAACCTAGATTGGTTACCGCGCTCGTACGGAGGCGGCGTGTCGAAGCGGAAGTCGGGCCCGTCCACACTCAATTCGTAAATCCTTGTAGCGTTCAGAGGTTGATCAGCGAAAAACGATGCGGAATCGCTGCGTTCGTATGGAGGCGGTGTATCGATACGAGTATGAGACTCATTGCAAACGACGGAAAGTTCGCAGATCCTCGGTCGCGGCTCGGCAGATGGTTCATCGAGTAATACCAGTGATGAAGAATGATGAGAAGCAGACCTGTCGTAGGGAGGCGGCGTACCGAACAGGATACCATTTTCACGTCGTACGACAGTCGATTCGCCTTTTTCGTTCAGCGACGGTTCAAGGAGCGTGATTCCCAGTTCCCCGGCGGGTTCCGGTGTGGACGAGGTAGACGAAACATCACTATTGTCCAGAGAGGGCTTGCACAGAAAGAAGAATCCTGGAGAAGAGTTGCTTCGTTCAGCACGCGTCGGTTCCTGTGTCGCAGACGCAGTAGGAGGCAGGTCCTCAGTCTCCTCGGTCGGCTGGACGCAAAGCAACTTCAGCGCGGAGCGGATGGGTCTAACGAGCGCCGGCATGGGAGTAGATGCGGTGAAACGTTCAGCGTCGAAGGCAACGGCCGGCTCCGACATTCCAAAAGGATACTGCACGGGCTCGTCCGGCAAAGAGAGTATGTTCTCCAGAAGGTTGTCCAAGTCAACGTATTCGCATTGCCGTGCTGGGCTGTCGGGGATCGCAGCAGGCTCTTCCGGGACAGGTGCAGACTTCTTCGCGATCTGAGGTTCATGATTTACCATACACGCGAATTTTAAATCGTCGTCCGGATCCTCTAAGTCGGACACCATGCATATACTCATCAGGTTTAGCAATTGACGTAGGCTTACTAACATTGCGAACGCCGCGAAGGTGATGATGGCAATCGAGGCCTTTCGTTGTCAGAGCTCGTTCATGTAGCTGTAACAAAACATATTTCCTTCAGTTCTTACTAATTCCTATTAATTCCATAGTTTTAATATCATTTACTTCGGCACAACCCCCTTTCAATGCGGGATAAATATTTCATAGATATGTATGTGGTCACGTGTTTTGACACGGTGGGATATCTTGATAAAATTAGTCCCTCCGTTTATTTATTTATCTGGGATAACATAAATGGTGGTCGAACAGTACAGAAGGATGTTATTTGGTAGTCAGATTGGCGCCCTACCTTTTAAAATAGACTTGGACGAAAGTAAAGATAACACCTGTTCGAACAGTGAATTAAAAGAGACTAATATTTAAAAGAGTTTCCCTTCTAAAAGACACTGCAAAGTGTGCATACCGGTCGATCAGCCCCGAAAGATGTTGGCCTAAAGTACACTACAGTAAGACAGTTTACCTGGATGGATCTCCAAGTATTGATCATATTGGGGTTGTTGCTATACTCACTTGGCAGGCAAGTTGGCGAGGGCGTTGCGGGATGTTGATTTAAAGACGTTGTGCTGCCCATCTTCCGGAGGTATTCCTTGATTCTGCAATTTTTCACGGGCAAGAGAGGAGGTGCGACGTTTTACATCCGTAGTATCCATACGTAGCCGAAGTCGCCGGTGTAGTGCGTCGGGTGCACAAGCAGGGGCGCCGCGGAGAATGCCCTCAGATTGCAAAGACACTATTAACAAGTGAACTAGTAAAGCGTACTCACCGCCAGTCGAACGGCGTGCGAGCGGTATTGGCGCCGGTGAGGGGCGAGTCCTCGGTGTCGCTGACGTAGCCGAAGTCGCCGGTGTAGTGCGTCGGGTGCACAAGCAGGGGCGCCGCGGAGAATGCCCTCAGATTGCAAAGACACTATTAACAAGTGAACTAGTAAAGCGTACTCACCGCCAGTCGAACGGCGTGCGAGCGGTATTGGCGCCGGTGAGGGGCGAGTCCTCGGTGTCGCTGACGTAGCCGAAGTCGCCGGTGTAGTGCGTCGGGTGGACAAGCAGGGGCGCCGCGGAGAAAGCCTTCAGATTGCAAAGACACTATTAACAAGTGAACTAGTAAAGCGTACTCACCGCCAGTCGAACGGCGTGCGAGCGGTATTGGCGCCGGTGAGGGGCGAGTCCTCGGTGTCGCTGACGTAGCCGAAGTCGCCGGTGTAGTGCGTCGGGTGGACAAGCAGGGGCGCCGCGGAGAAAGCCTTCAGATTGCAAAGACACTATTAACAAGTGAACTAGTAAAGCGTACTCACCGCCAGTCGAACGGCGTGCGAGCGGTATTGGCGCCGGTGAGGGGCGAGTCCTCGGTGTCGCTGACGTAGCCGAAGTCGCCGGTGTAGTGCGTCGGGTGGACAAGCAGGGGCGCCGCGGAGAAAGCCTTCAGATTGCAAAGACACTATTAACAAGTGAACTAGTAAAGCGTACTCACCGCCAGTCGAACGGCGTGCGAGCGGTATTGGCGCCGGTGAGGGGCGAGTCCTCGGTGTCGCTGACGTAGCCGAAGTCGCCGGTGTAGTGCGTCGGGTGCACAAGCAGGGGCGCCGCGGAGAATGCCCTCAGATTGCAAAGACACTATTAACAAGTGAACTAGTAAAGCGTACTCACCGCCAGTCGAACGGCGTGCGAGCGGTATTGGCGCCGGTGAGGGGCGAGTCCTCGGTGTCGCTGACGTAGCCGAAGTCGCCGGTGTAGTGCGTCGGGTGGACAAGCAGGGGCGCCGCGGAGAAAGCCTTCAGATTGCAAAGACACTATTAACAAGTGAACTAGTAAAGCGTACTCACCGCCAGTCGAACGGCGTGCGAGCGGTATTGGCGCCGGTGAGGGGCGAGTCCTCGGTGTCGCTGACGTAGCCGAAGTCGCCGGTGTAGTGCGTCGGGTGGACAAGCAGGGGCGCCGCGGAGAAAGCCTTCAGATTGCAAAGACACTATTAACAAGTGAACTAGTAAAGCGTACTCACCGCCAGTCGAACGGCGTGCGAGCGGTATTGGCGCCGGTGAGGGGCGAGTCCTCGGTGTCGCTGACGTAGCCGAAGTCGCCGGTGTAGTGCGTCGGGTGGACAAGCAGGGGCGCCGCGGAGAAAGCCTTCAGATTGCAAAGACACTATTAACAAGTGAACTAGTAAAGCGTACTCACCGCCAGTCGAACGGCGTGCGAGCGGTATTGGCGCCGGTGAGGGGCGAGTCCTCGGTGTCGCTGACGTAGCCGAAGTCGCCGGTGTAGTGCGTCGGGTGGACAAGCAGGGGCGCCGCGGAGAAAGCCCTCAGATTGCGCTTCTTGAAGTGGGCCTTCCATGTCGCACTGTTTAAGGAATACGTATTTAGGAATAATCGAGTTTGACAAATGATTCTGGGCAATTCACATCTAGACCCAGAGTAAGTTGATTGTGACATCCGTGGCTCAGTTGGTCTAGTAGCCGGCTGGGACGCAAGAGCTTGGGGGTTCGATCCCCGACGGAGGACGAAACGTTTATCTGCAGTTATTTGTCTGTGTACATTTTATCTCTGATAATATTTACGTTAAAATGTATTCAAGTATTCTATCAAACCTCTACTATAAACTTTGCTTACTTTGGGGCTAGATTGTGCTTTCTATTAATAATTAACGCTGGACATTTGGCAAAGCACATATTAGTCTCACTGCTGAACATTAGGGGGTAATCAATGATGTTGTCGCATGATATTTAATTAAGAAATAGTTTAATTATTTGTCACCGATTCGTACATAAATCAGTTGGCGCGTGATAATTATATTCCCGCAGGGAGATAACGTATCTCGCGACAGGTTTGCAACAGGCGTATATCTCGCGATGAAAGCTGCAACAGCCGTTAATCTTGCGAACATCGCTCCCAAACGCAAACTATTAAGTTAGCGAAAGATCCAGAAAGGACCGGTGTGCGAGCGGCCGAAAGAGTCCAAAGGTCACTCTCTATTGTTTTCAACACAAACATGTGAAGTTTCTAGACAAACCGGTTTTGAAACAATAGTGCGGGTTGTAAAGAAAGTTGTAAAAAGTTGTTTACTTGTCTATTGTTGTCCTGTCTCTATTGTCTGTGAATCTAGATACTTCAGCGACTAGAATCTTCTTTATGTGCGATATAAATACGTGAGCGTGTTTGCCGAGGGACAGTCTTTATTTGGCTACGGAAGTGAACAGTGCGATATATCCGAGTGACTTCAAAGTGAATACAGTGATCAGTGACTAGTGTACAAGTGCTAGTGTTCAGTGAATAGTGAACAAGTGTTATAGTGGCGATCAGTATTGTTCAGTGACAAAGTGTTCTAGTGAGAATCTGCTGTGAGGTTCTTATTGGTGTGATCTGTGATTAAAGTGTTAATTTTTGGTTTAATTGGACTACATTATTTAATCACGAACTTCCAGCTCGTAACAGTATCAATAAGCAAAAAAAAATACGTTTGACAGCGATGATTGCGAGGCAAACGGCCTGCCGTATTATAAAAACAATTAATTGCGCTGCAATTGGGGTCATTAGACATGCGCAGTTCACATCCTATGTCCTCGGAGGCCATTCCGCTAACGCATTGCGGCAAAAATCTTCCTGCCACCCTTGCCATGCCCTTGATCGATACGTACCCGGACATGCGCAGTTAACTTCCCATATTCCCGGGATACCATCGCGTGACCAACGCTGCATTGCATTGCGCCCGGCACCGTAAGACATAGAGTTGTACTAAGGTCTCATGTGCCCGTAATTTCACCGGCCCTAAAGTGCACAAAGTTTTAATTGAGGAACTTACTTAGGGTGTTGATCGAACATGATCGGTAGGAACTCGTCGACGGGCAGCATCTTGCTGAGAGGTTCGGCTTGGATCAGCTTCCTAGCTCCCTGCTCGCTGATCAGGTAGCCGAGGGTCCAATACGAGTACAGAGGCTTCGTTATATGGTCGCTGACGTATGTCTCCTTCTCGTTCTGGAGGACTTTGCGCCCGATGTACCTGCAATATTATCTGTTTCTAAAACCTATGAAGACTAAATTCTATTTTGTTAATGTGTTGTTTTATTTCGTAATGTACAAGTATGTTTTATGACGCAACAATAAGGACCATGCTGCCGCACTGATTCTCACATGATCGAAAATTCATTCACTTTATTCTTACAGTTTATAATTACAAAACATAGACACTTACAAGAACAAATAAGTAATAATCTTATCTTAACAGCAAATAAGCCACATGAATAAATCTGTTTGCTTCCCTGTAAGATCTTTACATATAATTTTGGCAGTGTCATGTTTTAATTTTACAGAAAGAAACTTCATTTTGTCTTGCAGGTATTTACGAATTAGATTAACAAGCCAATTATTAATTTGATGCTAATAACTGAATGCAAGGTAAAACTGTAAATGGAAGTAGAAATGTGTAAGATGATTTAATAATTCGAATTATCGCGAAAATTCTAGATATTTTGCGAAAACACGGATAATTAAACAATTGTGCATATATAACCATCCGAAAACACTGCCTGTGACAGAACCGAGATGGACAGACAGTAGGTTATTAGGTTTTTTTTTATAACTATCCAAAGACACCGCCTGTGATAGAGCCGAGAGTTATTATGTTTAAATGTAATCACAATTGTCTAATTATCCCTTAATTATCCGTGTTTGTTTTAGCAAAATCTCTAGAATTTTCGAGATAATTCGAATTATCAAATCATCCTACGACATGTTTATTAGGAAGATTTAAAATAAAATATTACTCACACCAAATCCCAATCTATGCCGTTCCCAGTGAGTTCTTCCAGCAATATATCGTAGTGTTCCCGGAAATACGGAGTAAAATGTATGTCATCTTCTAGAATTAGAGCAGTTCCCAAGTTGCGGTCGGCAATCTGTGGGCAAGGATTGCATTGTAACTCATCTTCTCATTGCAAAAACTAATGTTGTAGTCATAAGCTAGATAATGATATGAAATGATTTCAAAATTGATGATACTGTGCTGATAATTCTTTCGCTCTTTAAGTTTTCAGTTAGATTTAATGCAATTCGCATTCAGTCGAGTTGCTGCATGGCTAGAATACTTTTATATGGTCTGAGCAGACAATTGCAAGTTTTTTTTAATTCAACACATAAAAACAAATCAAGAGAAGACAAAAAAGATCGCTTACGTCACGCCATATGAAATAATGACTGAGGAAACATCCTATCTCTCCAGCTTTCATGGGTCTGAAATAGAAAAATTTATTATTATCTACTTATTTACCCCTACTTTTAATTTTAAGATTCTGCGCTTCTGGTCGGAGTTGGGCTGGCTATGCTAGCCAGCCAGACACCTCACGCATAATGGACCAACTTCGAGTTTAAATGCGGAAAACGAAGTCGCACACACACACACACACACACACTTACTTTTTATTTAATTTGTTGCATGTTTATTTTATTAGGTACTTTGAAAAGTGTCTTAAGACATATTGTTAAGAAAATTACCAATAAAATAATACCTTTTGTGATACGGATCCTCATATCCGGGCATCATGGTGACCGAAAGGTCGGTTAACTCCTTTTGTGTTAATTTTCTGAAACAAGACACATAATAATACGATACTTCTATAATTGTTTACGAAAACTTAACTCCTTCTGATTTCCTTTACCGAAAATAGAAATGGCTAATACACAAGCCGAGCGAAGTCAAAAAGATATAGAATTAAAAAAATAATGCTCAAAATAAACTTTACAGTAAATAGGCACGTCACTTGGAAATATAATTTAAAAACAATCGTTAAATACCATTCGATAAACTGTAAGACGTATCGACCAATCTAAAAGATTCCCGCCCATTGTCTGCCGTCCGCCATTTTGTGCTATTGTTTCGTGCATAAATTCAGAAGAAGGAAAATATTCTAAATTATGCTCACTACACCCTTTTAGAAAAGACTGTCCCCAACAAGCTCAAAACTGAGAAAAGTGGAATGAGGGAAGGGGAGCATTTGCCCTGCAGTAAGAAACAAACATCAGGCTTATAAAAAAAAATACTCACTGTCCATCGACGGCGTTAACGACCTGAGCGTCAATCCCCAGAATATCAAAACTTTTTAACATCAGATTTTTACGTTCAGGCCTCCTCTCCAGATTGATCAGGAATATCTCATCCAATCCGAACTTATTTTTGGGTGGGTTCTTAATGAACTTAGCCATTGCCGGATCTGTCGGCAAATCGATGCCACGGCCGAGTGCTTCCAGTTTCACGTTTTCCACCTGATCCGCTTCTGAAGTTATGTTGTCTTCGACAGGAATAGGCACGAAGCCATATATAACGTCGTTGCATACCGTCATATTAATTCCTGAAAAAAAATGTTTTATACTGACACCTTTAAGTTGAAAAAATTACACATCTGCAAGTAGGTACGGTTGGCGAGCGCAGTACGGGATGTTGATACAAGGAAAGACGCTGCCATAATTTGGCGAGCTCTGTGGCGCATCTTCTTCTGACATCTTTTGTGGTGACATCCTTGAAGAGCTCTCTGGTGCAGCGGGCGAAGGTCCGCCTGCGACGCAAGGGGTTGCGGGTTCGATTCCCGCCTCGGGACAAATGTCTGTACGATCTGCAGATATTTGTTCAAGGTGTTCTGGGTGTTTTTCTATATATAATAAAAATATCTATCTATGTAGTCTAATGCATTAAGTATGATATACTTAATTACCCAGTCATCTAGTACCCATAACACAAGCTCTGCTTTGCTTGGGGCTAGATGATGCTGTGTGATTTGTCCAGCATTATTTATTTATTTATAAGCTTCCGGAAGTATTCCTTGGCAGATTTTATACCTATAGGTGATATCATTATAGTATCGTACTCATTAAACTCACCATTGTTCTTAGCGCTCAGTGCGAAAGTAATTATGTCATCTTTAGGCCCTTTATAGCCCTTAACTTTCTTCGGGTCATACGTGAGCTTGGCCGTTTTCTCGTGGCGCAGGGATATGAGAACCGCAGTGTGTACCATAGGCACATCGAAACAACCGACCTCCTTGCGACGAATCAACTCCTCATAATTATCGCTACGTTTATAATAAAAATCACTGGTCATGCCTCCCCTGCAAAAATGAAGTTCAAGTTCTGTAAACTACAGAAATAACACGTTTTCTAAATAAATTAAAGCAGCTAAATAGACTCGAGAAACCCATAACTATTTACTTAATAGCAATCGGAATACGATTAAGAGTACCAAATAATGCCTAAATCCTGACCTGCATAACATTATGCAATACAAACAGGTATTAATTAAAACAAACAAGATGAAACAACAGAACGAACATTCACCATGCTGCATGCAATAAACTTTCGGGCCGGTTACCAAAAGTTGGAGTAAAGTCCGTCAGTGTGCAGCATCGGAGCCACGATGGGCTTATCCTTTTTTACCAAGTCTTTTAAGGTGCCAGGGTGTGTAAGAAACACATCGGCATCCAACATCTAAAATAGAAGACATGTTTTAATACGATTAAGGGTTTTTAAAATTCATCAATCGAATTTCTTATTCAATCAAGTCTTACAGTGCTGTCTATGATACTGCTGGTATAAAATGAACGTGGAGCGCGTAACTTACTAAAATGTAATCAGCCCAGCTGTCTTTCGCTTGCTGTAAAGCTTTTTCCCTCAGAGCGATGACATGTTGGTAGCGATTTGGGGTCCACTCTGACTGATGCGTTTGATCATTCATTTGCTTCCCAGTTGTAGTATGGTCCACAGAGAGATAGACTTTTTTGTACATCGTGGAATAATTGTCTGCCCATGCAACAAGAATATCTCCGGTGTCGTCTTCGTTATAATCGCTATGTATCCTAGAAAACGAGAAACATTGTAGAAGTCCAGTCCCCAAACAGCTAAACCGATTTGGCTTGGTATTTTTGTTTAAAAGGTGACTGAATGGAGTGTTCCTATCTATATACGTAAATTCCGAGGGTGTTTAAATATATTTATATACCTACTCGTAATACCTACATTATAAACATATACATTTTGTATTTTTATTATTTATAGGTAAACTGAAGCCCCAGAATATTGGCATGAGTATGCGGATGGAGTACGACAGGTTAGTTGAGCTATTTTTTCCTACTATATTAACCACTTCGAAGCCTAAAAATAATTAAAATAAATAATAAAATATTAACCACTGCGAACTCAGCACAAAACTTAAAATTGTGGGGTCATGTTCAGAATCGTATTGGTACGAATCGGCAAATTCAGATTCGTTTTCACAGGGGAATCAGACGTTTCAGGGGAACCTCCCCTATCGTACCCGCGTCAGAAGGTGGGTCTAACGCGGGGCGTGTACGGTGAACCCTGAGGTACCCGTTAGAAATTAATGGCCAAATACAGGCACGGCCCTTGGTGAAGGGTCCTCCCTCAACATCATAAATAATGCCGTGCCCCTCCTTTTTATTGAACAAGGGCTTGTTAACATTTGGCGTGAAAGCGTACTTTGATTTATCTTTTGTTTTGTTTTTTGAACACAATAAAAATAGGTAATTTGTATTCCGCTATCTTGTTGACGAGTTTATTATTATGATAAACAAAGAAAGTTTATTATTTATTTACGTTGAGAAAAATAATGTAGGTACCTATAGAAGAAAAAAAACGAAAATACTGTAGAATTTAAAGACAGACAGAGCAGTTGTATCTAACATTTGGGCAAAGGCCAAAATATAAACAATGGGTATGTGCAATGAAAATAAACTGAAAAGGCTGACAGTGACATATGTATATGACATCGCGTCTGACATTGACAACATAGTTCAATCGAAAATTAGGTCACCAGACATGCGCAGATTACTTGTAACAAGTGACAGTGACAGGTATGACATCTCGTCTGACATTACCAACAAACTTGAATCGAAAATTAGGGCACCAGACATGCTCAGTTAACTTGTATCAAGTGATAGTGACAGGTACATATGTCATCTCTTCTGACATGACAACATAATATAAAGAAAATTAGATCACCAAACGCGCAGTTAGTTTACTCATCGGATGCCCTTTTTTCCCTAATGCTACATTTACACAGTATACAGGATTCGTTACAGTTGCGCGATCCCCAGATAACAAAGACTGTTATTGAGGTACTGATAATTCGCCTAACAACACTTTAAACTGAGAACTCTTATTTAAATTATTAACAATACGCATTATACAGTAGAAATTGTTATTATTAGGAAAAGTTTTGAACCATTTTAAAAGCACTAGTCGCAAGGCACGCGCACTAGGTCTAGGCGTCGGCGCCATTTTGAATTTCTGACATGACAATGACTACATAACAAGTATATAAAAAAAAAACATTTTTTTCGAATCGCTCTAAGATTAACCACGCAATATTCAAATATTTATCCAGACTTCATTAGAATACAGTTGACATAACATCCCTTTCTGAGATCAATCAAAACGCTTAAGGGGCCGTCTCCACGAGCGAGGGAATCGCGGCGATGTTATCGTCGTGCCACGTATTTATATACACTCTCTTAGAGGCCGTCTCCACGAGTGAGAGAATCGCGACGAGTCCGCGCTATAGAAATACGTGGCAGGACGATAACATCGCCGCGATTCCTACGCTCGTGGAGACGGCCCCTTAAGGTCACATGCGTTGTAATATCCCAATGGCGGCAATGGCGGCATGACATTGGCTAAAGGTCAACGGACATGCGTAGTAAGTGCTTACTGCAATGCGTCCCAAAATAGCGGCCATCTTAATTCAATGGATGGGCGCCATCTTGTTGACGCATTGCAGTAAGACCATACATAGATACATAGAATGATCTTGAAATAAAACTTTTATAATTTATCATGGTTGATGATAATATGTGCACGTTCACTCACATGATGTGCAGGCATTGTTTTGGGTAATCAAGGTTGAGGAGAAGATTCAGAGAAGTGGGAAGGGAGTGTTCTTTATTTCGCACTAGAAGAGCGATGACCATATTAGGCCACACTTCTGTATCGTTTTCACATAATGCTTTAGCCGCGCACGCGACCACCATAAAAATGGTGAGGCACCGCATGGTGCAGCGGATGCGACTGCAACGCGCGATGTTACGAAAGCGACTGGAGTGATCTATGACGGCTGCGCGGAGAGCAGATTGCAACCTCACTTGCCCGCGCCACCCCTCTGTCCGAACCCGGATATTATCGACCACATATCCCAGCCATTTCATTGGCCACAAAGTAGGGCAAAGTTGGTGTGAGATACATCCGGGGGCGCAGTTTGGGGCGCGGCTAGATTACGCATTAGGCCTGAATTTACGCCATGAGATTTTTCGGGGGCTTATCTCAGAGGAAATAACAAAGGGATGTACGTCTCTTTCTTACTTAGATTGAAGAAACGCTACAAGGAAGTTCGGAAGGAGAACACCCTTAGGTTGGAAAAAGCTTTTACGTCCTATTAACTTGCACGAGGGCGTTTCATCATTTCAGCCGTAAAACGTCCACTACTGAACACAGGCCTTCCTCATGATCTCCATGAAGGGTAGTTGCCATACTTACAACGCTTGGCAGGCGGGTTGGCAAGCGCGGTATGGGATGTTGATACACGAAAGACGCTGCTGCCCAGCTTCCGGAGGTATCCCTTAGCAGGCTCTTATCGCATCCACGGGCATGAGAAGAGGGGTAGCATTCTACTGCTAGCACCCCACAGCAATGAGATGAAAAGCAGGGCATACAGATAAATGTTACTAAATTTAAAGCCTATCCGCTTTATAATAAATCGAAAATGTTTATAAAAAATGTATGAATTTAAATTTTCCTGAAATGTTTAAGTGTGTAGGTACATTTAGTTACATTATATGTGAAGTAGCTCGCTCGTTCTTGATCTATAAACATAGATATGTATATGTATACATTATAGATATTAAAGTTACATATTACAAGATTTGGCTTCAAATTTTATGTTATTAATGTTATTAAACTAGTTGTTCACCACGAACAAGAACGAGCGAGCTACTTCTCTCTATGAAGTTCCATTCCATGTGAGCTTGATTTGTGGCGGGAATAGAACCTGCAACCTCCTGCGTTTCAATCGGCTACTAACCGTGTGTTCGTAAAAACTCGCTATGTTTCAATTTCATGAAAATCCGTTAAAAAAAATTGTTATCATTGTTTCGAGTTCAGCACTGTAGACATCTGTCGTTATTGCTTGACCAGATCGGAGAAAGCTGTAGTGAATAACACCATGCTGAGACCACCAAACAGTTACCATTACCTTTTTATTGGTAAGCTTTGCTTTAGGACACTGTTGCGACGTTTGACCTGGGGTCAGCCATTGCATTTTTCGCTTACGGTTATTGTAAATAATCCACCTTTTATCACATGTCACAATTCGATCCAATATTCCTTAATTTCTGTATCGATTCAACAAGGCAACATAAGTTTCAACACGCGTTTCTTTCTGCAGATCAGTCAAGTCATGAGGCACCCATTTTTCATATTTTTTATTTTATTGATTTGACGCAAATGAGTCAATATTGTTGGTAAGGTAATGTTAAACCATGCCACTAATTTCTGGGTAGTTTGGCGCGGCTTCCACCATTTCTTTCAATTCATTGTTATTCACCTGTGTGGGCGGTCTTCCACGTGGTTCGTTCTTCAAATCAGTTTCCATCACGAAAGCGTTTAAACCAAAATCGCAAGGTGCGTTCATTAGCAGTCCCCTCTCCAAACGCAACATTGATATTGCGAGCTGTTACTACCGTGATATGTATTATTTACTTTTGTATGTTTTAATGGTGTACTTGTTTAACTGAATACTAGAATCAGAGTTATCGTAAAATGACTATCAAATTGACGTGTATTGCATGGCCAGCATCTGATGGATGTTGGAGACATAAAATATTTCATAAGCAACACTCGGATTATTTTAATTAACTTTAGACGAGCTATAAATACGAACAAAACATAAATTAATAGTCTCAAAGCTCAGATAGCAGCTTCTGTAAATGTTTCACTCACACACACATCAATTTGTCTACCTCTATGTATGAACCTCAATGGGAAATAATTGGTAATAAATGGATAACATCCAAACAGTTGAAGCAATAGGTCTATGACCAGAAGATAGGGGGCTTACATGAAATGGAATGGATAAAACCAATGGCCAATCCGATTAAGGGGCCATCAATTACGTCACACAATCAGGGGAGGGTTATTAGGGGGATTATACGATAATGATAACCTAAGCCAGCTGATTCTTGTCAGGTACAAATAAAAATACCTATAACCACAGAGGTCTTGTTTCATTAAAATAAACAAAAAGAACAAATTTTAACTCTATGATCATTTTCACATAACACAAACTAGTAAAGTTGTAAATAAAATATATTAAAAAATATGAAAACTTAAAAGATATGAGTTCAAGAATTTTTTCTTGCTTAAGAGACTGCAACACAACTAACTTGCAGAACCATGGGCACTAATTAGATGCCTTTCAGCTCATTTTGAAATTTGAATGTTTTTTTATAACATATTAGTAAAAAAATGTTGGCTAGCATAATCTAAAACAATAAAACTTTCAAGAAAATAGCATAAGTTGCTCCTGTCCAGTTGGCAGACATGGTACCATTGGGCTCCTTAAACTATTTTGGTTTAACAGACAATAAACAATGATTAATTCAATGAATATCATTCAGATAACAAGTATCATTGTATCTATAGAGTAAAACACATCCAACACTAAATAATATGCATGTTAGTGCTGCACAGTTCATCTACAATAGGATATTATGTCACATTGCAATATCCCGAGTTAATCCCAGCTTACCAATATACATTATGTTTTTTTTTTATTTTGTATAGGCTTGCATTTGACCACATGTTGCCTGATGTTAAGCAATGATATGGTCTAGGAAGGGACACGCTTGCCTAGAAAGTACCTGTTTACCCTTGACTTGAAGATACCCAAATTGTACTTTTCAGGAAATACTGACTCGGGCAACGAATTCCAGATCGTTGCAGATGATAAAATGTATTATGTATTTGTAAAAGTGTATACAGGAATTATTGCGGTTTTATTTCCACTTCTTCCCTCACTCAAATTATTGTTACTCTGAAGCACACAAGTTATACATTTTCTTTATTTTAGGTATACATTGTTGTGCCCTCCCTGGGCTCATGTTTTAATCATGTTTTCATTTGTAAGACCATTTACAAGAATGGAATGAAACTTTTAAATGTTGGACATATATTTCTTATTCCTTTAATTTTACATGTATTTCTATAGTATGTTAAATACTTAATGGTGATGGGAAAGAGAAGTGTTGGGCGACCAATTGCAAGGTGGGTCAACAGCATAGCTCATGTTGAGGGCAACAGTGGATGCGACTAGCACAGGACTGTGATGGATGGCTCAAAATAAGGGAGGCCTATACCCAGCAGTAGGTGAAGTCAGGTTGGGATGATGATGATGATGATGACATACCTATATTATATGACATGCCGTTTTAAGGCTGAACCCTTTGGTTCGCATATAAATAATGAAATAATGCCCCCTCTAATGGCACAATGTCGGCCATTGCCAGCCACTTTTAATGTCAAGGGTTAAGATTAGCAAAGATTGTTTTCTTTGACTTTACATTTTGCTTGTTGATTGTCTAAATTACAAAGCTTCAACATCAAATTAAATTCAGATACATACTGTACCTGTAATTTGAAATTTCCCTATTTTAGGGTCGCCTTCAACGAAACCGAACAGGAGCCTAGGAGGACTCAAAAAAGGGTCAAAACTTACCAAATAGACAGCCGATCCTTCGGGTAGTCCAATTTCTGCAGGCAGGTCAAAAAGTAGGGCAGAGTAGTCTCCTTATTCCGTACGAGGATAGAAACACCGATTGTCGGCCACTTGTATTTACCATCGTACAAATCGTCGGCGTAGCAAGTGTGCAATGCGATTACAAAGAACAGAACAACATGGAGTGCCATTTTGTAACGCATATTTTTACTGATTTTTATGTACAAAAATCATTACAACTTACTTAGTATAACCGCAAAGTTCAAGCAATGTTTCAGCTTCAGCACTTCCGGCAAAACATCACAAAACATGGGCAAGCGATTAGCGAAACGAAAACGAACATTTGTGACGTGACGTACGACGGATCTTGTCAACGTGACAATGACATGCATGCAAAAAGCTAGTTATTGGGTTATTTTAGTACTTGGTAGGTACATAACTAATTAATGTAGGTATCGAAAGATTTTAATTAGTTTTTTTCTGATAAAATACACCTGTAATGTTATAAATATTTTATAGATATCTTAGAATAATAATATTCTATGGTTTTAATGTACCTTTACGTCAACTCGTCACCGAGAGAAATGACCAGCAGTGACCAGCCGATATTTAGGTTGTCACCTAACGAGGTATATCTGTCTAAGGTTGTCACGTCATTATCAATCAGCTGTTGAAGTTTTGTGTCTAAAGTTGTCCCTGGCGGTCATATTATGTTAGATTTTTTTTCTAATAAATAAATAAAATAAAAAAGCCTGTTTATTCTAACTATATATATAACTATATCTATATGACGTATATGACGAGCTCTGTGGCGCAGCGGGCGAAGGTTCGCCTGCGACGCAAGGGGTTGCGGGTTCGATTCCCGCCTCGGGACAAATGTCTGTACGATCTGCAGATATTTGTTCAGGGTGTTCTGGGTGTTTTTCTATATATAATATAAATATCTATCTATGTAGTATAAAGTATTAAGTATATCAGTCATCTAGTACCCATAACACAAGCTCTGCTTAGCTTGGGGCTAGATGATGCTGTGTGATTTGTCCAACATTAAAAAAAAATATATATATAAACCCAATTTGATATCAAATGAAAGAAAATTATGAGTAGAATGCAAAACCGAAAATTATATAGAAATCGGTCGAGACATTTATGAGATATGGGGCTTGAAATTAGGGGTGAACCATAGATGGTTACACACACACTTGGTTATATTTGAAAACATTAGATCTAATGTTTTCAAATATAACCAAGTGTAATCAAAAATATATCAAAAATGAAAGGACATGATGTGTAGATTAAAAAACTGAGGGAACACATTACAAAATAAAATTATTTAACCTCCTCGATTAGGTAAGTAAAGTGTCGGAGGTTCATTGAAGTATTATTACTAGCGGAGGTTACATAATTTAATTTGCGTTTGCTGTCATGTCCGGTGAGGACAATAACCATCTATGTTTTGGTTTTTTGTTAAAAAATGTACTCGGTGCAGTCTGTTATCCATGATAAATTCTACCAGCTTTTGACCTCTCTTATTTCGTGGAGCTGTACCGAAAGCCCAATTAAATATATAAATCAATGCTAATGTAGGATTGGCCAACTTAAAAAATACACACCAAATTCTAACAACAGGTCTACGGGTAACTACGGATACCTGCACTTAGCCTAATTTGTTTAAATATTTAAATTGTTCTAGATAGATACTACTTTTCCTACCGCGTCTAGAGAGAAAACTGCCCTAAGACAACGAGTTTTATAACTCAATGTTCAAAGACAAATGAAAGAAAAACCAGTCAATAACATATTTTTATTCCTTACAACATGGCTTATGGCTAGGACAGACTAATTGAGAAGACTAGATTTGAGTCATTAGCTAATCAAGCAGATATCACACTAGACAAAGGTAGCTAATTAGACCAAAGTTTACCTAGACCTAGATATTTGATTCCTAATCACTGGTAGGTAGGTATCATAGAATCCTAAGCAGTATTTTGGTAGGTTTTATTTATTTAAGATACCAACCCACCACACACAGGTAGGGATTGCAATCCGGATATCCGGATATTCGAATTATTCGGATATCCGCTAATTTTAATATCCGAATAATGGGAGTACCTTTATCCGTATAATATGAATAATACGGATACCTAGTTGATTTTTCTAATTCACAACACTACAGCGTCCAGCAGTTTAGAAATATTATAGTATTTATACTTTATGCATACAATATTTTGTGCAGTTAAAAATATACATGTATTCGTACATGTCTCTGAATTTATAATCAATTTTTCAATAAATAAATCAATAAAATAAATCAAGTAAGACTTATACTAGCGCGCAATCGTATCACTAGCGTAGAATTAGAAAGACCTATAAAAGTTGATTATTTTTAGAAATTATTCAGTGGGCTTACTGTTTGTTACTGTTATTAAGTTAATTGCTTTGAGATGTTTGTTTAATTTGATTGATATATCATATCACACACACATAAAATGTGTGGGTACTTCTATTATCCGTTTGATCTCATGATTATGTTGTTTCCTTGTTATATTATACAATCATTTTAGAGTACCTATTAAAATTGGATGTTGATTTACGTTATGGATGAAGGATTCTTAATTATGTTAAGAAAACAGTTCAATGGAAAGAATTTAACCGTTTTATTTCATAGATATTTTAGTTTTCAACCCATTTGATCGATAGGTACTCTTATTTTTAATATAATCAGTTTCTTTGCGAATATTATTGTTATTTTAGTAGAACTTTTTTAATAATTCTAACTTTTTTAAGTATATATAAATTAATAAATACTGATACTATAAGAACCAATTTCCCTGTTTAATTTAAATTTTATGTATATTTTAAATTATCCGAATTATCCGTAATATTCGGATATCCGAATAGTAAGTCTCACTACTATCCGAAGTATTCGGATACGAAAATTTATCGGATAATGCAACCCCTACACACAGGGTTATACTTATACGGAAAATACTAAATTCCAAAAAGTTTTTAACATAGTAATCCTGTAAATATATATCATTAAAGCATGCAATCAATAATTTGACAACACACAATAGTATACTTGTTGAGCTTAGATTAATATAGTGTTATATTATTCTAAATTGTTGAGATTAACAAAAAAAGAATAAAGAAAGGTATAACAGGTAGTAGGTATATTGTTGAGATTAAAAAAAAAGAATAAAGACAGGTATAACAGTGAGTAGGTATCCTTCCTAGTATATCGGGTTAGTACAGTGTATTAACACGTCGGCGGCCAACTACGAGTATATTCGTAGCAACGGCGCCAGCTACGAGCTTATACGTAGATGTTTAGTTGAGGCTACCTACAAAATTAAGCGTTGGCAGTGTAAACAGGACGGGAATCGATTGGTTAGTATTGGAAATAAAACTTACAAAATTAAATGAGAACACTTTCATATCTTATTACTATATTGGATTATCGGGTATTTATCGCGTAATTACCTTTTATTTTATTTAATTCCCGACGTTTCGACCGGATTGCACCTGGTCGTGGTCGCGGGGAGACTCGAGTCCAATATAGTAATAATGTGTTGTGATCGCGAAAGTTTAAAAAAGACTTTCATATCTGTATCGAAATAGTGGTTTTAAGACTTTTCAGGATTCGGTGATTTTAATTACAAAAAAGATCACGATAGTTTTAAGCCGAAGGCCCGCTACTACTACTGTTATTAACTTACGTACCTACATCAATTAAAACGGTTACATACAACCAATTGCATTAAAATAAAATACAGCTGCAAATAGAGCTTGAAGCATTTATAAAATTTCGCCAACACTTTATTGCTTTAAAGGTAAAATTCCACCACTGTGCGGCACAAATGTTTTAATGTCATTTTGGTGTTTTCTAGCATTCAAACATTTGTGCCGCACACTCGTGGAATTCTACCTTAAGGTCCAACAAGTCGCGGGGGTCGTCAGTGGGCGCGGCCTAAATGTATGCCATCTCACCTGACATAGTGTGTGTACCCGCGCGCTAGAATGAAATGCACAATGATTCACTCCTAAAACGACCGCACAAAAATATGTGAATAGACTTTTAGCACAAGCGTTATTATAGAAAAACTTGAGTGTAATCTTTTCAAAATAACATTTATTTCAACTTTTGAATAATTAAACTATATCGGAACGGCGTTTATCTTTGAGTTTTATTTCTCAGGTTCTCAGGTTAATTAGTATTAATAATGAAAATGCAATCAAAATTTTTTAGTGTCTCTAACAGCACTAGAACCCCTAACGTTCAGAAGAACATCTTTAACGCAGGCTGTCTTTACCATTTCGGCTAATAAGACACTAACCGTCGTCGTCGGGTCGAAGATCCTGAATGTTTTATCGGTTTTTTGTAGCACCGTGTAGTTTACATTTCTATAAAATGATACCTTAGTGTGGGTTTACACTTTAAAAACAAAAATAGCTTATTATTAACAAGTTTGTGTTAACAAATCTGCTACTACCCATGCCATACTGGCGATATTCTTGTTGACCTGACCGTGAGTAAGGTTGTTTGAAATACTGAATTGTAATTATCGCGATTTCACAAATTTTTTTATATATATTCCGGCTTTCCCCATATACAGGGCGTCCCACGGATATGCCACATAAAGGGAAAGTACCTTGAATATTGTAGATGAAACATTTTACTGAAAGAAGACATTATTTGAATTAAAAAAATAATTTAAACCTCATTCATATACATATATTTAAATAATTACATAGTTGTACCGGGAATCGAACCCGTTACACGCGAAAAATAAATCATCCTGTAGTTTTATCATACTGAAAGGCTTCATCATAAGGATTATTTTTTGTTAAATAACATAGTGTCAGAAATAAAAGAAAGACCATGAATTTTAGCATTTTGATGTGAAATTTTGTTCAGAAAAATGAAAAGCTGACATTGCCGTAAGGACCTACAACTGACATTATCTTAAATATCTATGAATGCAGTTTAAATTGTTTTTAAATTCAACTAATGTCTTCTTTCAGTAAAATGTTCCATCTACAATATTCAAGGTACTTTCCCTCCATGTGGCATATCCGTGGGACGCCCTGTATATAATATCATGTTGACGTTTCGTAGACCGTTTAGAGGCCGTTTTATCAGTTCCCGTCTCGCGGCCTTCGAATGCGGTCACGGGCGGTGCTTTAAAGAAGGGCCTCTAAACGGTCCTTGAAACTTCAACAGAATAATAATCCATGAATAAACATTGATTTGGAACATCACCTATTCGAGTAACATAGTGTAGTACGTGGCGTAAGTAGATATATTTGTAAAATCGTCCAAATACTCTCTACGACGAACGTTATATTAAATCATCAAGATCTTAAAAAGGACTCGGTTTTCCGTATTAAACTTAAAGAATACCTTATTACTAAATGTTACTACTCTTTTGATGAATTTCTAAACCAAAAAATCTAATCACTAACTGTTAGGCTGCCTGAGTAAAATGAATTGGACATACCTAACCACAAAGTTATTATGACAACTATTTTGATTTTGATTATTGTAACTGACATTGCATATATTACCCGACTTCTGTGTGAAACAATAAATAGATTATATACCTAAATAACTACCTAATAAAATAATAATCGTTAGACCAATTGCTGCGCCCTTACAGGGTACATGTACCTACTTACCTCTAAGCTAAAACTATGTAATAATGTATATGTATGCAATAAATGAATAAATCAACCAAAGCTATTCCTCAACATGTACCATGGTAGTATTCTCCACATAAATGGTATCGGACTTCCTGACCTCAGACAGTTGGATGCAAAAAGGGGGGGGATGAGACCAAAAGCCATTCTCAGTGCAGACGATAGATGATTCCCCTGAGATATGGTAGTCTTCGTCACACGCGTAGATCATCAGGTCGCCGACTGCGAACTTGCCGTTCTTCGGGGGTTCAGTGACCAGTTTTCCGTTATCCGGTACCAGTGGGTTGGGGCAGTAGATGGCTGTGGAACAAAATGTAAAGGTCAAACGCCTTCAAATAAAGGAGATATCTCTACCTCAACCAATCTTCGAATTTGGTACAGCTAGTTAGTCAGTTACAGCTAGTTATATCAATCCCGATCACTTCTTCATTGTAGGTGCTCAAAATGGGAATAAAAAGGTGCTCATTTGGTGCTGTCAGAATTGGCTCTCATTTTTTGACAGATTCTTACTGCATCCAGGGGCAAGATGCAGGCGGGTTGGCGAGCGCAGGACGGGATGTTAATACACGGAAGGACATTCAAATTCTAAATACACTTACGAATTATTAAAACACATCTATCCGGGTAGGTATTTATCGCGTAAATTACCTGTATTATTTCCCGACGTTTCGCTTGGATTGCACCAAGCGTTTAGCTGTCTTCCCGGGACAATGCTTCGTAAGTGTATTTAGAAATTGAATTTAGAAATTGGAAAAAAAGTAAATTTAGAATTTGAATGTGAACACATGGCACTAGGCGATCCATGAGGGAATAGGCCTACGTGCAATGAATTGCGCAAGCCATACATTCCTAGCGTTGATTGGTATTTTTCGAATCCAGAAGCTTCTAGGCCCACCACACACAGGGTTATACTGGTTATACTTATACGGAAAATACTAAATTCCAAAAAGTTTTTAACATGGTAATCCTGTAAATATAAATCATTACAGCATGCAATACCTCCCCTCTCTTGACCGCAGTAAGAATCTGCCAAAAAATGAGAGCCAATTCTGAGAGCAACAAATGAGCACCTTTCTTATTCCTATTTTGAGTACATATTGACATTAGCATATATAACACAATTAAAATTAGCCATAAGTGTCCCACTGCTGGGCAAATGCCTCCCCTCCAACTCTCCATGCATCCTGCAGGGTGATTACGTATCTCGCGACAGGTTTTGCAACATGCATTTGACAGCAATATTGCTGTCAAATGTCAATATTGTATTAGATAACAGCAAGGGATTGACTTTTGACAGCAATATTGCTGTCAATTGCCTGTCGCGAGATACATAATCACCCTGCCGATCCACCGTCAATTCGACCCATGCGCTGTTATGCCGGTCTAACTCGTCACGCCATCGCTTCTTCGGTCTGCCGCGACGCCTCACCGTGTTGGGGCTCCACTGAGTGGTGATCTCTGTCCACAGGTCTTCGGGCATATAACACATTTGATATCATTTCAGCCATAAAACGTCCACTGATGAACACAGGCCTCCCTCATGGATCTCCATGAGGGGTAGTTGCCATACTCACCACGCTTGGCAGGCGGGTTGGTGAGCGCAGTATGGGATGTTGAAACACGGATAGACGCTGCTGCCCATCTTCCGGAGGTATCCCTTAGCAGGCTCTTACTGCATCCATGGGCATGAGAGGAGGGGTATCATTCTACTGCCGGCACGCCACGGCATTTTCACATTTGATATATTATATGTGTTTAAAGTTTAAAAAGACACTTACGAATGCAAACCGGCGCCTCGCCCGACCAGCGGCCGTCCGCTTCGCACTCGAGCCCCGGCGTGCCGACCAGCCGGTACCCCCACGCGCACTGGAACACGGCGCGCCCGCCGGAGGACGAGTTGTACTCCACCACGGACAGGTGCGCGCCCAGCGAGCCCAGCACTGGGCAGAAAGTCTCCACGCACGTCGGCGGCGGGGCGGACCAACTACCTGGAGGTTACAAACGCATAGCTGAAATTAGCTGATGTGTTTGTCATTTATGGTCATTTATAGTCATTTATAGTCATTTATAGTCATTTATAGTCATTTATAGTCATTTATAGTCATTTATAGTCATTTATAGTCATTTATAGTCATGTATAGTCATTTATAGTCATGTATAGTCATTTATAGTCGTTTATAGTCATTTCTTCATAATTTGTTAAATCACACATCAAACATTTCCAAATACAATAAAATAAAAAAATTGTATAAATTTATGATTGTCTATGAATCGATAGAAATTAAATGAAATTAAATATAATTTTATTGACAACCACCTGCTGCCCACGGCTTTGCCGGCGTTTTTATTTTTTTTTACCGAAACCCCAATTCATCATCACAGCTGGTAGAACTCACCGGCTCCCATGCAAGTGAGCATGGCTTCCCCGCTGAGGTGGAAGCCGGGCTGGCAGCTGAAGTGAAGTGAGACCGTAGCCCTGGCTGTACACACATGGGTGTGGGAACTCACCGGCTCCCATGCAAGTGAGCATGGCTTCCCCGCTGAGGTGGAAGCCGGGCTGGCAGCTGAAGTGAAGTGACACCGTAGCCCTGGCTGTACACACATGGGTGTGGGAACTCACCGGCTCCCATGCAAGTGAGCATGGCTTCCCCGCTGAGGTGGAAGCCGGGCTGGCAGCTGAAGTGAAGTGACACCGTAGCCCTGGCTGTACACACATGGGTGTGGGAACTCACCGGCTCCCATGCAAGTGAGCATGGCTTCCCCGCTGAGGTGGAAGCCGGGCTGGCAGCTGAAGTGAAGTGACACCGTAGCCCTGGCTGTACACACATGGGTGTGGGAACTCACCGGCTCCCATGCAAGTGAGCATGGCTTCCCCGCTGAGGTGGAAGCCGGGCTGGCAGCTGAAGTGAAGTGACACCGTAGCCCTGGCTGTACACACATGGGTGTGGGAACTCACCGGCTCCCATGCAAGTGAGCATGGCTTCCCCGCTGAGGTGGAAGCCGGGCTGGCAGCTGAAGTGAAGTGACACCGTAGCCCTGGCTGTACACACATGGGTGTGGGAACTCACCGGCTCCCATGCAAGTGAGCATGGCTTCCCCGCTGAGGTGGAAGCCGGGCTGGCAGCTGAAGTGGGCCGTGTGGCCCAGACGGGAGCCCTGGCTGTGCTGACGCAGATGCGGCCCGGAAGCGCTCAGCTCGGGACACGACACACCTGGGAATGTTACGAGCAGGGTAGTTGCCATACACACCACGCTTGGCAGGCGGGTTGGCGAGCGCAGTATGGGATATTGATATATGGAAAGACGCTGCTGCCCATCTTCCGGAGGTATCCCTTAGCAAGCTCTTACTGCATCCATGGGCATGAGAGGAGGGGCAACATTCTACTGCCAGCGCCCCAGCGATCCATGAGGGAGGCCTGCGTTCAGTAGTGGACGTTTTATGGCTGAAATGATGACTATAAAAATACAGGTTCTTGGGGCGTTTCTCGATTGATGGGGGAAAAACAGGGGTTGTGTGTTTTTTATCCATTTATGCAGTAGGTGTATGGTCCACTGCGCGTAGACAATTCGGTATGTTGAAGTTTACCTGTCCACAGCAGACGCCCTAATGGTTCCTAACCGTTCGAGTGGTGAAACTTTCTATACGAACAGCTGATTTACGATAAAGGCAAAGCTAGTACCGCTCATTCATACAAAGATAACTAATACCTCTACACTATTAAAGTTGTTATGTATGTATATTTTTATCTATCTATTTTTGCGTGTGTATTATTCGTACACTGCCGTTTTTATTATCTTATATCCTGTCCATCCAAAGTTTGTCTGGAAGAAATCGCTTTTAGCGATAAGACCGCCCATTGTATGTTATATTTGTCTGTGTTTCTCTTTGTGAAATTTATGTTATATGGTGAATGTTCAATAAAGAGTTTATCTATCTATCTACCTCTAACGGCCATTATGAAGCACTCTAAAGAAAATAATATCAATATAAACAATGACGTGAATATGAAAATATGATACGTGATATGAATTGCCGTGGGGTGCCGGCAGTAGAATGTTTCCCCTCCTCTCCTACCCTTGGATGCAGTAAGAGCCTGCTAAGGGACACCTCCGGAAGATGGGCAGCAGCGTCTTTCCGTATATCAACATCCCGTACTGCGCTCACCAACCCGCCTGCCAAGCGTGGTGAGTATGGCAACTACCCCTCATGGAGATCCATGAGAGAGGCCTTAGTTCAGTAGTGGACGTTTTACGGCTGATATGATGATGATGAAACAATGACGTAGTATCCGTCAATTTGCGTAAACTCACTAACAACTTTTATGTAGATCGTGTTGGTGGTTCCGGCGGGTGTGGTGCAGGTGTACTGGTCGCTATTGCGTACGGACATCTTGGACAGTGTGAGGCGGAAAAGCGAGTCCTCCCCCTCTTCGGTGGACCAGGCTGCAGAGAAATACAATTATTTTTGAAAGAAAGGAAATACAATTACTTTTGACACACAAGTCCCAAAGCGAGCAGAACATTTGTTATGGAAACAAGATGATTGGTATAATGATATATGTATGTATTCCCAGTTACCACCACATGGATTGCCGCCCGGTTGGCAACTGGGAAGTTATTGCCTCCACTTGGATATATTCCCAGTTGCCCCAAGGTGCCGCCTTATTAAGAATTAATGTGAAATATTCAGTGCAGAACATTAACTAATTCAGAAGTGGTGAGTACCACTTACATTCTAATAAAGCCACGAATCTTTCAACCTATGAGAACTATTGGGAACCAATGTTGAGATTTAAAAACTGTCTAAATAAAACAGGAGGAAAACAACACACAACACATGCGTAATCTATCTAATCTAAATAGCCCATCGGATCCCACTGCTGGGCAAGGGAGGCCCTTCCCTTTCTCCATTTGTCACTCTCCGGAGCGATAGTTAGCCATGTAAATAATATTAGAAAAAAAGTGGACAGTTCATGACTTCATTTCTTATCGTGGCTGAACCGAACAACACTCGGCCAAGGGTCATAATCATTCATATATGTAATCATCTATGGAGTAATAAGCTTTTGCTATGGGATTTTGTTTTATAAAAACCTATGAATCGATAGTTCAGTCGCCTCAGATGGAAGCTTATAAACGGTCACTGTTTCCCATAAATGATTTATTTACTTTTTAATTTTAACATTTTAATATTATTAATATTTCTATTATTTTTATTTCTACCGCCGTGGGGTGCCGGCAGTAGAATGATACCCCTCCTCTCATGCCCATGGATGCAGTAAGAGCCTGCTAAGGGATACCTCCGGAAGATGGGCAGCAGCGTCTATCCGTGTATCAACATCCCATACTGCGCTCGCCAACCCGCCTGCCAAGCGTGGTGAGTATGGCAACTACCCCTCATGGAGATCCATGAGGGAGGCCTGTGTTCATCAGTGGACGTTTTATGGCTGAAATGATGAATATTTTTTACTTTTTAGTTCTAACATTACAACAGGAATACATTTCAGATAGACTTTCAACTAAGGACGACACATATAAGTGGTTAAGCGTGTTGCGTGGGGTCAAAAAATGCCGATTCTTTTGACCCCACGCAACACGCTTAACCACTTATTTGTGTCGTCCTTAGTTGTGCGAGGCGGACTCGCGCTCGAAGGGTTCCGTAACATTATTTGGCAAAATAACCACTATATTATAAATAAACAACTAAATATGCTGCAAATTTTCAAGCGTCTACCTGTTGCCGTTATTATCTAATATCAAGCAAAAAAACAACATTCAAATCACGTTTGTATGTATGGGAGCCCCCTTAAATATTTATTTTATTTTAATTGAATTATTTATCTTTAAAAGTGATAAACAACTAAATATTCTGTGAATATTTCAAACGTTTATACTTTCTTCCTGTTGCCGTTATTAATAACGAGCAAAAAACGGCAAAAACATCACGTTGGTTGTATGGGAGACCCCCTTAAATATTTATATTATTCTGTTTTTAGTATTTGTTGTTATAGCAGTTACAGAAATACATCTGTAAAAATTTCAACAGTCACGATATCACGGTTCATGTGATACAGCCTGGTGACAGATAGACAGACAGACGGACAGCGGAGTCTTAGTAATAGGGTCCCGTTTTGTATACGGAACCCTAAAAATGGACACTGCCTCAGTATTACCGCCACCATAAAGCGAGGTTGTAGCGCTGATTTTCAGGCAGGTCCTATTGTCCGCCTCGCCTTACGAATTACCCGATTACGCACTTTCGCAGATCCTGATGGGCCACGGCTGTTTTAGGAAACGTCTGAGCGATCTGGTACTGAGTGACACTGCCAAGTGCGGCTGCGGGAAGAAGTGGGAGACACGTCACCAATTATCTTGTGCCCGTTGCATGCGGAAGCGAGAAGCACGTTGTTAGGACTGGTTTAGAGGCAAGGGGGGTATGTACATATATGTATCTGTGTGACTCCGTTTTCCGCATTTAGACTCCAAGTTGGTCCATT
This sequence comes from Pasiphila rectangulata, assembly GCA_963082625.1. Classification (NCBI taxonomy): domain Eukaryota; kingdom Metazoa; phylum Arthropoda; class Insecta; order Lepidoptera; family Geometridae; genus Pasiphila; species Pasiphila rectangulata. The sequence continues at coordinate 23,965,744 of OY720236.1, read as the reverse complement.
ATGCGTGAGGTGACTGGCTTGTAGCCAGACACCTCCGACCAGAAGCGCAGAATCTTCCTGGGGGCTTCACGGAGTGACCTCGGTTCCTTTGGATTTTTTGCCTTTGTGCTGTTACTCCCTCGCACTCCAGGACTACGTGGGCAGCTGATAAGGTCACGGTCACAGGCGCCACGGTACACGTGGCGCCATCTAGCACGCACCTGAGTGGTAGTGGCCGATGGACTGGGTCCAGGTCCACAGCGGGTCTCCCAGCAGGCGCGACGACACGCAGTCGATGCGGATGCTGCTGTCAGGGTACACGAACAGTTCGCCGGACGGCTCCACCGTCGCGGAGCCGCTCAGCATACTATATTGAATGGACGGCGGCGCGTCGCCTGAAACGTTCAAGTGTTTTATATAGTAAACTATAATTCATGTGTACCAACCGAGAATATGAGTCCACGCAAACAAATAGCGTTGGTTATTATTATTATATAAAAAATAATATGGTTACCAGTGAAGTTAGCGACGAGTGAAAAGCTTATATCTGATCTACGTCTCGTCAGTCTCGTGCTTAAAAGTGAAGTTAGCGACGAGCTTATCCATGAAGTGAATGGCGAATTTACGAGTGCAGTTAGCGACGAGCTTACCAGTTAGTGACGAGTGTGGCCGGCACGCACTCGGGAAAGTTCGGCGTCCACTCGCCGGTATCGCAGCGGAGCGCGCTCTTTCTTTTAGCTTGTACAGGCTGAAGAGGACGCAACGCGCCACTATCACGGACCCAGTGAAGTTAGCAGAGTCCGCGCCACCACTCAAGTCCGATAGACGCGGCGCTGGTAACATAGAACTGGATACAGACAACAGACTGTACTGTAGAGTTTAGTTCCCGCTTTTGCCGTAAGACTTGAGTTGTGGCGCCGACCCTAACGAGCCGATCATCCATCCAGAAGCTTGACTATCCATTTATACTTTCGAACGTCTATTTAAAAACTCGAGCTGTCTAGACACTCAACTATCTAACTAGACACAAGACTGATTCGATATGACGAAAGCCATCTCTACCGCATATCTGCGTACCGCTGCAGGTTATCATCAACGTCATTGGTAGCGAGCTTACAAGTGCAATGAGGTACGAGCTTAGCAATGAAGTTAGCAACAAGCTTACCAGTGAAGTTAGTGACGAGCGTGGTCGGCACGCATTCGGGAAAGTTCGGCGCCCACTCGCCGTTCTCACAGCGGAGTGCGCTCTCTCCCTTCAGCTTGTATAGGCCGAAGTGGACGCAACGCGTCACTATCACGGAGCCGTGGGGGAATGACGTCTCCTTCTAAATAAATAAATAAATAATGCTGGACAATTCACACACCATCATCTAATCAAAGTTACTAGAGAGTAAGAGCAGAGTTTTATGTGTAGGTGACTGACATACCTACTTACTACATAAATATACTTTATACAGAAACGATATAGAGTTTATATATCTACATCTATCTATTTTTTATTATATATATAAAAATATCTACCTATTCACCACACAGAGGTTTTTTTTATTAAAGACCTCAGGATCATCTTCACATCACACCGACTACTTAGGTACTACAGTAAAATTGTAAATAATAACAAATAAAATAGGCCAGGTGCGAGTCGGGCCACGCGGCATATTGGGTTCCGTAGATAACCGTTATTTTATACATATGTCCATGCAAAATTACAGCTTTCTAGAACTAATAGTCCCTTCGCATAGCCGGTGATGTATGGACAGACAGAAAGACAGCGAGACAGCCGTATGGATGGACACAGACAGACATACAAAGCGAAACTATAAGGGTTCCTTGTTTTACTACGAAACCCTAAAAAAATACGAATTCCCGATTTATTCCCTTTTTTAGCGACGCGATTATAAAAAGTGACTAGAAGTGCACCGAATATTTTGTACAGGAGCTTGCGGGGTATGCACAGGTGGGGGGCAGCTCTGACTTGCATGGCTGCCCCTGAACTTGAGAGTAAGCCTATGTTCAGATGACCGCGCGGCGCCGCGCGGTTGACTCGGCGCGCGGTTTGAGATTGTAACAAATCAATGTTGTTGTTTACATGACCGCGCGGCACCGCGCGGCGACGCGCGGCTAAAGATCTGCAATCCTGTATCGAACTGTTCAGATGACCGCGCGGCGCCGCGCGGTTGACTCGGCGCGCGGTTTGAGATTGTAACAAATCAATGTTGTTGTTTACATGACCGCGCGGCACCGCGCGGCGACGCGCGGCTAAAGATCTGCAATCCTGTATCGAACTGTTCAGATGACCCGCGCGGCACCGCGCGTTCATCTGAACATAGGCTTAGTCGCAATCCTAGCCCCACGTATGTATACCGCACGCTCCTCTGGTCCTTATGAGTGACGAAATGACGAAAAATGCTACACATTTTTCGCGAATAAATTAGTGTAAACCTTAATATTTTGTTCATCATTTAACTGCCAAACCATCTTCTTACACTAAGGCCGTATACAGAAAGAAAGCTGGAAACTTATAAGCGCTTACCGGCGCTTGACAGCGCTGGTAACCCGCGCAGGAAAATATATGAACGCGCGCCGATAAGCTCTGAACGGTGCCGACAAGTTCCGACAAGCTTCAACACGCGCTGGTCAGCGCTGGGCGCATTTTTAAATACACATTTTCTAACAAAACCAAATCATCGTCCGATGAGTCCGACATTTCGCTTGGTCTGCTTCAACCTGCTTCCTTAGTGTAGATCGGACCAGCGCTGTCAAGCGCCGGTAAGCGCTTATAAGTTTCCAGCTTTCTTTCTGTATACGGCCTAACTCGGGTTAAGACCGTCTACATTGGTCTTCGAGTCGGATCTATGCACCACACGCCGCCAAGTAAGAAGATGGTAAGTACCCGCAGTTCCGCAAAAAAATATGGAAAAAAGCCAAATCGCAGACTCGTCACCACGCTTGGCAGGCGGGTTGGTGAGCGCAGTACGGGATGTTGTTACACGGAAAGATGCTGCTGCCCATCTTCCGGAGGTATCCCTTAGCAGGCTCTTACTGTATCCTGCATGCATGCATGAGAGGAGGAGCAACATTATACTGCCGGCACCTAATTAAATATCAACCTAATTAAATAAAATAAATAAAATAAATAATGCTGGACAATTCACACAGCATCACCTAGCCCCAAGCTAAGCAGAGCTTGTGTTATGGGTACTAGATGACTGATATACTTAATACAATATACTACATAGATAGATATTTTTTATTATATATAGAAAACATCCAGAACACCCTGAACAAATATCTGCAGGTCATACAGACATTTGTTCCGAGGCGGGATTCGAACCCGCAACCTCTTGCGTAGCAGGCGGACCTTCGCCCGCTGCGCCACAGAGGTCGTCGTAATTAAATATCAGTAGCAAATTAATCAGTCGGAGGCCGGAGCAATTAAGTCAGTTAAAATGGGAAAATATCCATCCACAATCGGGCAACACTGAGCATTGAAACAGAACATAAACAACGTCAATTCAGGCCGAACGTGTCTCGCGCAAAAAAAATAATGATGACGGTTTGTGCAATTCAATTGTGTCACAACACATCTGAAAAACAAAAGATGTGTAACAATATCACTTTTCACAGGTAAGCATGCAATATTTCATAGAATTTTCTAGTTAATTAGGTCAAAATAGACAAATTTTGTTTATGTTCTGTTTCAATGCTCAGTGTTGCCCGATTGTGGTGGATGGATATTTTCCCATTTTAACTGACTTAATTGCTCCGGCCTCCGACTGATTAATTTGCTACTGATATTTAATTAGGTTAATTAGGTGCCGGCAGTATAATGTTGACCCTCCTCTCATGCCCGTGGATGCAGTAAGAGCCTGCTAAGGAATACCTCCGGCAGATGGGCAGCAGCGTCTATCCGTGTAACAACATCGCATTAATAATAAATAATGATTTAATTAGGTGACACGCTCTGTAATGTAGGTGTTTGTGTGATTAACGGTATCATACCTGCAATTCCGTTACTTGAAAGTTGAGAAGACTAAAACGAATTTTATTACCACACTGTTAAACTCACAAATTAGAGGTACTTGTTGTTGTTCAAAGGATTCCTGTCGACCCTGTTATTGCTGGCAAATGGGTGAAAAATATAAGGCTTAGTCGTGAAGAAGTACATTGGAAGCCAACCAAAAATATACGAATATGTTCAAAACATTTTAATAACGAAGATAAGTACATTACACCGAGTGGATACACGGATGGATACTGTTGTCCATCTTCCGGAGGTATCCTTTGGCAGTTTAATACTGTATCAGGAGAGGTAACATTCTTTAGCTGGCACCCCACGGCACTAAAGTAATAATAATAAAATATTTTATTAAAAGAACTAATAGTGTTTTTACGGACTCCGAGCGTGTGCCGGGGCTAGATACGGTTGGCGCGGGGAAAATATTTGATTCCTGCCAAATCCTCAAGGTCGTTGGCTGGTACCCGGCCCTTAATATTTTTTTCTATTGACTTACTATGAGGCCTGTACGGTTAAAAATGTATTGCCGCTGTGGCGGCTCCTATCATACGCTGCACAGAACACACAGTAGGTACACAAACGTGTACTAAGTAGGTGTTCTGTGTATAAAATATTAGTTTGTTAAACGTTGTTTTGTTGTAGGTAATGAAAATTTTGTGTAAGTAAATAATATAGTTTGTACGGGTTTTAAATCGCGGTTTATTACTTTTTCATCGTCGTTGACGTCGCAATAATGTTTACTACATTGTTGTTTTCTTTTATATAACTTATATTGAGATTTAACTTTATTTTACTAATGTATTTCATTCGAATTAAAAAATATTTTTTTGAAAATTGTTGTTGTTTTCTTCATTTATATAGACGTTCCCGCAATGTTACAAGTTAACATTATCATACCTATACTTTAACCACACTTATTATGTATATATTACGTATTATTGCCAAAAACAAATGGTTATCAGCGGTGGAATCATTTCCTCGCTTTCGGGGAAATTGCACCTCCACTCGTTGCACGCAACATTAGACAAGTGTATGTGTGCGTGTCGCCGAGCGTAAGTAATCGTCACATCTGTGTGAATCGGAAAGTGCTTCATTATTGACAGAGCGCTTGTATGAAGATTCTCTTTCTATAGTGTTTTTATTCTAAGGCTGAGATGCATGTGCACCACCCTCCCGCCCGCTAATTGATAATAGTATAATGGAATCAGGCGTTACTTTGATACCTAACCCCCCGGAAGATAGCAGCAGCGTCTTTCAGTGAATCAACATCCCGTACTGCACTCGCCAACCCGCCTGCCAGGCGTGGCAAGTAGGCAACCACCATCTCATGGTTTACTACTTGTAGATGTAGATCCATGTCCCTCATGGATCTTCATCCATGGCTTACGTCCAAGTAGTAGACGGGTCCTACGGCTGAGATGATAGAAATGCCAAAACCACGTAGTAACTGTACAGTGGGATTCAAAGTAAAAAATAAATATAACCTTGGCATTTTTTTCACTGCCGAGCGATAGACGAACAAACAAAGTTCCTAGTATAAGTATTTTAAATATTAGGTTTTTTATGCATTCCCTTTTTTCTTTCCTATAATTGTCACCATTTATTCCACTTAGAAAATAGGTACCTAGGTAGGTACTATGGCAATCTTCGCAAATTAAGGAGCTAAGAAAGTTTTTTTCAAATAAAATAATAGCTACTTATTGTCACACACAAGTAACAACAGGTACCTATGTACCTAGTATCATGTTTGAGCATTCCAGATACACCCCGACATTAAAAGCTATTATGGCTTTTAAAACAAACAATCACGCGTAAAAAAAGCGCGACACGTGCCAAGCGCGCCGCCCCCCGCCCGATTTTACCCATGCGACGTTGCCAGCTCGAGCGGCCAATGCGCAGGTGATGATGAGGCGACGGCGACGTTCAGAGGCGGCTTTACCTATAGTGCAGGGTGTGCGGCGCACACGGGCGCCGGGTCTAAGGGGGCGCCGAGCGCCCTCTAATGCGACACCTTCAAAGATGCGTGCGTCGCTCACGGCGCGCTTGTGTTCACGGCGTGTGGCGCACTCAAAGACCCTGCGCCCGTGTTTCAGCCGATGTCGCCGGGCGCGCGGTAGCAAAGCAAGACGCGCCACCACAAGCTGCGTATTTACCTACTCTACACAATTACTTTTGTTTCAACGTGAAATCTGCCTTAAAACAGTTATTTAAAGATTAAGTATATTGGCGTAGTGTTGCATCACTACCACGGGCGCGTAACGTTTAGAAAACTATATTTTGTAAACGATAAAAACTTGCTTATACCGTCTATCCGTGTTGTACCGTATGCGCGAATAAATAAGTGTCGACCTAAGGATAAAACTATGGGAGTCACTCATACTGTCCAAATTAAATTTTGCTGATTGTGTGTTGTGTGCCTTTTGACTCGCACAATAAAATAACTCAACGAATACAAAACGCCTGCATTCGTTTTTGTTATCCTATTCCTAGACGTGTCCACATCTCGCCTTACATAAATGCCAATGGTCTCCTCATTATGTCGTCCCGCCGAACTCTCCATTTCGCCACTCTGCTTTTTGGTGTCATCAGGAACCAACAGCCAAGTTACCTATTTGAGAAACTTCATTTCTCAAACCGCCACGTCCGTCTATCCACCCGGTTGATATGTCCGAAGCACAGAACGGCTGCATTTCGTGGCAGCTTTAAATACGCGGCCACGAAATGCTGGAATAACCTTTCACCTCCAATAAAAAATTGTAAAACAGTTCATTCATTTAAAAAAAATCTAAAAAAGTCAATAATATAATCTCAATATAACTTCGTCAATATGACCCGTCGTTCTGGGCCTCGGACAAACCACACCTAAGTGTAAGTACGTTTTGGATAAATTCTCTACTTGTTATTTTATTTTCATTGTTTCAGTTCATATATTTTTGGTTAGTTCATTTACATGAATAAATATTGTTATCTAATTCACAAAAATTTATATATTGTTTTGTTTATTTTTTTGATATTAATAGGTACTTTGTTATTATATTTTATTTTAGCGTACTGCATTTTTGTATCGCGGTAGCCACCATCCGCATACTTCGGTCACTACGGAAGACCAGCGCTGTGGTACGGACCCGTTCTGCCACAGCATATGCTGAGTAATGACCATTTTTGTCACATTTTTATTTTATTTTTTAAACCTTATTATTGTATATGGATTAATTGTAAATTGTGTGACAAAATAAACGTAGCTTTATCTTTAACGGCACCTGTTTTGATTCGTTTGAAAACACGCCGACCATCATTGCTAACTCGGCTGTATTAGAATGACATAAAGTTCAAATTCAAATTGCAAGGGACGTTGCGGCGCCAGCGGTTATTTTCAAAGGCTTTGTGTACGCGTGCAATTTTTGTTTTACCGCTGCTCCGTAGTTTTGCGAAATAAGCCTTGATGCAATGAATTAAGTATCACTTTTGAGTAAACATGTAAATATAAAGTAAATCGGCTTTTCTTTTGATAAAAATTATATAAAAGATAAGATTTCGTTAATATTTTACACAATTATTGCGATATGCATCGGGGTCAGATGTCATCAAAAACAGCTAGCGAAAAAAAATTAACAACGAGTGACAGTGATATCGAAGAATATAGTTTTATGTTGTAACCCCTTCCTTCCTAAAAAGCTTCTTGACATCATTTAAAATTGCACTATTTGCATCTGAATTTTCGTATGAAAATATGTATAACTGTAAGTATTCTATTTTGACCCCGCTCCTACTAGGGGGCGCCAGGATACTGGTGGCACACGGGCGCCACAAGGCCTAGAGCCGCCTCTGGCGACGTTGCCATTTCTAATGTTATTTATTTTATTGTAGGCACCTTCATACGAGTAGGGATGTCTTATACAACAGTGTAAAATACTTTTTTCGACAAACTGGGCACTTAGTCGATTTTCTCAGAAGTTTTATACCTAATGCAACAATATTTTTTTTTACTTTAATGTGTTTAAATCAATCTGAACTATTGGCCAGCCGATTATTTCCGTTAAGCTCGTGCTGAAATAAGATAATTTCCATTACCTACCTACACATAAATAGTGGCGGCCTTATCGCTAAAGAGCCTACCTATGTTACCTATTGTTAGTGACAATGTTTTTCAGTGACAGTGATAGATATAAAGCATAGAGAACTTAACTAAGAAGTAAATAATACCAAAAACGTAACAAATCATATATATTTATTTAGCTAATTACACATCTTTTACACACAATTTTATATCATTTTTTTGAGCTAAAACTTTATTCTTAAGTGTTTTATTTTTGTTTTTCTCTACTTTTAATTTTTTTATTTGATTCTATAAGTATTTTTTTACATTTAGGTGTATCTGTAAGTCTTTCTCTCTTCGTCGTGCAGTAACTTTCTTCCTCGCTTATGAAGCTTAATCTCTTCCTTTTATTTATGTACTCTCTTCGGTGTGAGGACTTTCATATCAGGTGAACCTAAGGAATTAAAGTACACATTAAAAATTGTTTTTTTACTATTAACCTTTTGAGCGCCACGCCCCAAACGCATTCCCCTGTCCTCTACGCCAAAGCACAAAGTGAACAAAAATACCTACGAAAAAAAAGTGCTGCCAAGAGTCGATAAAATGTAAATTGTCGCGAAACACATAGACACTTGATTTCGTTGTTTTTTATGCAATAAACAACTTCTTAAAATCTGGGATCTTTTATTTAATCTTGTGCTATCTCCTACTCTCAATACAATAATATAATTTCATACATAGATATAAACGAACATTACAAGTAAAATAGTAGTAGAGCACAGCACTACTTGCTATAGCGATGACGTCATTGTCACGACTGGACGACAACGGCGCAGCTGACCTACGGTTCTGAAACTTCCCTAGAGATGTAGCCGAGCCGTGTCGCACGCTGAGTATCGATTTCGAAATAGATGTCGATTTTCTACATATAGACGAAATAGGCAGACATCGATGAAACATAATATTTTGTTTTGGTAGGTCAAGTTATGAAAAACGTTATGAGAATGTGGTTTGAGATGGTGCTCCCAGATGATTTTGAGAATGAGAATGTAGGTACCTACTTATTATAGAAATCAACAAATTTGACATAATTATTCACTTATCTATCAGTCTAACATAATTTTTCAAAAATCAGATTCCGAAATCTCTGCATCATCATCGACACCTTCCAAAATGCGAAAGAAGTTCCGAGGCATCCATCGATCGTGTTACACTGCACAATTTTTTTGCTTCTCGTATGTGACGTCATCAAGTTGTCATCTATTCGTGACCATGGCGCACAGGACACTGATTGTCGGTGACGTATTAGGGATGCGCCAAAGTTCAGTTATCAGATTTATTTTGCCAGGTTGATTTGATTTTTATATTTGTGTAGCTGATGTCAGTTTGTTTTTTACCTTTTGTTTTATTCAAATATCATTAACGGAGTAACATAAAAGATAAAATAATACGTTTAAATCGAATTTTGAATAATTTTCAATGAATCTATGCCTCCTGTATCACATCACTAGTGGTCAACTATAGACGACTTTGGCGCTCTGGGCATAGTATTTGCTTGGATAAAAATCTATCATTTTTATTTCAATATCTCTCAGTATTGGTAGCTCTAAGAGACTTGTTTTTTATACTCAGATATAGCTGAGATATTCTTATTTGGGAAATGTAGACTTAAAATACCAGTAATAGTTTTTCAATATCTTTATTTAATATTTTTGTAGGCCGGGTTTTTTGTCAACTATAGACGTCGTTGGCGCTGAGGACCCGCAAGTGCTTGTCATGTATAGGTGACTATGGCGCTCAAAAGGTTAAAGTATCCATTGAGGAATTACTATAATTATCATCATCATCATTCCAGCCGTAAAAGTTCACTACTGAACAGGCCTCCCTCATGCATCTCCATGAGAGGTAGTTGCCATGCTCACCACGCTTGGCAGGCGGGTTGGCGAGCGCAGTACGGGATGTTGATACACAGAAAGACGCTGCTGCCTATCTTCCGGAGGTATCCCTTAGCAGGCTCTTACTGCATCCACGGGCATGAGAGGAGGGGTAACATTCCACTGCCGGCACCCCACGGCGAGATGATGAAACAAACACTTCAATTTGGGATCCATGATAAATCAAGGGAAATATTTTATTGTAATAAGCATACATATGTACCTATTTAAAGCCGTGTTGGCCGAGTGGTATGTACCTCCGACTTTCAATCCGAAGGACGTGGGTTCGATACCGGCCGTGCACCAATGGATTTTTCTTTCTTGAAAAATGTATGTGCACACTTAACACGTGCTTTAACGGTGAAGGAAACATCGTGAGGAAACCCGCGGCTTAGTTAGCTTCAGACGTATTGACCTGTTCTTTCCTCTGAATAATAGCTGACTAAGCTGAGAGGATGGTATAGGTGCTGGGCAAGCCTAATCCATCTAACAATGTCCCAGGCACTGCAGCATCCCGTACAGCATGTTTTTTTTTCTTTTCTCTTTTTCAACTTCACATAACTCACACTCACACAGTGGCTAATTTAGTTTTTAGTTGTTATATTTAGTACCTACCTTTAACAAATTTTGTATACCCTTTATTATTTTGTATTTAAACTGATTATTATTTTTTTTTCTCACCTGCTGTTACAATAATAAACTTCGACACCTAAATACGAACCCTAGGATAGACTGAAAACCAGCCCTGAGTAGACTGTAGTTTACTCAGTCCAGTGCTGAGTCTACTCCATTTGCCTAAGAGGATCTTATTTTATATTATTGTAATTTTATGTATTAATAACTGTGTTTTCTTTTTGGCAATAAATGTATTTGTATTTGTAAATCATCTATAATAGATGCAAAAGGCCTTACTGTACCTATTTGCAGCAACATTTTAGATGTTGTAATTTAGGTGTGTTTTTTTGTTGCAATAATAATGAATTATTGTGAGGACTAACTCGAGACACATTAACTTTAAAAATAATAATGATGTGATATCTGAATTATATGTATTGTATGTTATTTAACAAAAGACCAAACAGACTATAATACCTTTACAGATCTAATGTCCTTAAGAAATGTTAACTTTCATCATAAACTCAAAAACATTACATTTTAATACTCATACATAACATGGGTAACATTAGAAAAAAAGTCAAGTCTCAAGGCTTCCCTTTAATTTCATCAACAATCACAGATAGTGAATATGTATGTATATCTCGGGAGCAGCTACAGTCAAGATTTAATGTTTCGACTTGAATTGGACCACAATTTTAAGGATGATAGATAGATAAGAAAAATTACATACAGACTTGATCAAAGAACTGGCTCTTTTTTCTGTTGCTTAAATATTGTCCTTCAACACTTTTCATGATGGATGAGGTAGATAAATAAAGACTGCAGGACATTCAGCAGACACAGCACAATCTATACTAGATAGGACACTATACTAGATGATGGATAGAATACCTGATACATTTTTTAGACTAAAAAAATTACAGAGTTACAGATTGACAATGTTTTTTTGTCTATCTATCTGTGTCTGTTTATTCGGTCTTATCCCAGAAAATGTGTTTACGGGACTGTCAGCAATATAAGGAGTAACTAAGCCTACTCACATTTTAGAAACATGGTTCGGATCAGAAAATAAACACTATTAATATTTACCCCTCGGGTGAGTCAACTTTTTAATTTAATTTATTTTATATATTTAATTGCAATAAAAATGAATTTTAAGGAAGCACCACATAATACCTAATATTTTATAAATCATACACCAGTGGATTTGTATTGAAATTTTCTACTCGTTTATGTATTCTACAAAACATAAAGAACTAACCTGATTTAACATATGTACCTACACCCTTCGGTACACTAAGCGTGCGGAGCTTTCAAATCTTATGTAAAGCCACAGGCAGCGGCTAGTTGAAAATAATAATAAAACTTACTTGATGAGATATTATTAATGTTCTGGTAATGCCATTCTTTGGAGCTTTATTCTACAGGCCGTTCCATCATGTAGATATTTATTTCAAAGTGGTCCATGAAAATGTATCTTGAATGTAAGTTTTCTTTTGGTAAATGTGTTAAGGTCATATTTCCTAAAAGCATACAAATATATGTCAGTTTATCACTAACCTACACAAAATAGGGAAAAAATGGTTTATTTGAAAAAAAAAACAAAATCTATGTAAAGTTAATATGACTTTTTTAAACTTTCGCAATTACAACACATTATTAACACATATTTAAACAGGTATTTATCGCGCTATTTACCCGTTTAAATATGTGTTAATAAAGTTAATATGAGCTTTAGACACAAATCTTTCTCTTTATTGAAAATATATCATCATCATCTCAGTGTCCACTGCTGGACATAGGCCTCCCTCATGGATCTCCAAGTACTGATCATGAGTGGGTTGTTGCCATACTTGCCATGGTGGACAGGCAGGTTGGCGAGCGCAATACGGGATGTTGATACATGGAGACATGCTGCGGATAAGATATGTTGCAGTAAGCTGCACCCACGGGCAGGAAAAGGAGCTACACTGCTGGCACATCACGGTCTTTCAAGTGTAGATATAAAAATATTTAAGTACCTAGCTACACCAAAAAGGCCCTTAGGTTTCTTATAAACTGATGTGAAAGATACTTAGTACTCGTATGTATCTACTTATGGCATGTAAACTAACTGTTATTAATGAGTTCGAACATCCGTTTTAGAAACAATTTATCTATGATGTTCGTGGCAACAGAAAAGTATTAGGTATCCTATGAAATAAATCGTTAAGTTGATACTTACCACAAAAACGGTTTGGATAATTCCATGGAAAGCAGAACATTGATGTTGCATCTGATGTATTTCCGCAATACGGGACACATGAAATATGCGCACCTGTGGGGAGGCATTTTGAAGTAAAGTTTGGGAAAGTTATTTTTCTTCAGTTCAGCTGGTTCAGCCAAATTCCAAGTCCGAATGGTATTATAGCCAGGGTCAATCACAACGCAAAATCTATAGTTCATAAACGTGCCAGAAGTAAATCGTTAAGAGAATGTCGAGAGTCCGGTAAACTAAAGCCGGGGTCATTTTTCCTACGCAACAGAAAACTCAATAACTCACTCAAACGAAACGACACGACAGATGGAAAAATAGAAATCTAATCTAAACAAAAACAATCGCTGGACGCGGGCGGTTTTAGTGTTGCCATTTGTAAATTCAGATTTAAATAATTGAATTGGAGCTAGCATAATTCATGTTTACAATGCGCCATCTACCGGCAAGTAGCATGCGTAGTCGTTGATTTTGCGTTATTTGGGTTACTTTGCTACCTAGTTCCAATGTTTGCCGCTAGTGAACCATATTTTTAATTTATTTTTTAGAAATTGATTCAGGAACTCTTTATTTAATTTCCCTGTATTGCAAAAAAAATATTAAAAACAGAAAATGTATGATTCTGGTAATTAATCGGTCTTTTCTTAAATTTCCAAAGACTTAATTTCAAAATAGCAACACGTAACGCCATCTTTTATTATTTTAAGGGAGTTAAATCGTTTTATAAGGGAATGGCATACCATGGTATTAGTAATCTTATTTCCTGGGAATAGAGACTATAAAAAATATTTGGCAAATGCGCCATCTCTGGCTGAGTGGACATACTAAATATTCATTTTTTATCACTGTTGATTTTATTGAACTTTGAACCATGTGGCGATCGTAGTCGTAGTAGTCTTTGTAAATCTATAGATCATCATCATCATCATCATTTCAGCCATAAAACGTCCACTGATGAACACAGGCCTCCCTCATGGATCTCCATGAGGGGTAGTTGCCATACTCACCACGCTTGGCAGGCGGGTTGGTGAGCGCAGTATGGGATATTGATACACGGATAGACGCTGCTGCCCATTTTCCGGAGGTATCCCTTAGCAGGCTCTTACTGCATCCATGGGCATGAGAGGAGGGGTATCATTCTACTGCCGGCACCCCACGGCGCCAAATCTATAGATATTATATGGAAACTGGAAAACCTGCGTTTTGGAATAATAATCCTATTAATAGCCATACAGCTGAATATACAAAGGATTTCATAATATTATATCAAAATCTGGGAATAAAATAACAAAAAGAGTCTCGGCAGGGAATCGAACCCCGGTCTCCCGCGTGTAACGCGGGTGTACTACCACTGTACTACCGATGACTCTTTACCGATTGATGAAAATAGTGTAATACAATAATATTTGTACAATAATATCGTTAGGTTAGTTAGATAAACTTTACTATCTGTATGTGAGCACGACTTTGAACAAATAATTTATTGATTCAGTTGCGACATTACGGAAGACCATTAAAATATTAATTCAACAGCAACTTCAATAGCAGCTCTTTATTAAATGAAACTACGATTAAAAGAAGCAAATAGGCGGCCTCATTGCTCAAAGCAATTTCTTACAGGTAACCATTTTTTTTTTACTTTTTAGGAAATGATTTCAAGAAGGAGAAAGAGATCAGCGAAATAAATAATTAACAGAAACTTACGGAGATAGAAGCGTTCTTAAACGATATCGCTAGCAATAGATAGTCATGGCGGTACAGGCATTCGCGCAGCACCGGCTGAAATCTGCCATCTGTAAATCAATATAATCACTTAGATTATTATAGATATATAGACAGGCCGTGGGGCACCGGCAGTAGAATGTTGTCCCTCTTCTCTTGCCCGTGGATGCAGTAGGAGCCTGCTAAGAGCTAACTCCGGAAGATGGGCAGCAGCGTCATTCCGTGTATCAACATCCCATACTGCGCTCGCCAACCTGCCTGCCAAGCGTGGTAAGTATGGCAACTGCCCCTTATGGAGATCCATGAGGGAGGCCTGTGTTCAGTAGTGGACGTTTTTACGGCTGAAATGATGATAGACAGGTAACTCTTTATTTTACTTAACTTATAACACAAAAAATATAACAAAGAAAGAAATCAACAAAACTAAAAGTAGAACTACAATGCGCGCCCTTACACTATTAGCGATCTCATCCAGGCAAAATTTGGATGGACAACAACAAATACGAATGTATTTAGGGGGTATACATAGGCACATAAACATTCATCATCATCATATAAGCCCGTTGACACCCATTGCAGGCCTTATTGCAGATAACTGCTAACGTCAACGGCCCTGAGCAAGTCTCATCCACTGTCTCGCCCGGCAACCCTGGCTAGATCGTCCGCCCATCTGTGTGTCTACCATGAGTTACAATAAAGCTTATTATTAAATATCAGATTACCTAGAGGACAAAACCACTTGGGACGGAATCTGCTCCAAATCTGTCAAACGCAACATAAGACAAAATAAAATTGTTAATGCTATTACACCATTGACGAATTCTTAATTGACAAATTGTAATATTATATTAATTCATGTGATTATTTACAGTGACATCATATTGTAGTTAATTAATATTTTTATTTTTATGACCTTGTTTTGTAGCATGCCACACTTTAATTATGTACGCCTGCGAAGGTAAAACATGTTGTTACTTACTTATTTTGTCATCCTAGCTTACACATGTTTATGCAAATAAATGATCTTTATCTTTATCTTAAATGATGACTATAACGACCGAGTCAGGTTCTTCTGTTCACTTCTTTTCCTAACTCGCGTGTCATCTGAATTGAACAGATTCAATTACCTATGTGCTTTATTATATTTATTTGTGTTGTTTTATTTTGTAATTTGTGACGCGTCAATAAGGTTCATGCGGCCGCACTGAATAAAGTATTTTTTGATTCTTGATTCTTGAGTTGTCACTGTAAGATCGCCTGCCGTAATTACAGTAGTAATAGTAGGTAGGTACGTTACTAAGACATCTGTCAGATTTGTTACTCATGGTACCAAATTATAAGCAAATGAAGCCCAAACTACAAACGCTGTAGTATAGTTTACTGCGTATTTTAGTACCAAACTATCCGCTAGAGGCGCTGTACAAGTCTTCATAGATTTTTTTTAACTACAGTCGTTACCGAGAATAGATTGTTGAAAACTTATGGTAGACCTACTGGCAGGTGTTCTGCTTCCATCGGAAACCACTCTGTTACCGCCTTAGTCCACCGGCTGTCGTCTCGCCTGGCAACATGTCCTGCCATTTTTACATATGTATGTAAACATTATGTAAAAATAATGCTGGAAATACAGACAGCAACCTCCTGCCTGCCTCTGAGCCGGCTATTATAACCACTGTGTGATGATAAAATGTTTGACTTGTTGCTGAAAACACCGAAACCGCTATATGCCTATTATATGCCTATTCATCATCATTTCAGCCGTAAAACGTCCACTACTGAACACAGGCCTCCCTCATGGACATCCATGAGGGGTAGTTGCCATACTCACCACGCTTGGTAAGCGGGTTGGCGAGCGCAGTACGAGATGTTGTTACACGGAAAGACGCTGCTGCCCATCTTCCGGAGGTATCCCTTAGCAGGCTCTTACTGCATCCACGGGCATGAGAGGAGGGGTAACATTCTAGTGCCGGCACCCCACGGCACTATGCCTATTATACTTGAGTATTTCCCTCGATTTGTCATGGATCAGGTGAAACTAAAAACCCAACCGCATGGTTAAATTTAGGTCATAAAACTATATCTTGGGAGACTCCAGTATCTACTATTACAATTATTTTATTCCTCGTGTATGGATCCCATTAGGTAAATGGTTTCGTAAGTGGCCGAAGAAAAAGACCATTCTTTTCAACACTCGATTCTGGTAATGGAACCACCTCGGAAACATGACCTATTTTTACCCAACACAACATCAAAACCCTTCCTTGGCAAGAAGGGTTTTGTTGTTATAAAAAAGAATCATCAAAATCCATTGGCAATAATTATTATTGGCGGAGTAATAGCGTAACAAACATTAAAATGTATAGCGGGTGTACTAATATGCGGTACTAACACGAATGTGGGGGCTTCAGACCGTGAAAACAAGTAGTTTTAGAAGGAAAAAAACGGGAACTCGTATTTTTTTTAATGTTTCTCTTAAATATTATAAATTATTATTAATAATTATTATTATTTTTTTTATGATGTGAAAATGATTCTGAGGTCATAAATGTTTTTTTTTTTTTACTTTTCGATAAGTAAATAAAAAACCTATGTTCTGGTTATAGTTATTTTTATTTTTACCTGTACGGCAACTCTTCGCAGAGATCAACCACCCTGTCAAGCATCAGCTGGTTTTTTTTTGAATAAAAATCACTGAATCCTGAAAAGTCGTAGAACAAAAGTTGTTCCTTGAACCCAAATAACCCCCTTCTGGCTTAATAAAATTAAGTACATCTTGAGTCAGTAGTTTCTTCCCTTATGAACAGAGCCCATGACCTCTGTGACCTAATCACTGGATTGAATTACACAACCCAAAAAGCCTAGCCAACGAGAGGCACTACTATAAGAGAATGGTTCGGGAAGCGATTGAGATTAAGAAGCATCCTAATTTCAATCGTGAAGACGGTTTCAGACTCTCTGCCTCATGGAATCCAGTGATAGCAAAGTGTACTCGGCGTGAAAAATCAACTCAGTATGGGGATACAGTCAGTGTAGTGTGCTGTCCCAGTGGGAACCGGCCCTAATAATTTTTATGAAGATCAAGTGAGGGTAGTTCAATAAACGCCTTCGCTTTGCTGCGGTACCTCCATCACAGCAGTCTTCCCGGGACCATGCTTGGTGCAATCCAAGCGAAACGTCGGGAAATAATAAAGGTAATTTACGCGATAAATACCCGGTTATATGTATGTTAATAATAAAATTAAGTACCTAAGTAAAGAAGTCGGTTAAAATTACTTAAAATGCAAGTGATGGTTTAAATACCAACAATTTACGAGTTACTACAAGTGCTACATAACATCTACAAGAAAATCGTTTTGGCGCGAATAGCTACAAACCACAAAACTACTTTTTAGGCCCTTATTTGGTGAATATTTCGATTTAGAAGACCACTTTCGAGCTAATAATTGGCCATTAGGGAATGCTTACTAAGGAATAACAAAAATAATAACTTTTTTTCAAAGTGATAGTTTAAGTAGAAAAACTTAACAAGCAAGACAACTAAAGTGACTAGTAAATAGCATAAGTTTCAAACCTAAGTGGTTACTAGTTGCATAAGTATGTGATAATTTTTCTGTAAAAGAAAAGTAAATAAAAAAATACAAAAGTGCACCACAACATCAACAAGAAACGCACTATTCCATACAATTTAGCAACAGAAATGGGAAACAAACACTATCCCTTACTTGGGGTGGTGGAACAGAGAGGTCCGACCCAGTTGCCGTCAATGCATTTAATTTTACAGATCAGCCTCTCGTTTAGTGGTCCAATGAGACCCGGGAATTTAACCTGAAAAATATTGTCAGCAAACATTGCAGGTCAAGTTGCCTGCATGCTGTACTCGGGTAAAAAGTACTTATTTGTGTTAATACTGGTCGACATGTACATATGTCCAAAGTTTCAGCTTGGTATGGCCAGGTAGTTTATATATTTATTTAATACTTTGTGCACAAATTCAATGTACACAGTATGATGAATGTGAGAGAATAATAGCATTTTCTAAAGAGAACTAGAAGAGGTACAAAACATCCATCAATACTTTCAGATTTATAATAATATATGATTTTTGAGATTAGATGCTCTTTTTTTCTAATTTGACTATTCAACACCGACATAGACACATCAGCATGAGCATTTGACATCCTAGCTGTATCAACATCACCTTGATCATCAACTCAGCCATAGGACATCCACTGCTGGACAAAAGCCTCCCTCATGGATCTCCAAGTATGAGGGGGTTGTTGCCATACTCACTACACTTGGCAGGCAGGTTGGCGAGCGCAGTATGGGATATCAATACACGAAAAGATGCTGCTGCCCATATCCTGGAAGTATTCCTTGGCAAAATCGTACTGCATCCACGGGCAGGAGAGGAGGGGCAACATTATACTGCCGGCACCCCACGGCCTAGCCTCATCTGCAGTAAGAAAGTCTAAGTTTTGCTCCTAAATTGCAACTTACCTCAGATATTTTCGAGAAATCCATTCTGAATCTTGTAACATCCAGCTTATCATCTTCACTTTTCACATCCGGTAATGAGCATTTATACTCAACTGCAATAAAATAAATAAATAAATAAAATAAATAATGCTGGACAAATCACACGGCATCATCTAGCCCCAAGCTAAGCAGAGCTTGTGTTATGGGTACTAGATGACTGATATACATACTTAATACATTATACTACATAGATAGATATTTTTATTATATATAGAAAAACACCCAGAACAAATATCTGCAGATCGTACAGACATTTGTCCCGAGGCGGGAATGTTGAATGTTTCCTTAGGTTGGTAACTATATAGCAAAATGAATGTAGGAACCTTATTAGCGTGTGTATTGCGCACATCTTGCTCACTACGGAGACCAGCACTGCAGTACAACCAGTTCTGCCACACCACATGCTGAGTAGCAACCATTTTTGTCAATAGTAATAGTCTTATTATTGTTAGTCAACAGCTAAATAATGAATGTCACATCCAAGAGCAAGGCTATTAATAAACATTTTGCGTCTGGAATGCAGTCTTTAGAATGCCCAGCAATTTCCTTTTTTTTTTTTATTCAATAAATTTAAAGGACTTTTAGTCGCGCAGCGACTATGGGCTCTTTGGTCGACTGGCCCCGCTCGAACTGGCCCCTCAAGTCCAGTTGACCTAATGCATGTATTGAATTGGTCAACTGGACCGGCTTACAGAATTTGTTATTAGAATAGACAAGAAGAAAAGTGTTTCAACTTTTGTCGTTATTATCATGGATTATATAATTAATCGTCAAAGCAGTTAGTTTTAAACGCAACGTACTAGAAACGCTCATTACGCGATAACAATTGGAATTGGTTTAGTACTATAATTCAGCCAATCACAGTTAAGAAGCTCATTTGTGCAGGTATGGTATTTGTAGGGTCCATCTAGAAAGGTGGTGGTCATTCATGCCAGAGTCCTCGTAGCATAAATTGTCACTGTGAAGTATTTTTTTGTGCGCAGTAAATAATAGTGTAGTAAAAAGTCTAGCAGGTCAGTAGAATTATTTTAATACAGTTATTAAACTTTTTAAACTACTTCAACATAAAGGAGAAGGATCTCAATTCGACTGTCTTTTTTTATGTGTAACACATAAAAAATACTTTTTACCTCATAACTTTTTACTTGGTGAACCGATTTTGATGATTTTTTTATTTGAATGCTGATGCTTTCCCTATGGTCCCATTTAAACTTGATCAAGATCTGACCAGGAGTTTCTGAGTTATCCTTTATAATGCATACTCTCTAAGGTGATAACGTTTTACCAAGATTTCCCAAAGTTAATTGATAACAGGCTATGTCATGTTACCATCAATTCCTAAACAATATGATCATAGTTGGAAGCAGACATAAAGTGGTGTAAGTAATTTAAATATTTATTATTAGGATGCCCTTCCACTTGGGCACCTGTCCCTGATGTGATGAGGGATAACAGGACATCATCATCATTAACCCTTAAGCACGACTGTCACCTATCATGCCTTACACCCGTGAGCTCGCGTGTGTCATGGCGGCGCCACCTGATATTTGCAGACTTTTACAAGAATGACGATAATACTGAAACTAACTAGAATTTTTACTTGAAATAAAAAGTAAACTATTCTATGATAATACAGTTCTAAATTTTAACAAAAATTTGATATGATTTATTATTATTTCATATTTTCAAATTTAAATAATAAAAAAATTCCAAAAAATAAGACATGTCTTATTTTGTCATGGAAACTTAATATTTTTAGGAATATAAGACAATTTAGGAAAAATTAGGTATGCCTATTGTAATCCTGAATATAATTTCTAAAAACCTATGTATCTAGTTTCACTGATCTTTATCACGAAAAACACAAAAACACGCATTTTTTTGGTTATACCGAACGTCTTATTTCAAAATGGCAGTGCTTGATGCCAAAGACCACAAACCACACACATTATGCATCAAATTAAAGAGCATTTCTACCTCTCTTTCTTGATAATTAATGGAATCAGGCATTACTTTGCGGAAATCCATGACAATAAAATGCAATGAAAATATCTAGTTTTAATTACGCTAATGCTGAGATGCATGAGCACCACCCTCCCGCCCGCTAATTATGCACATGCAGGGAGAACTAGGTTGTTACTGCAACATGCATACCCAAACCCACAGCGTTTGTTCCAGCCGCCGACCAGTCAACACCTCAGAGTCTCACCTGATGATGCCTCGCAGAGAGGCAAAACACGTGTCGTTGTGTGGGTTTGGGTATGCATGTTGCACTAACAACCTAGTTCTCCCTGCATGTGCATAATTAGCCGCCGGGAGGGTGGTGCTCATGCATCTCAGCATTAGCAAAATTAAAACTAGATATTTTCATTGCATTTTATTTACTCTCTTTCTTTCATAAACAAGCCCTCAATAGGCAGAGCAAGAGAGAAACACTAGAATGCACTTTTTTTGTTTTGTTGGTGTATAGTAGGTATAGATTCATATGTTGTCGAGTCAACGCTTTTTCACGCATTGTCAAGCTTAGGGGTTAAGCGTGGTCATAAAAAAAGCACTTTACATATATTCTCACTTTTAAACAATAAAAGCTAAGAACTATGTGCTCTACCAATATCAGGTGTCACAATATTTCTTGTGTTCTTATTATATGTTTATAGATTATTTATTCTCAAAAGAAAAATACATTTCACTATGAGAAAGAAACTTAAAATAAGTAACTTAATATAACTTCGAGCAGCTAAACAATTACAGATTATGGGTTGATTATGTTCGATTACTAACATTAAAAAGTTTTATAAAACTAAAAAAAAACAAAAACACATGTCCAGGAATTATTGTCATCGGTCCTTGACAAGTAAGGTAAGTACCTACCTATGCAAAGTTTCAATTAAATCAGATGTTCTAAAGTGAGTTTAAACAAAAGTCATAGATTCTGTTACTGTAACATTATACAGGTAAAGCTGATAAAAGATGCTTAAAAAGTTCAACGCTACCCACAACAGTTTTCAAATATTAATTCGTAGTCACGCACACCAATGCATGCCATACGGAGCTCGGCAGTCTTATTTATTTATTTATTTATTTACACAGTAGATTTCAAACATTACAGGATACTTGTCACAGTGAAAGCAATGGCAGCAGGACTAGTTGTTATTTGAGTAAATTTATGTCATTAGTTACGTGTTTTTTCAATTTAAATTTAAAACTGCTGTAAGACTCCGCATTCTTCACTTCCTTAGGTAAACGGTTATAAATTTGTACTCCCTCGAAATTCAGTGTTTTTTTTCCAAATTTGGTTCACACTCTTGGTAGGAGTATGTGGTCTTTCTTACGAGTATTTAGATTGTGTGTTTGATGCACTTTTATAAAAGTTATATTAGTGTGTATTGATTTATTTAAAATTTTCCTGATGAGTGTGCAGATACTGTAGGTATAAAGCTGTTTAATATTCATTACTTTTGTTTGCTGATATACCTTGGTAGTAGGCGTTAAGTAGTCTAGATGATATAACATTTTAATTATTTTATTTTGTGATATTTGTAGAGATTTTAAATTTGTTTTTGAGGCATTTCTCCAGATTTCTATTAGATATAGGAGATGTGGTTTCACGAGTGAATTATAAATTAAATGTCGAACGTGCAGGGGAAGACAGCGTACTATATTTCTTAACAATCCCTGTACAGCAATGAGTTTAGATCGTATATGTTCAATTTGTATGTTCCAGTTAGGATTGCTATCGAGTCTAAGACCAAGGTATTTTTCGTGCTGTTTTCGGTGTATCATCTTTCCATCGATTTCGGGTGGCTTATGGTCGGGAACTACTTTATTCTTAGACTTAAAAATTACATAACATGTTTTATCTGTATTTATTGTAAGGAGTTTACTTTGGAACCACTCAAATAAGACATTCAAATCCTCCTGAGCCTGATTTATGATCTTGTGAATGCAGTCACCAAAGTAAAAGAGACATGTATCGTCTGCATATAGCGACACATGTCCATGGAGCGTAAGTTCGTTTATGGAGTTGATATAGACAAGAAACAAAAGAGGCCCAAGTATTGATCCTTATTATTAGGGTAGGGGTATAACTACGGGGATACTTTCGGAAGACGCTCGCCAACCCGCCCGCCAGGCTTGGCGAGCATCCATGAGGGAGGCCTATGTCCAGCAGTTTATGTGGACAACAGTCCTACTGCTAAGATGATAATGACGATCCCCCTCGGTTTAACTTATGTCTGCTTTAATACTATTATATCTTTTCCAGTATCTAGTTAACGAGTACCAAATAGTCAAGATACAATTTGATTTTAACAATTAAATTTTGAGGTTTCTTACTTGGCACTCTGTGCATTATGCAACCCCAAAAAGAAATCCCTAAAGTAGAAGTAGACTTGAAGAATAAACAGTAAATACATGTTAAGACTTACTTTCAGAATAGCCAGTCTCGAGTTCACATAAAAATAGTGGTGTAAATGTCAGGATACACAGATACACTGCAGAATGCATCTTGTGTTACCAATAAGTATATGCAGCTTTCAGAAAAAGAAACTACTTTGCTGCACAGTTTTGTTGAATTCTCAGAAAGGGCGGATAACAAGTTAGTTAATACATATTAGATCTCCAGAACAACAGCCAACCAACATTTGTTTTGACGTTTGCGTTTCTTTTTCTTGTCGTCTTGTCTTTTTATTTTATGGCTTTTTGTGTTTGGTTTTACACAATTCTACCAGTGTCAAGTATCATAATCTTTTTTAGAAAGACAAATATTAGAGGCTACCGTTAACAAAATGAAGAATAAATTTAGAAATTAGAACTTTTGAATTGACCAATGGTTTAGTAGGGTTAATTTTATCTGTAACAACACAAGCTAATAAGAGTTATCTATATAAATATATAATAAATTAATAATAAATAATAAATTTTTATTCATCATCAACAAAGAATGTACAATAATTCAGTTCAGGGTTGAAAATCCCTTTTAAGTATCATAGACACTTTTATTAGACATTTTCGCTCTTCCACATTGAAGGTTACTAATTACATAATATTTAATTTATTATATTATAATATATATATATATTGTTTCTTTTAGATACATTTTTATAAACAAAATCAGAGAATGAATGTCAAGATACAAATTTACAATTTAAATAGAGGGGTAGGTGTTGTGTTTGTGTGTGTTATGTGTGGTCCAAGTTATAAGAGATCCCTTGAGGCACCAGTCTCAAAAGAGTCTGGACAACAAGGTAGCCCAACAATTGTGTATGCGTGGCTGTGTGTATGTGTGTGTGTAAGTAAGGGGTAGATTTGCCTGATTTATTATATATATATGTACATATATATACATTTGAATAAATTTCCATTATTAATAATTATTACACTATTTTATACTTATAAATATACTTTTTCTATATACTTTTTAAAATTATTATAACAATTTGTTTTACATTTGACGTATTTTAAATATATATACCTACACAAATAAATACACAAAACAGACATAAATTATAATTTAGCATATTTATTTACAACTTAATGCTATTGACATTATATATATTTACATAGGTAATAAATAATTTATGAAAGGGGAAAAGGTGTGTCTGATAAGTCGTTTGCGTTTGACTTGCCGATCATCTCAGATCAAGAATTATATTTCATATTTCATTTATAGCTTACATGTACTTATACTGTATAAAATAAACAGCTTGTATCTTATAACTCTAGCCTTAAGTAAATACATGCACCCTGCAAGGGCACTGCAACTATGTGTTTGGGCCTACACCTACATTCATATGAAATAAATCGTTATATTCTAATTTGGGGTTAACTACTTTAATAATTATGAATTCGCTAATACTGCTAATACATAGAAAATAGAACAAAGATTTACAATATCATTACATTAGTTACAACAATAAAATTAAGAACTAAAATTTCAAACATGCCATATCAATGAGGTGTTTTCAATAAAAAGTAAAAACTTCAAAAATAGTTCCCTCGAACTATATAGATGGCGTTAGTTTTATTTTACTGGTAGGAAACACAATTTGACAATGACAGCAATTGTGATTAATCACAAACTTGCTTTCCACGCGGAGAGCGTGCCAGCTCCATCTGTTAAGTTAGTAGGAAACACTTTTTTGTTTTTTTACTGAAAACGGCTCATTGAAAAATCCACAAATAAACTGTTGGAATTATCCAATTTTGACTTTATAAAGTCAAAATAAAATTATAAATAAAATAAATAATGCTGGACAACTTACACAGCATCATCTAGCCCCAAGCTAAGCAGAGCTTGTGTTATGGGTACTAGATGACTGATATACTTAATACATTATACTACATAGATAGATATTTTTATTACATATAGAAAAACACCCAGAACACCCTGAACAAATATCTGCAGATCGTACAGACATTTGTCCCGAGGCGGGAATCGAACCCGCAACCCCTTGCGTCGCAGGCGGACCTTCGCCCGCTGCGCCACAGAGCGCGTCCAAAATAAGTCAATTATAATATGTCAAAACAAAATTATATGTCAAAATAAAATTATATGTCACAGTAAGATTTATATGACAGAATTAAAAAATGTCAAAATAAAAATATCTACAAAAAATATGGTTTCTAATGTCAACAAATGGTACAGTTAAAGATGTCAAAAATCATAGTTTATCCAAGATAAATTGATCGACAGAATTATAGCATTTGTCTAATAATAATAATTTAACATGATTAGAGCATACTGATGTCTTTTTTCTTTTTTTATGATTTTAGGTAGTTTATTATAATTTTTTACTAATCTGTAGTGTTGTCTGTTACTTACTATCTTAAGTTTAGTCACAGGAGGAATAAGTTTATTTTTATGTCGCCTATTATAATTGCTATAAATGTCAGAATTTGAGTCAAAGATGTATATATTTTTTTTAATGTTGCGGCCTGTAGTATGTATATTGAGGGAAGTGTTAATATTTTATTTTTTATAAAAGGTGTTCTACAACTATCTTGTTGTCTTATATGAAAAAGTATTCTGATACATTTTTTCTGCATAATAAATAATTGTTCAAAATCTACGCTATCACCCCATAAAATTATATCGTAATTGAACCAGCTGTAAGCATACGCATAATAATCTGAGAGTGCAGTTTCATAATTTGTGTTTGCTTTCAATATACCGAGTGCGTAAACAAACACAGTTTTGATTTAATTTTTGTATGTGAATCTTCCACTTTAAATGAGCCGTTTTCAGTAAAAAATAAAAAAGTGTTTTCTACTACACCAAACAGATGGAGCTGGTAAGCGGAGAAAACATGTTTGTGATTGATTACAAATGCTGTCATTGTCAAATTGTGTTTCCTTCCATTAAATGAAAACTAACGCCATCTATAAGGTTTGAGGAAACTATTTTTGAAATTTTTACTTCTTAATGAAAACGCCTCATTAGTGTCTAAAGAAATACCAAGTAGGTTATATATATAATCATTTGTTTCGTCCGCGTTCAGATGGTTTGAGTAACTAAGGTCAATACGTGTTCTTTGGTTGGTACGGAATTGCAATATTTTAGTTTTAAGTACCTAGGTTAATTTCTAAATTGTGGTCCCGAAGCCAAATAATACATTCATTACCTAAATACGGATGAAATATGTGCAAGTTAGATTGTCAAGCTACCTACTAAGTAGGTACTGGTAAAGAGAAGGGACACATCGTCAGCAAATAAAATACATTTAGTGTCAATACAATTTGGGAGGTCAATAATACCTATATAGCAAAAATAGTAAACAGCCAAGCACATTTCCTTGCGGTATTGAATTATTAATAGTTATTATGTCAGAAATTGTATTTACTAATTGGTCATTTTCATCAAAACCCTGAATTACGACGAAATGCCGTAAGGCTGTAAGGTCTTTTATGTAGGATTCGAACCATATATAAGTCAAACCTCTTATTTCAAAGTTCAAAATATTTATTGAAACCATGTTGTAACATATGATCTTTTAAACAAAGTTCAAAATATTTATTGTAACCATGTTGTAACAGATCTTATAACATAAAAATTCCGTACTCGTATAGCTTCTGTAGTAGTATTTTATGACTTACTTTGTCATACCTCTTAGACATAATCAAGAAAAATCCCTATTCCGTATTTCCTGTCATTAATTATATTTTATATTTCTAGAGCGAAATTATAAAATATAATCATCAAGAGAATGTGTAAACTGTGAAATTCAATAGGGTTTTTTTTCTTGTCTAAGGTAGTTGCACAGGACAGAGGACTTAGGCCGTATACAGAAATAAAGCTGGAAACTTATAAGCGCTTACCGGCGCTTAACAGCGCTGGTAACCCGCGCAGGAAAATATATGAACGCGCGCCGATAAGCACTGAACGGTGCCGACAAGCTTCAACACGCGCTGGTCAGCGCTGGGCGCATTTTTAAATACACATTTTCTAACAAAACCAAATCATTGTCCGATGAGTCCGACATTTCGCTTGGTCTGCTTCAACCTGCTTCCTTTGTGTAGAACGGACCAGCGCTGTCAAGCGCCGGTAAGCGCTTATAAGTTTCCAGCTTTCTTTCTGTATACGGCCTTAGGGAGGCCAGCAGTTGGTGATTCCGGGCTGAGAAGAAAAAGAACGGTAGCTTCTTTAAACTTAACTCTGAGGAAAACTTAGATTATTATGTGTACGGTTTCTTTCACCATACACTGGCATCTTTTGCGCACGCGGCGATTTAGGTACTCTGTCGCACGCGCTGCAATTACTTTAGGTACTTAGATTATAAATTTTATACTGCAGTATGTCACCTACTACCGCAAGAGTGACAATTTAAGGAAAGATTTGCCACTTTAACCTTGTAATTTTAACGAAACTTTATTATACTACCTTTAACATGTGATTCTTGCGTTTACGTGCTCAACAACCTGGCTAAATACTAGTGTATTATATTATCTGTGCTAAAACTTAATCAATCCTCTACATTCAAGGGACTTAAATTAGGCCCTTACAATATGATATAATATGTAATTTAGGATAATGTAGATTATTGACTGTGGATTTTGTTTAAATAGATAGGCGACACGCACACATACACTTGTCATGCATCAATGATGTTGCCAGTGGAGGTGTAATTTCCCCGAAAGCGAGGAAATGATTCCGCCGCTGATAACCATTTCTTTTGGCAATAATACCTACGTAAATAGCTAAGTGTTGTTAAAGTATAGGTATGGTAATGTTAAGTTGTAACATTGCAGGATGGTCTATAATGAAGAAAACAACAACAATTTCCAACAATTTATTTTTTAATTCGAATGAAATACAGTAGTGAATTAACGTTGAATCTCAATATAAATTACTAGCTGACCCGGTGCCCACTTCGTTGAGCGGTAATTTACAGCCACAAATATTGTGGCTTTCTATGAGTAAAATAATTTTGAAAATTGTTTCAGTAGATCCAGAGATTACCCCCTACAACCTCATAAACTTTATACCTCTTTATAATATTAGTATAGATATAAAAGAAAACAACAATGTATTAAACATTATTACGACGTTGACGACGATGAAAAAGTAATAAACCGCGATTTAAAACCCGTACAAACTATTTTATTTACACAAAATTTTCATTAAACATATAAAAAAACCTTATATTTTTTACTCATTTGTCAGCAATAACAGGGTCGACAGAAATCCTTTGTACAACAATAAGTAATAACTCTAATTTGAGATTTTAACAGTGTGGTAATAAAATTCGTTTTAGACTTCTCAAGTTTCAAGTAACAGAATTTCAGGTATGATATCGTTAAATCACACAAACACCTACATTAAAGAGCGTATCACCTGATCAAATTTATGTAGCAAATTAATCAGTCAGAGGCTTAGCAATTAAGTCAGTTAAAAAGGGAAAATATCCACAATCGAGTAACACTGAGCATTGAAACAAGACATAGGTAAACAAAACGTTTCTATTTTGATCTAATTATCTAGATGATTCTATGAAATATTGCATGCCGTGGGGTGCCGGCAGTAGAATGTTACCCCTCCTCTCCTACCCGTGGATGCAGTAAGAGCCTGCTAAGGGACACCTCGGGAAGATGGGCAGCAGCGTCTTTTCGTATATCAACATCCCGTATTGCGCTCACCAACCCGCCTGCCAAGCGTGGTGAGTATGGCAACTATTCCTCATTGAGAACCATGAGGGAGGCCTTAGTTCAGTAGTGGACGTTTTACGGCTGAAATGATGATTGCATGCTTACCTGTGAAAAGTGATATTGTTACACTTTTTTTTGTGTTCCGGATGTTGTGACACAATTTAAATGCATAAACCGTCATAACTTTTTTTTGCGCATTACAGGCCTGGCGTTATTTGACATTGAACACCACGGCGCGGCTCGGCGTTTGGAGCCATTTATGGCTCCAATAAAAGTGCTTCACGATGGACGCGTGGACTGGGTTTCTACAGTGTTTTTATTCTAAGGAGGAAAATAAATATTTTCATTTCACCTTGTATGATTGTACCACAGAATATGATTGTACTAACGAACGGTGGATTGGTGACCACCCCCATCAATATAAACTGTTAACAATATTGATAAAAAATCAATGATAATTTGAAATTTTGCATTTTTTTTGGGCGTCATCATAATTGCAATAGCGACAGTCCTTTTATGCAGTGGCGTAACAATAGGGTGGCAGGGCTGGCAAAATGCCACGGGCCCCCGACCCAAGAGGGCCCCGGCCCAAGAAGCCGCGAGCTCAAAAATATTTTTTTTCCATTGTACCTACCTGAGTATTTTATTTTATTTGAAAAGTATATTTTTATAAGTTCTGCTTAAAATCCAAAGTGAGACACCTAAAGACCATAATACAATTTCAAGTTAATCGTTAGGCATTTCAAACAACCTAAACAAAAAGATGTTGATTCATTTTTAGAGATGTACACGTTACCCGCGAGTCCCGCGACGAGTAATTTTACGTAGGTACTTATGACCGTCAATCAAAATACCGGTAATTGCACATCTCTATTCATTTTAGAACGCATCCATTGGTTTCTACATATTTTGTCGCGGTACGTTGGCAGCGCGGGTGAGCATTGATGATCGGGGAATTCCCCATTTTGTTTTCACTTTTTTCGTGGCACTAATTACACTAAATTTCACTACTAATTGCACTAAACACAACACTATGATATTGACACGGATTTGATATTTTTTATGAGGGCTGTACTGACTGCGTATTCTTTGTGTGATTATTTTGACAAATGGTGATTTGTATCTTTGATTTCTCGTATTTGTTCTTTTATTGAATATGAAAAGGGTGGCAAAGTAAAGTTGATTATGAAAGTTACATAAAAATGTCTAGGTCCAGAAAATATTTAAGTGGGAGCGAAAAACGAAAGCGAAAGAGGGAGACTGAAGATAAAATTAAAAGCTCCCTAAATTTAGTCAGTACTTGAAAAATGATGTCTTAAATAATTAAAAGTCTAGTGAACAGTGCTCCAAAAGTGAAGAATTGGACCTTACTAAAAGTATACCAGAATTATCAGATGCAGCACCCAACACCAGTGACTATTGACTATCCAGATCCAGAACAACCACAACAAAGTACTAGCAAAAATCAAAGAGAATTATATTTTAGCATGAACAATAGTATCTTCGCCATATGTTACTAATAAGGGTAATTTTAAAGAGCTAACTGATTAAGTGAAAAGGTTCGTGTCTGAAAACGGACATTGTAAACCTAAGGGCCCTTTTTTAAAAGATAAATCTAATCTAATTCTTAATATTTTCTAGAAAAACATTACTATTTTGTTTCCAAGTCTGGCGTTAAACTTGAACGTACATGGCTATCCTATTCTTTAATACTTCAGAAGGCGTATTGTGAACCGTGTTGGTTATTCGAAAATCGGGCATCTAAGAAAATACAAAATGTTTGGATTGAGACTGATTGTTTGACTATGACGACTGGAAACATATTGTAGATGCCATACAAAGACACGAGACATCAAAAATTCATCTGGATTCCTGTCTTACGTATCAACAATGGCGGCTACATGGAACACTCGATAAAGAGCAAGAGTCTATGATCAAAAAAGAAAAATTTTTTTGGCGCGAAGTACTTTCTAGGCTCCTTGATGTTACTCTGACACTTTCAACGTGTAATTTAGCCTGTCGTGGCCACAGAGAAAACGCAGATAGCAGTGATCCAAGCTCCAAAGGAAACTTTTCGAGTATTGTTGAGTTATTAGGAAAATACGACCCGATTTTACAAGAATTGTTAAGTAAACCAAAGGGCCAGATAAAATACTTATGTAAGTCCAAAAATACAAAATGAGCTAATTTCTGTCCTGGTTCTAAAAGTAGAAAACGCACTCATAAATTAAATAAATGCCGCTCCATTCTACTCTATCCTATTCGATACAACTCAAGATATTTCAAAAATTGATCAAATGTGGGAACTTTACCGTTATTGTATGATCGAAAAAGATGGTAATGGGATCCCAAAGGTACTTGTCATTGAAGAAACATTTTTAGGATTTCATGAAGTTAAGAATTAAACTGCCTAAGCAATGTCCAAGCAAATTATTAAATCCATAAATGACAAAAATATTCCGCTAAATAAGTGTCGAGGACAAGGATATGATGGTGCTAACACAATGAAAGGGACTTATGGTGAAGTTCAAAACCTCATAAAAGATGTCGAGTCAAATGCCGTTTATGTTCACTATGCTGCTCATAATTTTAATTTAGTACTAAATGATGCAGTTAGAGAGGTTATTGATATGCAATTTTTTTTGAAACCGTTTAACAAATT
This sequence comes from Pasiphila rectangulata, assembly GCA_963082625.1. Taxonomy (NCBI): domain Eukaryota; kingdom Metazoa; phylum Arthropoda; class Insecta; order Lepidoptera; family Geometridae; genus Pasiphila; species Pasiphila rectangulata. The sequence goes on along the minus strand of OY720236.1, from coordinate 23,933,842 downwards.
TTTAATTTTTGTGAAGGCGAGAGGGAATGGTCTGTAGTCCCTATGGCCATTAGTCGGACATATACAACGTGTAATTGAGTACGCTGAAAATCTCGAAGTTTATTAAAATTAAACTGAGTACAACGTGACGATTTTTACTGATAGGGCCCCATCAAAAGAATTTGCCACGGGCCCCAGGTGGTATAGTTACGCCACTGCTTTTATGATAAAAAAAAAGTATTGCAGATAGGTAATTTACATTTTGTACACAATTCCGAACTTTACTATAGCTATATCCGTGGCTAGCGGGAATACGTGGATATCTCCGCTTATCTAACTTGACAAAACCTTAATTATATCAAGTTAACGCTTTACATGTTTTCGTGAATGGACGTTCATATATCGTTTTGTGAACTTATACTATGTAACTACTTACCTAATATAATATTTGTTACCTACTTGATAACTCAACATAAAAAATCAACATTGTGGAAAGTAGTAGGTACCTACAATTAAATTTGACATATTTATACACCTATCATGTTTATTTATGTATTTATTATAGGGCCAACAAGAAAATCACATAACATGAGTTAATAATATGTTCTAAAAATAATGATGACTGTGTGTTTTCTCAATTACAGGTTGCCACAGCGTGCACAATTTAGCGACTAAACAGTTTACCACCACTTACAAACTTATATCTAAATAAAATTAAAAAGCAAAGTAGGTAGTTGAACCAAAAATAACAAGAGAAACAATTTGAATGTGTAAAACATTTGAACAAAATATACGAGATTTATAATTAAAGGGCCCAAACCTAAAGAAGCAATAAAACAATCTAAAGGACGAAGAAGTCTAGCATTTAGAACACAAATCTAACAAACAACACGGACAATTAAAAATATACAAGGAATAAGAAATTAAACATTTATAATACAAAACACGCATGAGATCAATCTTAGACACACTAACTTATTATCCAATAAATAATATAGAGATAATGTTGAAATAAATTACAAGAGATCATTAAAAGGACATCATAACATAATAAAGTTGTTTTTTAAGCTATGGTAAACGGTCAGATAGGTCAAGATCGTTGCTTTTGGCTAGTGCGTTATAGTGGTTATAGTGCTTAAATAGCCGTGGCAACGTATACAGTGTTTACCAAGGTTGGTCCGAGAGTATGTTGTGCTGAAAAGGTTATATGAACTCTTCCTTGGTAAACGAGTGGGGGCGTGAATCATTAGTTTACCAGTTAATTCAGTGCAATCTATTTTACCGTTAAATAGTTTGTGCAGGAATATGATGTCTAGGAAATTTCTGCGATAAGAAAGCTGGTTAATTTTATAATGTTTAAGACGTTCATTGTAACTTGACAGTTTTTGGCCATCTTATCACTGTATGACACATGATAAAGAAATCTTCTCTGCACGCTTTTAACTCGTTTTGTGTAGGAGGGTGCCAAATTAAACTACAATACTCTAGGATTGGTCTGACAACTTGACAAGTGCGTGGAATAATTTTAGTTTGGTGGAAGAGCATTTAAATTCTTTACTGTTTCTGATAACGAATCCTAAGGTTTTAAAACTTTTATTGGTAATAGCTAGTAGGTATAATTATGCTGATCAAATTTAAGGTAAGAGTCAAAAATTACGCCTAAATCATGGATTTGATTGACTTGTTCGAGTTCTATTTCGATCAGGAAATATTTATTTACGACCGGTGTTTTAATACGGCTACAACAGATATGAATGCATTTGGACACATTTAATGGCAAGAAGTTTTGTTTAGGCCAGAGGAAATCATAATCTATCTAGGTCATCTTGTAGTGCAATTACGTATTTTGGAGTTCGTATTGGCATTGTTACTACCTTCATATCGTCTGCGTACAAAAAAATCTTGCTGTTTATGAAGCATAGCTGTATGTCATTAATAAATGAGTTGAAAAGAATAGGTCCTAGGTGTGGCCTTGGGGGACTCCAGATAAGGCTATGTATGGTTGTGATTTAAAACCACTCACAGTTACTCTTGATTTCCTTTGGTTGAGATAGGAGGAAATCCACAATAAAAGACTCCCAGATACTCAGAGTTGAGAAAGTTGCAATAATAGAATATTATGATTTGTCTTGTCTAATGCTTTATTGTGTAAATTGCATCGACTGGGATTTGGTTATCTACTGAGCTGGAGAGTTCGGAGGAGTAGCACAAAAGATTAGTTGCAGTAGAACGCGCTTGTTTTAATCCGTGCTATGAGTCAATAAGGTAATGTTTTAGATGCCAGGTTATATGATTCGTGATTAGTTTTTCAAAAACCTTCCCCAATATCGGTAAGATAGAGATCGGTCTATTTTACACAAATATTTTACCGAGAATATTAGAAATCTTTATTCAAAGTAGTTTATGATTGCAGTTATGTTAAAGAAGGAGATTAATAGCCATTATAGGTAACCAACGGGAAATATCATTTGTGTAGTGTCACTGGAAATGTACTTTTACCCGTAGCACTACCAGTAGGTAGTGTCACGGGAAAGTAAAATTTCCCTGCACTATTAGTAGTGCCAAGCGGTAGTGCCTAAGAAAAGAAAGGGACAAGGCAACATAACAAAATTAAAGTTTACCAAGTTATAAAGGTGCTTAAAATTATTATATTTTTTTTTCCTGATAGAGATACGCTTGTGCTGCGTGTAATGTCCATTATTGATTTGTTACCTACGTACATACTTTATTTTATCATGGGTCGGTTAAGTAGACCTCCGGGCCTATGTTTGTCCGAGTGGTCATACTGATAATTACCTACTCAATACCACGCGGATGTTTGCATAAGATCATCATTTCAGCCATAAAACGTCCACTGATGAACACAGGCCTCCCTCATGGATCTCCATGAGGGGTAGTTGCCATTCTCACCACGCTTGGCAGGCGGGTTGGTGAGCGCAGTATGGGATGTTGATACAGGGATAGACGCTGCTGCCCATCTTCCGGAGGTATCCCTTAGCAGGCTCTTACTGCATCCATGGGCATGAGAGGAGGGGTATCATTCTACTGCCGGCACCCCACGGCGGTTTGCATAAGATACTAGGTACCTACTAGACTTATGATGACACGTAGTGTACCTACTGCAAGTCTGTCTACACTGGTTTAGCCGGTAACTGACCCGACTTACCAACCGTTCCATCCAGTCCTTGAATATAATGGCTGGAAACGCTACCGCGTGTCTAGATAACCTCCTTGGACGACCTCTATGGCGCAGAATGCGAAGGACCGCCTGCGACGCAGATATTGTGCAGGGCAGTTCAGGGACAACAATGTATATTTAGGATAAGTAAAGGAATCTGATTGTTAAAAGAAAAAAGTTTATTTTTCTCTTATTTTATTCAGTTGGAATAAAGTTTAGGTACCTAGAGACTAATAAAAACAAAGTAAATAATTATTGTTTGCGATTAATAAGATATTGTGTTCTGTGAAAGTATACCATCAAAATATCTATTCTATGACATTTAGTAACAAGTATAAGTAGGTACCTAGATAAATATGTTTCATCCCTTCTATGACGAGGATACAAAGAAAATAAGGCACAATTTGCAGACATAACATTAGAGGCCACGTTAAATTCCAAAATGTACGTGCCATATTTTACTAACATTTGGTGATGTTATGTAATATTTTTGTATTTTTTAATAATAAATGTACCAATGAGATCTACCGTGATATTTGTCATTTCATAGACCTCACGCAACACTGGCGCCTCTAGCGGTGACTTCTGACTTCACACGCGATAGGTCTCAAAACTACGTACAAAAATGTATTGTTTGTGTTTAATTGTAGAGATCTTCAATTCCAACAAAAGTTACATTCAACAAAATCATCATGATAATAATATTTATTATGAACACAAATGCATTAAGTAGGTAAATAAAGGCAAAATAAAATTAGTAGCTACCTTTTACGTCCACATAGGTACTTATAGTATTAGGCATTTTCTCAATTACATCAGCTTATTTAAAGAATCGGGCGGGAGGCCTTTGTCCAGCAGTGGACGCCTTACGGCTGATATGATGATGATGATGATTAAATAATCTATAATTAATCTAAGAGACTGTGTATAATCTATCTAAGGTACGCTAGGTAGGTTCATTCTGCTCCACCTCATTGATTGACATTCAATGTTGCATTCAACATTGTATTGTTTGCGATCTCATCTCAATGGTTCTAGCAACGAATAAAATAGTAAATAATAGGCAAAATGAACTTTGTTAAATGCATGTGGGACAAAGTAGAGTCAACAAGAGTCAAGTATCCTATTTAAGACATTACAGGTACCTATTACTAGTCATGTGCATGTCACAACCATGTCGTATAAATGTGCGGGTATGTAACGCATAGTATATATATGTATATTCAAAACAAGGTCGAAAAATTAACAATTTTTCAAAATAAAATTACCCATGTTTTGTTGACCAAAATAAGCTTGTTCAGGCAAATACAGGTGACATGTTGAATCGAGATTAGGGCTTGCAATCTCGATTTCCGGATTGGCAATTTTATTGTCTAACAAATAATGGAAAATAAGGGAAAAAAGTCGTTCAATCAATAAGAGGCGCCAATGCCTGAACAATTAATTAAAATAGAAATCAGTAAGGTAATGTTAACGCAACTCAACATATAATATCTAACAAAGGTACTAGTTGGTTCTTAATTATTATACAATCTGCTGTAAAACATATTAATCAGAAAATTACAGATATATCAGCCAATTAATAGCTTGATTTATGTTAACTTCAGTCTTAAATTTTAGGCACCGCATAATTATTATCACAATATAAAAATTTTAACTTACAAGGTGGAGCAAGTTTCGGCCTATTACTACACTTTCTTTAGCAGTTAGTATTAAATTTAGTTGTTATACAGGGTGTCCCAGAAGTCGACGTCAGGTTAGAATTAGGAAACAGGCACAGAACAGTTATTATCAGAAAAATATAAAAAAAACCCAAGTTACGTATTTAAAAAAAAATAAACACATTTAAAAAAATCTAGATACCCTGTGACGTTTTTTTCACTCCTGTTGCTACAGATATTGTCATTTTTTAATTATGTAGTCCCGAATACTTCTTTTATCTCTGGCCTATTTAAAGTATATTTAATACTATTCCAGCTTGGAAGTAAATGTCACTTTTTGCCCAACCAACGATACAAAATTAATACCAGTTTTAGCTGACCATACTGAAAAAAATATCGTAGGTACTTTTTTATATTTTTCTGATAACTCATGACATGGCGCTGGCGTCGACTTTTGGGACACCCTGTATATGTATTGATACTTTTGTAAAATTTATGTCAATCTTTTCAGCCTTGCCAAAATTTGCCCGAACTTGTACCTACGAGTATAGCAATGTAAATGTGTAGAAATATTTTAAGCTTGCTAGGTAAATAAGATTCTGTAAAACATTGTAAGTGGTAGTAAAAGATCTAAAAGTCTTATATTAATGAACAATCATCAATAACATTCTACTAAATCCTACTTAGCCTTAATAAGACACTCAGTAGCATAGCAATATACTTCGTTAATGACAAGTAACAACTATTAATTACAAATATGATCTATAGAAATAAACAACTGTTCTTATAAAAAAACGCTCCATTTAATAAGGAGAGGTGAGATTAAGCAAATTATGTTATTTTGCAGTATAAAAATAGTAAGATTATATAAATATTGGCATAGTAAAATGGCACAACCTATTATAGATAGGTATATAAGGAACATCATAATGGTTTTAACGTTCGATAGTACTAAGAGCCTAGTCATTAAACCAATCCGTGCAAGGCCGGGCAAGTTGCATGTGACATTAACAATTATTTCCTAGATTCAGATTGTGGTGGAGGTCAATGCAATATAAGATAAACATGGATACAATACTAGTTTTAATTATCAGACAACATGGAACAACCTCAGTAAACACAAAATAATTAAGATAACGCCATCTACATAACTGATCTGTATACTATGATACTATATGACAAAGTTGTACACGCCTTGATCACTGATGAACATTATATATATATCAGTGATAAAAGCGCGTGATGTTTCGACGGGCAGCTCAAAAATAATCAAATCTTGGTTCATTAATATCTAATAGATCGTTATAAAGATTTGTTATGTAATTAGTGTTCACAACCATAATAATTTTCCGAGTTATGTCACCTTGGTAGGTACACAGTTCTTTAGAGGTATTGGTCTCAATGTTTAAAAAACAAAATGGAGTGTAAAGTAGCTGGGCTTATAAAGACCTTATTAATTGAAAATTCAAGTGAAATTACTAAAACTTAATTGGCATTAGATTAGACAATAGACAGTTACCAAAGATATCATCTCCTGCAACTTAAAATTGCTAATAAGAACTTTTTGATAGATTCACTTACAAGACAAGTTATGTTTATGCATAATTATTTATCTAAAGGAGATGTAATTAAACTTTCTTGTTAGCATAGTAGGTACTACTTTACAAGCTATCATCACAATAAAGTGTGCAAATATTCCTAACCTTGAGTTAAATGCAAAAAAAAAACATTTTTTATGATATCTTCATGACTGAAGAGTTGAAAGATAACAATACAATCTAGAATATGTGAAGTATTTACTGTGGACGCTTTTAAAAAATGATCTGGAACTAAATTTAACATCCATACAATTTTCTCTTAAATGTGAAAATAAATGGTGTAATTTTATATTTAGAAAAAGAAACATAGTTATTACAGACACATAGGCAAGCCTTTGGAACAAGTAAAACATTAAATTCGATTATTTATAGTATAAATCTTACGAGACATAAACAATCATAATCAATAAACATAATCCATTCTAGTTAAATAAATAAATCTATCTATAAATTGGCCTCTAGCATAGCAAGCATCATGAGATTACAGCACTTTTATTTATATTTAAATCTAGTCTTTGTTAGTTGTTACACAGGGCAGGGGAAGAAAAAGAGACTTGCACCTACACACAGGTTCTCTAAGGTGGCACATTAAAAAAATAGGTAAAAAATTAAACATATGTCATACATATTTCAGTTGCATACACTATTAGAATGGACTATTTTGTTCTATAGGTATCTAAGTATGATTAACTAGGTTTAAGCATGACATCACTGGAATGCTATATTAAGATCTTAATTCATTTGCAAACTTTAATAGAAGTATTTTTGATAACCCAAAAGGCGATTGAGTATGGAGGCATGGATATTTGGTTTCCATACCTTATTTTCCGGGGTTGTAACTCAGGTAATGGAGATTCATAGTATAGAGGCCAGCCGTTGAGCAGTATAGTTTTAGATATCCTATTATTTGATGGAGCACTGATAATAAACTCATCTATCATCAAGTTTTCACCATGTAAAGCTGTGCCATTTAAATAAAAGCGGGCCATTTTCATCTCTAAGTTGACAGCATATACTGTGACCGCTGATGTGTCATTAATATAATTTCGGTTAGTACAATGAGCATACATTCTTTGGAAGCGTGAACATTTACATTTTATATTAAGGACTTTGTTTCCCACAACTTTTTTATACAAGAAACTTATCCACCAATCTGGTAGTGGTTCTAAATCAGTACTGATTAAGCTGTAGTATTTACCAATGAAGCTTTGTCTCACTACCGTTGTAATATTATGCTTTGATGCTAAACCCAGCTTGTCAACCCACAGAGGACTTCCAGCATAACTGTTGGAGAGACCAGGTGCTCCTCCACCGTAAGCACTGCTTGTTTCCGTAAGCCACATTGGTATATGTTTGTATTTTGATGTGTGAGTTCTCATAGATTCAATCTGCCCTTTCAGTAAATCCAATGTATCAGGGTTCCAAAAGTCTTCAAGTGTAGCTGTTCTGCCATTCAAATAGTACTGATGCCATGATCTTGCATTTATGAAGTGCGAGGCATTTCCTAAGAACTCTTCCATATAAGTGAGGCACTCAGGGCGGCTTGCTTGTGGACGGGTCGTGTCTGGTCCAACTAGCATTGACTTCTTATAATCACTGTGGTTAAGAAGCCGTCTCAGCTTCTCAAAGTCATGTGCTAGCATTTTAGGAGTAATCGTCTCATTAAAAACATGATGGAATGAATTAGGTTCATTACCTAGCTGCCAGTCAGCATCAAATTGCTTGTGTCTGGAGTACTCCAAGAGCTCTTTGGCATTATGCTCATTCCATCCGTGCTCATCTCTAAGTAGAACATTAAATGTGAATAGTAATCTCAAGTTGGTAGCATTGCAGAATTCATTAATTGAGCTCCATTTCTTTCCCGTCATTATGAAGAATGGTAAAACTTTGTGTTTACATAGCTTTTTGATGAAGGAACATTGTCTGGAATGTGTGACTTTAGGGCAAGGGTTGTCACAAGATATTGTGGTGTCGTTCCTGCTGAATATGAGTCGCTCAGACATGGTGCCGCCGAGCCGCAGGCGCGCCGGCGCGAGCGCACCCGCCAGCTCCCGAATCCGAGGGTTTGTAAAGTCTATTTTATCATAATCCACGATTTCCGATGCGTCTATACCGATACTCAGGAAGCTGTCTGGCAGAATAGTAGTAACCTTCTGGTGTTCGTTGATAGTGAGGTAGCACCTTTCACCGGATTGGTATCTCACGAACACCGCCAGCAAGATTAAATTGCAGCACAAAACGATAGCGCAGGACGCTACTAATTTTTTATTGGAGAGCATATTTTGAGAGATATTAGAAGCATTTCACTAATAATATTGAAGTAAATAATTATCTTGGTCCATCACCAAATATTGATTATGATTACTCAACAGGTCCAAAATAAAGAAAACAATAAAACTGCACAGGCACACACGCGACGAGACACTTTCATAAAAATTACCTACTTTTCACAGCTACACACATCCATAGACTTGGGCATTTTACCCACATTTGCCAAAGACATTTGCCCACATTCATTTTACCGAATCAGACAGACAGAATTGTTTCTTCTTCTGCTTCTTCCTATGTTTGTTTCTGTGACTAGCAAAATTATTATTAGCGGAATTATTGTCCTTCTTCATTCCATTAGATGTCTTGACATCTTCTTCTGATATCTGTTGTGGTGACATCCTTGACGAGCTCTGTGGTGCAGCGGGCGAAGGTCCGCCTGCGACGCAAGAGGTTGCTTGCGGGTTCGATTCCCGCCTCGGGACAAATGTCTGTACGATCTGCAGATATTTGTTCAGTGTGTTCTGGATGTTTTTCTATATATTTAAAAAAATATCGATCTATGTAGTCAGTAGTCATTCATCTATTACCCATAACACAAGCTCTACTTAGCTTGGGGCTAGATGATGCTGTGTACATTGTCCAGCATTATTTATTTATTTAAATGACAAAGATAACTTATACATACAGTCAAACAACAGTTTATTCATGACAACATTCATGATTATTTAGGTCGATAATGTGAGAATTATGTGTGTTCCTTCTGTTGGGCGTCCTTTATAAATAAATAAAGCTAGCAGCTTTTTATAAGGGGACAAGCTCGACAAATCAGAATCGCGATAGTCCGGTAACGTTGTCATGGCCATCTGCGGTCAACATTTTTGTCATTTCGAAAAAAAAAAAATCAGAATCAGAAATATTTCTATTGCGGAACTGTTGTACAAAAAAAGCATTTTTTTAAAAAACGTCCATGTAGATTTTTAGGTGTCCCACAAGTTGATTTATTTTATTTGTTTGACAAAATCCAACAGCCTTTAGTAACAATTAAAAAATACTTAATTTTAAGACTTAAGGCTTATATAAGTAATTTTCATATTTTTCATATTTCATTTATTGCTTACATGTACACATTATAAACAGCTTGGATCTTATAGCTAGCCTTAAGTAAATACATGCACCCTGCAAGGGCACTGCAATTTTGTGTTTGGGCCTACACCTACATTCATATTATGAAATAAATCGTCATATTCTAATAATTTGGGGTTAACTAATTTAATAATTATTATGAATTCGCTAATATGTAGAAAATAGAACAAAGATTACGGTAAGATTCCTTTGAAACCAATCTATTTCTAGATATTAACAAAGTTTTTTTTTAGGTTTATAGATTTATTTACGTTAAAAAACTGTTTATTTTGACTATTTTTAAACAAGAAATTGTAAAATAAGACTAAACTAGCTTTCGACACCCCATAAAAATGTTTGTCCTACATAGTTAAATTTTATAGTAAATTTTTACCTGTCTTGAAGGACGGCCAAAACTGAATTATTTATATACCTCAAGGCCATCTTATTTAAACGTAATAAGCGGGACCTTTAACACAAAATAATAACTTTTTATCAATTAAATGGTGTGAAAAAAGTTACAAAACGGAAACCTGAACAACTTTCTGACTCTAAAAAAGGTAAAAATCTTTTGGAAATGCAATTTGTTTGTTATTTTGCCGCTTTGTTATACATCTCTGAGGAATAGCGAATCATTTGAAATAATTTAGATAATGTTAAAAAATTTATTTTTTTTGATTCCATTTTGTAACCAACACACATTGGACAAATTTCTACGAAAATGCCCAAAGATGTTACGAAATAGGTACATGTTATTACATACAGCTTGTCGTGTGCGTTACTGGGGCGGTATGTCGACTCGGATCAAGTTGAAAATTCTAGAAAAATTAGAGCGCTATTATATCGTGTTAATGTGCCCTAAAAATAAAAAAGTGCCTACCAAGGTTTCAGAGTTATTCGAAATAAAAAAATGCCGCTGCAGTAACGCCTGGAAACGTTACTGCAGCGGCAGTATTTTTTTCTATTAGCCTTAGCCAAATTCAAAGCAGCCTAAAAGGTAGCTTATAAATGTGCATGTCCTTGGCCGGCCAGCGGCATTTGTGCGCCCTGTGGTTTTTCGGTAATTCCAATTGCCGCTGCAGTAACGTTTGGCAGATTTCCATAACTCCGGAACGGCTGGACAAACAGAAATGATTTTTCGTGGGCAGGTGCGCTGTAATATGTGCCAATTGGTGCCCTAGTAGATTTTTTTTAAAAATTCATGGTATATGAATTAACTAGATGAGTTTTTCTGAAAATCAAAAATAGCCTCTAGCTCTTGAACTACTTAAGATAGGCACTGTGCAATTGCATTGACTGATGCTTATTAAAAATATGTAGCCTCTGGCAAAATTGTAAAACCCTACATATAATTTTCGAAGAAATATATCAGTTTGAGTACTCAGTGGTTTACTTATTTCGAGTCTCAAATAAGGGAGTTTTAACAAGATAACAACTTCACATGATTTGCCAAAAATTGGAGCGTATATTCGTCAGGTATGTCGTCAACGATTTTGGTTGCTAATTTATCCTGAATAGCAAGCCTGATAGATAATATTCTGAGGATCCCTCTATCTATGGTCACAGATTACAGAATCTCTATGACATCTTGCCTCTGTGTCAACGCTATGCATATTGTCTATTCTTTACTTTAGGAAGTCTTTCTATTATTATTAACAGCAATCAATAGAAAACAACGAGTAAATTTTAGTGTTTCTATTCCGTAGGTTAATCTTAATAGTGTTCTGTGTTTTATGCTATTGTTTGGTCGTGGTTTGGTCCGTTACCCGCCCGTGAAACGGTGAAAACAACACTCATCACATCACTCTCGTGAAGACCTCGTTCGCTCTGAAAGGATTTTGCAAATAATTAGAGAACGCGCAGTAAATTTATCAGCCAGTTTACAAAAGGCGAGGCAAGATGTCCAAGCAAAGAAACTATCACAAAGATTACGCATTTACAGTCAGCTCAGAATCGGACGATGAAGACATTGTGCCGCTCCCGGCCTCGACTGCACTGAAGCGATTCGCCCTAAGACGAGCATTACGGCAGTTGTCTGAATTGTCGCCGTTCAGCAGCGACACCACCAGTGGTGATGATACCGAAACTGAGAGCGGAGATACGAATACGGTCATGGAAGAGACTCACGCCGCCGCCGGTAAGTAGGTAATGAACTGACCTAAGGTCAGTGAATTATTCGTGTGACCGAAGACATTAATGACCTAAATGAGCTAAGCTGTCCAAAGACGCATATTTTTTTATTTTAACGATTTTAAAAATTGTTGACTAGGGCTTGTTGACATATAATAATAGCACAGGTTTGTTCAAATATTCAACCCTCCTGAAAACGAATATACTAGCTGCTGTCCGCGACTTTGCATGCATTGTACCTGGAAAAAAGTAGCCTATAATATTAATCCTGGGCTACATTTATAGGTATTATGTGCAAGTTTCAACTTCATCTGCCTGGTAGTAAAACTACCATGAAGAGGTAACAAACATACAAATGGATTTATAATATTTGTGGGATTCTTTTGCAATGGTCATAATATCACACAGGCTTGTTAGTTTTGTCTTTTATGGTCTTGTGTTTTTGGTATTCTTTAACCTGGCGTCATGGGGGTGGAAAATAATTACATGGATGTGGGGGTGGGTCATCATTACCCAATACTTTGAATAACAATATATATACATATTTATACATTTTCAAAAGAAATTATGAGTTATTTTAAGATTACAGCTTTATTGTTTTATGGTTTAGTAAATTAAACTAGAATTTGTATTACCAGAGTATATTATATACTATATCAATTTTAATATATCTTTAGACCTCTTCAAAAATAAAATGTAAAAAATCAACAAAATTGGCATTCCTTAGCGTAATCTCACTTTTCTTACTATTAATGTAACTAGTCTTTAAATTTTTATGGCACTTTTATAAACTTAACTAAGACTGATGTCTTAGTCAAAGATTTGGAAAATACTAAAACTTAAAACTAATCAGTATCATTGTTGTATATGCAATCACAACAGAAATGTATGTAAACTTTATAGGAAAATTATAGCAAACTCTCTAATTTGCATAGAACAAAGACAAGGTTCATCAATTTTATTTGGATTTACTTTAGCTCATGTTATTTACGTATTATATATATTTTATTCACTTTGTATAGGGTCTTCCAGTAAGGACTTCCGAACTTTGACAGTTGATAGCAGCCATCTTGTTGAAGCTACATCTGTCAAATTAGTTTTAATTTATTAAGTCTGTTTTGCCAAATCACCATGGACGGATCCAGCATTCAACAACACATGTAAATAATTAAATTGTTTAATCAAAATGGGTGTTCTGTTCGGGCAACGTACCGCGCGCTTTGCCCATTTTACGGTCGCCATAATCATACTTCCGAGAGGACTATTCGCAGTGTGGTGGATAAACTTGAGTCCACTGGTTCAATAAACGATCGACCAACACCCGTACGTCGATGAAACGCAAGATCTGCCGAAAACATCGCTGCTCTCCGTGAGAGTGTGCAGGATAATCCGAGGCAGTCAATTTCGCTTCGCTCACAAGAACTCGGCCTTTCGCAGACCAGAACTTGGCGAATTTTGCGTCTTGACTTGGGCCTGCACCCATACAAAATTCAACTGACCCAGGAACTGAAGGTAAACGACCATAGACAACGACGTGTATTCGCTGAATGGGCTCTGGAGCAGTTAGCAACTGACTCTAATTTTCATCGGAAAATCATCTTCAGTGATGAGGCCCATTTCTGGAATTGGATGAATGGGTTCGTAAACAAACAAAATTGTCGAATTTGGGACGATACCAATCCACATTAGATCCAAGAGCGTCCAATGCATCCCGAAAAAGTCACTGTTTGGTGTGGATTTTAGGCTGGCGGCATCATCGGTCCATATTTCTTTGAACACGACGTTGGCCAGGCCATCACTATCAACGGCGAGCGCTATAGGTCGATGATTACCAACTTCTTTTGGTCTGAATTGGATGATCTGGATACCAACGACATGTGGTTTCAACAGGACGGCGCTACGTGCCACACAGCTCATGCCACATTGGATATTCTGCATGAGTGATTTGAGGGCATGCTCATCTCACGTGGAGGTGATGTCAACTGGTACTCCGAGATTGTGGAATTTGACCCCATTAAGACTTTTTATGTGGGATTTTCTTAAGTCTCAGGTCTAAGAAAATAATCCACAAACCACAGCGGCCCTCAAAGCCAACATTACCCATGCCATTGGTCAAATACAGCCTGATTTATGCGCCAGAATCATGGAAAATTGGACATTTCGGATGCGCTCCACCCAGAGAAGCCTTGGAGGACATTTGAATGATGTTATAATCCATACATAATGGCATTGATAGGTCTTTAAAACGAATAAAAAAATTCGGTGATATCTCACACACACGTTATTTTATTTAAATTTAAAGATAGGAAGTGCTTAATGAAATACCCTTTATTTGTCAACTATATTCATATATTTTTCATTGTTTTTGGGTATAGAATTGTTCATTTAATTTATTGTTATTTTATTTGTAACTTATTGGTACACCACTGTCTTATATAGTTCTCACAATCCTGTTCATCCAAAGGTTGCCTGGAAGAAATCGCTTATCCTCTACTGTTATTTCTTTTATTTTATGGTGTACAATAAAGTTATAATCATTCATCCATGAGGAATGGGAGAACTCCTTATTATAGGCGTATTATTAATATCGTGCTTTATAGAAGGTCAAAGTTTACACACGATTTGCGGAAGGGGGCTGGCATAAAGGAACCTCCATAATATACCACCAATTATGTTTTATGTTTTTTTCTCGATTTACCACCTAATAATGTTTCAATAATTCCAGGATCATCCGATCAGCCTGGACGCTCGCGCCCGAAAACGCCGGAAAACGATACCCTGCCCTGCGACGAATGTCCGCGGGTTATTCTCAAACCACTGATCTACCTAGGACACCAAGTTGCCCATCTCGAGTTAGACTACTCGAAAATATCATGCGATCATTGCGGGGAACAGTTCTGGAATAAGGAAAGGCTCATTGTTCACATGAAGCTGAAGCACAAGGCCAAACTATACCCGCGCTATATTTATGGGAAGAAAAGCATTGTCGATAACAAGCATGCTTTGTTACTGAAACAAAGAGAACTTTATCAGAGACAACTTGCAAGATCTAAACGCCATGGTGGCAAACCTGGGTTTGTACAAAAATTTACATTTGTACAAAAGCGTAGGCTTCTCGCTCGACGCAACAAGGCAAAGAATACTCGTTAAAAAACTTATTTTCTTATATACTTCGGTTCCAACTTAATCAGTAAAGGAAGGCTTTTTAAGGACAACACTGTTGCCTGTTATCACGTTAATTTACACACTTAATAATGAAACCAAGTTAAAGAAAATTTTAACCTTAATTAAATGTGTTTTCGGCCCCTCAATGAGAAAAACTTTGATATAATGTCAATTGTCGGTAGATATAGCTATAGAGCTTAAAAATGGACAGAACATTGAAAGGAACTCTCTGTTCATAATTGTGATACCAGCCTCCATCTATATAAGGCTCGCATTAAGTTGAAAATACGTAGAGTTTATTAAGGAATCAAGTTTCGAATTTATTAAAAAATCTAGTCATGATAAATTATTCAAAGAGGATTGCCATATTCAACCTATTTAAAGATTGGATAAACATATTATGTTACCTTGCTGGCTTGCAGTTTGCTTTTGATGGACGAACATTAAATTATTTTATTTATTTGTGTGCTTATTTATTATGCTATGTAAGAGATGAGGAAATGGTCTGTAGGACCTATTAATTGTATGTGTAGTGTGTTGTTAAGTTAACCTAATATAACTATTATGTATTTCTTAGGGGGCTATCTTCATGCTGAATATTTTTATTTGAGTATTGGAGCTTTTAACAATTATTTTATTTCAAAAAAATATCTCATACTTTTACTAATAATAATGGATTAATTTTTTTATAAAATCAGCCCCTTGCCGCTTGTTTAGCAAGATAACCTATAAGACACAACCATAACCAAGAAGACCTACCTTACCGACTACTGTATCTAGTAACTTTAAAATGTTATTTTATGAAAATTTCATTATCAAATTAATACATATATCTTCTTTTACGTCAGTACATTCCATATCATAACGATATTAAAATAATTTAGGGGTACCAATTATGTGATACATATTTTTTCAAATGATTGTCATTTGAGACGCTAAGCGTTTTTAAGTGTTAACATCAAGTCTTAAGTTACTATAAAAGTGTCGTTTTTAAGCTTCTAGAAGGACTTTTGTATGAGACCTTTACCTAAAAGTGGGTCTCAAAGAATCGGTACTACCAAAATCTATCTTGTGATCTTTATTCTGGCTGTAATTAAGTTGAATCTCATCTTAACTATTTTGTAATAAGATGAGAAGGAATGATGATTCTATCGGGTTCCGACTTTAAATTTAATTTAAAATTTACCTTAAGCTAAACTTTTGGACAATTATTTAAGATTTAAGATTAAAATTTCTAGTATGTTTATCATGAGTGTTAGAACATAAGTGAAATTGATATAACTAGAATGTAGCATTGTAAAATTGTAAAATCTTTCCAAATTAAGTTACGTTGATACCGTCTTTGGCGAATGTTTGCTAGCGCGATCTAAGAAGCTAATTCAACGATTACAAAATGCCTGCATGAGATTTTGCTACCCAATTCCAAAACGTACACACATTTCTCCCTATATAAATAGTCACGGTTTGCTTAATATGACATCACGTCGATCGTTACATTTTTCTTGTTTACTTTTCGGTATAATTAAGCACCAACATCCTTCGTATCTTTACGAAAAACTTCATTTCTCCAACCGACATATACGTTTTTCCACACGTCTTATTTGCCCCAAACACAGAACGACTGCATTTCGTGGCAGTTTTAGATATGCTGCCACGAAATGTTGGAATAACTTACCTCCACCATTAAGAAATATGAAATCTATCGACACGTTTAAAACTTCTCTTAAGAAAATTCTTTTAATTTCTCAAAAAACTTCCTAGTCGTTCTGAGTTTTCTGGCTTTCTATTACCTACAGAATTAAAAATTATGTAAATTGAGCTTTATTCTCCATTATATATGAATGAACGTAATAATGTTATTTTAAATAGATGTACAATTTATAATTTTACCCTTATTTGTTTGGATCTAAGTTTTTTTTTTTATCGTATTTAGGTACTAAGTATAGTGCATTTATGTGAAGTTTGTGTTTATGTATAAGTTTAATGTAAAAAAAAATATTTACTGTGTCGGGTGTGTTCCGCGCAAACTCTCCCACGGCGCCACTGAAAACCAGTGCTGTGTCTAACACAGCGTACGCTGAGTTGGCGACCGATTTATGTCTATAAATATTTTATTGTAACAGTTCTGTTTGTGTAATTTTAAATGAGACATAAATAAATATTATTTTCTTTTCTTTCTTTTTCTTTTCTTTCTTTAAAACACGAATTATTCTATTAGATATGCTGTTCGTTGGCAAATGCATTTGTTGAGCATGCATACGAAAATGCAGTTTTTGTTTTTTATTAAATTATTGTTATAATCAATTAAAAAACAAAAAATATAATGATATCTTACAATATAACATTAAATAAACTTCACAATTGTCTGGGCAATATGCAAATTCTAAACCAAGGTATCTAACAATAACAATTGAATATGACCGACTTAGAGTCTATCTAAGATTTTTGAAGATCCAATTGCAACGTTTCAGACATGCATTTGATTGTCTTCGAATAGCATTTCCTTCATTTTGCTTGAATTTATTAAGATGAAGGGGCTGCTTTTTCTTTATTTTATTTTTACAATAAACAAAACATATAATCACTAAGCCGTAGGGGCACCCTACATCTTGGGGCAGTAGAATGTTACCCCTCCTCTCCTACCCGTGGATGCAGTAAGAGCCTGCTAAGGGACACTTCCGGAAGATGGGCAGCAGCGTCTTTCCGTATATCAACATCCCGTACTGCGCTCGCCAACCCGTCTGCCAAGCGTGGTGAGTATGGCAACTACCCCTCATGGAGATCCATGAGGGAGGCCTTAGTTCAGTAGTGGATGTTTTACGGCTGAAATGATGATGATGATAATCACTAAGTAGGGATTAGCCACGTATTACGTTAATGTTGATAATAATTCATATTACTCCGTATCAGTAATAATGTACCAATACCAAATGCATTAATAAAGTAAGTATAATCTTAAATCTCGCGTAGGTACAGGTTGTTACCAGTTAACGAAACTGATTTTGTATTTTTCAATTATAAGCTTTGAAACTATCATGATTATTGGCACTCCTACAAAACATTTTCACTAGGCGAAGAGCACTGAGCCCCTGCGAAGCGAGTAAATTGATGTCATTTGATGTTTGAGTCTACCAGTCTTGGAAGGTCGTGTCATGTCGTAGGAGTGTTCCAAAGTCTTGATATCTGCCATTGAAGTATTATATGTCTACGAAAATCTTGTAATTGTTAGGATCTAGGTACTATTTTTTTATTAATTTGCCTAAAAATAATACTTGCTGTGAAAAAAATGTTTCTTTTTAATTTCTATTGTTTGAACTTTCTTATTGACTCTATTTTGTACTGTATTGTATACCTACATGTTTTGCCTGGATCACGCCCGATTACTGAATTTATAAACTTTTTACAGTTCTGAATGAAAAAGTTTTGTGTTGAAATAATATAATCGATTGGTTTCATTGTTCGGGCGCGATAGGTTCTATAGAAAATCTCGTCTTTCACTGTAGATCTCGATACTTGATTGTTTACATAATGTCGACAAAATAAGATAAAAATACTACAAGTGTATTTGGATATTGTATTTTTCGGTTTATTTATAATTTTGACATGTCTGCTGGTAATTTTGTCGTAGTTCTATAATTGCTTTTGATCTGACCATCCTATACGATATGAAACTTTCAAATCTTTGTTGAATAAAGAACATATTTGTTAATGATTGCAACTGAATCAGGAATTTTTGTAGCTCATGGAAAGAAAACAACACTGAGTAGCAGAGAAATACAAACTGCCATAAAACTGTTAATACCTGGGGCATATTGCGAATACACGAATATTGAAGGCCTGTAATCATACGATGTTACACATTATTTCGTTATTAATGACATTTGATGAAAAACTTCTCTATAGTAGCTGACATGTCAAGGAAAAACCAAAGTTAGCACTGTAATTTGCGATTTTTTCTTGTGTTGTGATTTCCAATGTTTAGGTTAAGTATGTGTATTTATTCGTCAATAAAGTATTAATCTGGCGTATGTGAAGTGTCTTTCATTATTCCATAAGGCTGAGGTACCTACCTTTAGTTTTATTTACATTCAGTAGCAATTTTTTCTTTTCGATTCCGTCGGGATTCGAACACGCCGGTAGTGCTGAACTAACTAAGCTACGGAACCGTGATGTCGGCTCGAAAGTAAAGATCATAATGATTGGTTGAGCACCGATTAAGCGCCATCTACTGATAACTTCGTAACAGATCTTCTAGTTCTTTGCATGCAGTAGCATTGACGAAAGATAATTGTTTTAATAAAAGTGGTCATCCACATTTGGGAACATTTCATGGGAACTAAAGTTATTATCATAATATTCTCGGAGGTATACCTACCATGACAGATTCTTAATATGATGCATAGGTATTTAAGTACTTATATAACGCAGTGGGTTATTATCACAGAACAGAGAAAAATGAGTAGAATTAGCATGATGCCTTTTTACTAAGAGAACCAGTGTCGCTAAACTCACACATGTAAAAACTAACACACATAGAAATAAAAATTCTTATTGTTTAAAAGAGTACCTTAAAAAGGGCATAAAATCATAAAACTAATTTTATTGATATTAACTTTATTCCGATCGCTACATGGTTCAAAGTTCAATAAAATCAACAGTGATAAAAAATGAATATTTAGTATGTCCACTCAGCCAGAGATGGCGCATTTGCCAAATTCCCAGGAAATAAGATTACTAATACAATGGCTACTTTTTCTACTCATCCAGAGATGGCGTTTTTGCCAAATATTTTTTTATAGTCTCTATTCCCAGGAAATACGATTACTAATACAATGGCTGCTTTTCTTGATTGCTTGATAATCCACAACACAAAGCCACTCAACAATAGATGGCGCTATTGCTATATTTATTTGACGGTTTTGCATTTTGAACAAAACTAACAAAAAACAATAAAATAATGCTTACCGGTGATATGATATGCCCCCTTTCGTTAAATTTTTGGTTCGGCTTTCGTTTTTACACTCTAAAACGGCACAATACGGCATTTTTATATTTTTTTTTGAAGTACGTTTACTCTGCTAAATTAAAACACGACTGAAGTAAGCGGTGCTTGAAGTGCGCAGTACTGCGCCTACTAGGTATTACGCGAGCCCCGCCTACTTACGATTTCTATGTTTTCTCTGTTCTGTAGTTATTATTATCTGTAATGTTATATTATCTGTATGATTGTGTAAATAAATAAATTGAATTTAATTAATGCATCCAAAGGCAAAATACCCTCCTATTTTGCTCTTGGATGCAACATTCTACTGCCCACGGCAACCGAACTCGCGTAGGTCAAATCAAACTTTCCAAAATTTTTTATAAATTTTGATTCGTTTAAAAAACATCTTTACCTACTGACAAAGGACAAAGTGAAATACAATGTGTTTTAGATTATAAATATTTATTGATCCACAATGGAATGAATTCAAACAGTTGTCCTATCCTTATTCTTATTTATATATTTGTAAATACAATAAACTCATTAAAAATCAACGCAAAATTATAATGCATATTAAATATTTTCATTTTCATAAAAAGAATAAAAAATAAATACAAATTATTCAATTACATATGTAGGTAATATGCCAATCTGAATAAAAATAACACTAGTTTAAATTAAAACAAACCACGCCAACAATTATGAACTAAGTACAAAACACGTCTCAACAAAACAACTGACTCTCAGGCTATCACTATTTTACTAAACCGGCTATGAAAGCTTATAACATGCGAATAATTTTATATGTGCGACATTGTCAAAATAGGAGTTTCTCAATGAGGGCTTACCCTTCCCTTCTATGTAATAAGAAAAAATAGTTCCAAATGGCTCGATAGATGGCGCTGGCAGACAAACCGAGTTAAAGGAGCATCAATGCAGCAGCGCCATTAGAAACGCTCGTTAATAAAAATGGCCGTGTAAACCTCTCATTGAGTTCATTCATACAAATCTCGATTATTCAGAGGTTAGTTATAGTTAAATAGTTTGGCTTAGAGCTCATCGTGTTTTGGTCCCGAGAACTCCTCGTGACTGATGAAGCCGTTATCGTCCTTGTCCTCGTGCTGGAAGATCTCGTCGACCAGTTTTTCGTGACCCTCGAGCATCTGCTTGATGTCATCGCTGGGCTCGGCCCCGTCTTCAGGCACCATCTGTTTCTTCAAGTATTCACTAACCTGGAGCAAAGAGAAGGTTTTATTACAATCACTACTTACATCTATACATATTGTAAAACAAAGTCCTCCGCCGCGTCTGTTCGCGATAAAATTTTTATGCGTTTTTCACCAATAGAAAGAGAGCTTCAAGGGGAAGGTTTTAATTTTGTGATAATAATTAGGTTTGATGTTAGTTGGCTGAACAATGACGATAATCTCTGGGCAACTATTTCTGTAGTAAGTACATTAATTTGATGTCTCTCTTTTGGTTCAGGTCTCGTTATATATTACCATATTATATAATATAATACCTAATATAAACAATGTGTTTAACATTTCGGAATTAAAAATTGTTTTTGACCCGCCCTATATCATCATCATATCAGCCGCAGGACGTCCACTGCTGGACATAGGCCTCCCTCATTGATCTCAAAGTACTGCGGTTGGAAGGGGCCTGCATCCACCGCCGACCTACTTATTCTTACCAAGGCGTCTGCCCATCTTGTATGTGGATGTCCTACGCTGCCCTTACCGGTCCAATAGCCTCCATTCGAGAACTTTGCGTCCCCATCGGCCATCTGTTCTGCGCGCTATATGGCCTGCCCATTGTCACTTCAACGTGCTAATCCGTTTGGCTATGTCGGTGACCGGAGTTATTCTACGTATCTCCTGATTTCTGATTCGATCCCGTAGTCAACCTCTATAAATTTATATTATTAGCCTAAAGCACTCCCGCAATCTAGCTTAATCCAATGAAACCTCATAATATTATGATTCATCGAGGCGCTTAGGCTGCAGAGCGGCATAAAAATTAGGATCACTCTCACTAGATCAAGTCAACAGATCCAGCCTGGATCTAGTGAGAGTTTTCATTTTAGAAAACTCTCACTAGATCCAGTATTTAAAGTTTTTCGAATACTGGATCTAGTGAGAGTTTTTTATTTGTTTGTACTCTCAGTAGATCCAGTTTCGAAATTCACAAAAAAATTAAGTGTATCTATTTAATGTAAATTATAACTTGAATCTTCAATTTCCATATCGGTTTTTTTGACAGGTGTCAAAATTAACAGAACTTGTCATACATGACAGATTCAAAAGTGACAAAATAAAAAAAATGACAGATGACAGCTGTCAAACTTCAAATGGCCGTAACTCGACAGCTACTCAGCCTAGACATTCCGTTTAGGGCTCAAATGAAAGGCATTGCTGTTACCTACATTTTTGATGACAGCTGTCAAACTTCAAATGGCCATAACTCGACAACTACTCAGCCTAGACATTCCGTTTAGGGCTCAAATGAAAGACATTGCTGTTACCTACTTTTTCGATGACAGCTGTCAAACTTCAAATGGCCGTAACTCGACAGCTACTCAGCCTAGACATTCCGTTTAGGGCTCAAATGAAAGGCATTGATGATACCTACTTTTTCGATGACAACTGTCAAACTTCAAATGGCCGTAACGCCTTTTATTTGAGCCCTAAACGGAATGTCTAGGCTGAGTAGTTGTCGAGTTATGGCTATTTGAAGTTTGACAGCTGTCATCGAAAAAGTAGGTAACAGCAATGTCTTTCATTTAAGCCCTAAACGGAATGTCTGGGTTGAGTAGCTGTCGAGTTATGGCTATTTGAAGTTTGACAGCTGTCATCGAAAAAGTAGGTATCATCAATGCCTTTCATTTGAGCCCTAAACGGAATGTCTAGGCTGAGTATCTGTCGAGTTACGGCCATTTGAAGTTTGACAGCTGTCATCGAAAAAGTAGGTAACAGCAATATCTTTCATTTAAGCCCTAAACGGAATGTCTGGGTTGAGTAGCTGTCGAGTTATGGCTATTTTTAAGTTTGACAGCTGTCATCTAAAAAGTAGGTAACAGCAATGCCTTTCATTTGAGCTGTAAACGGAATGCCTAGGCTGAGTAGCTGTCGAGTTACGGCCATTTGAAGTTTGACAGCTGTCATCGAAAAAGTAGGTAACAGCAATGCCTTCATTTGAGCCCTAAACGGAATGTCTGGGCTGAGTAGTTGTCGAGTTTTGGCCATTTGAAGTTTGACAGCTGTCATCTGTCATTTTTTTATTTTGTAACTTTTGACATCTGTCATGTATGACAAGTTCTGTCAATTTTGACATCTGTAATTTTTGACACCTGTCAAAAAAACTGATATGGAAATTGAAGATTCAAGTTATAATTTACATTAAATAGATACACTTAATTTTTTTTGTGAATTTCGAAACTGGATCTACTGAGAGTACAAACAAATAAAAAACTCTCACTAGATCCAGTATTCGAAAAACTTTAAATACTGGATCTAGTGAGAGTTTTCTAAAATGAAAACTCTCACTAGATCCAGGCTGGATCTGTTGACTTGATCTAGTGAGAGTGATCCTCGGCAACTGGTCTATTTTAGGAAAGTGAACGTCGAAGTCAGAAATGCATCTATGACGTCGCATAGTGACGTCAAGACGAATTCCTAACGCGAATACTTTGCTGATCAAAGCTAAACTTCAGGAAGTGTGCAGATATTAGCATAGAAGGCTGCTGTTGGTAGGGTGCATGGTTAAGCAATTTAACGTTTGGTTTACGTTGAAATTCCACTGTCTTTGTGAATTTGTGAACTCAAGTTGAGTTGGACAGGACGATGGCGCGGTGATAGCAGGTGAAGTAAAGCCAGGACCACGGTGGCCTATGTTGGGACAAAGAAGTGTGGGTTGATGAGTGGCTAGCTGGGTTGATAATACAGGGTGTATTATAATTTATGTACGAACTCGGATTTTTATTAAGTTATTTCTTACATTTTATTAAAAACATAACTAAAATCTATCATACTTATTATATTATAATAACCCCTGTATAGTGCATGTGCATGACCGTGGTTGACAGTAGGTAGGTACTCTAAGGAGACTAAGGAGTAAAAATGTGAAATTATATATGATTTGATATTGTTGATTGATATATTTTATGTTAGATTGTAATTTGACATGTAGATTTGACAGTTTGGTTTCTACTTATTTTTGTCAATGGATTCTGCCTTTCTTTAACAGATTTCATCCAATTTTTATTTGTGAATTTTTATTTTGTAATAAGTGCATAAATTAGAATAATTATTTATAGTCTTTTCAACGTCGGATGAGCTCTGTGACAGGAGAATAGTTATTAGAAACATTAGGAAGTGCAAAAAAGAGTTAGCAGTTGGCCCATTTACTCTAATTGTTTTTTTTTTAAATTAGAATCTGATGTCACAGAGCTCAAATTCAATTTATTTATTCGTCATTGAACCTAGGTTTACAATAGATGTTACTAAATATTAGAATCACTAGATCCTGCTGATAAGCATACGAACACTTTTATAGTTACATAATACACCATTATTACACAATTCATATTTAAGTAAAATTAGGAAAATAATTATAAATAAAAGATTGTCAAGTTATAGTCATACAAATAAAATTTAAATACGTCAAATTATTTCACAATGTCAATTCAAAATATTACCGTCAATGAGGTGTTTTCATTAAAAAGTAAAAACTTCAAAAATAGTTCCCTCGAACCATATAGATGGCGTTAGTGTTATTTTACTGGTAGGAAACACAATTTGACAATGACAGTAATTGTGATTAATCACAAACTTGCTTTCTCCGCTTGCCAGCTCCATCTGTTAAGTTTACTAGGAAACACTTTCTTGTTTGTTACTGAAAACGGCTCATTAGAAATTAATTTATAATATACTAGGCACTTTTAACTAAAATAACATTAAGGCGGGTCTTGAATTCACTTATGGATAGGGCACGAACGGATTTAGGAATTTGATTGTATATAGTCGATGCCATGCAAAATACACTTTTACGGAAGAGCTGCGTTTTACATGGAGCATGACGCATTTTGCTCTCCAGTCGACTTCCCTCTGCAAACTATTCAAACTCATTATTATTGTTTTTAACAAAGACGGCTATTTCGTAGATGAGAGTCCGCATATTGCTCTTAAGCAACGTTTTTGTACTTTAAAAATACCTTAAGATGGTCGGTTGAGTTGCCCCAGAATATGGTTCCGTATCGCAAAATTGATGCCACATGTCCATGGTATGCCATAAGTAAGGTTGTTAAATTAGACACTTTCTTTAATTTAAAAAGAGCATATGAAAATTGTTTCAATCGTTTGCAGATAATGTCAAGAAGTTTCCAGTTTAATTTATTGTCAATGGTTAGTCCTAAAAATTTAGTGGAGTCAACTTCACTAACTTTAAGTATTACAGCAATTTATATTAATGTCAAGATTATTTTTATGTCGTTGCTTTAAATTCATTATATACGTCTTTGATAGATTGAGTTTTAAATTATTTGATGTTAACTATTTTAAGACGAGCTCTGTGGCGCAGCGGGCGAAGGTCCGCCTGCGACGCAAGGGGTTGCGGGTTCGATTCCCGCCTCGGGACAAATGTCTGTACGATCTGCAGATATTTGTTCAGGGTGTTCTGGGTGTTTTTCTATATATAATAAAAATATCTATCTATGTAGTATAATGTATTAAGTATATCAGTCATCTAGTATCCATAACACAAGCTCTGCTTAGCTTGGGGCTAGATGATGCTGTGTGATTTGTCCAGCATTATTTATTTATTTATTTAAGAATTGATGTTAAAGTAAAATTAATGTCAAATTCAAAATTATGTGATTTGTCATTAATAAATAAGATGAACTATCGTCAAGCAAATAGTGTCATGGAATGATTCGTCACTTGAGGCAGGTCATTTATGTAAACTGAAAATAGGAGCGGGCCCAAGACGCTCCCTTGAGGACACCATTCTAGTACACGATTTGTATGCAGTGTCTATGTGCGTTTTCATACATATTTTGTTGAGTGATTTGACTTCTATTACTTAGGTAAGATCTTATCAGATTATTTGCCATACCTCTGACGCCATAGATATCTAGCTTATGCAGTAGAATATTGTGATTTACGTGATCAAATGCTTTGGTCATATCCATATACAATGCAATAACATTTTTATTATGGTCCCGATTTGACATTATCTGGTAGAGAGAATCGTAAATAGGTTTATTTATTAACCGACCTTGTCTAAATCCATATTGACGATCACATAAAATATTATTATCTTGAAGATAGCTATAAATTTAATAAATTTAATAAATTTGTGAAATTTATGATATATGGTGAATGTACAATAAAGAGTTTATCTATCTATCTATCTATTAAGTTTTTTGTATATGATTTATTCGATAATCTTGGAGAACACTGGAATCAGCGCTATGGATCTATAATTTCCTCATCTTACGTGAAAAAGACTAAGTATAACTAATTATTGTTATAAATGCAGCAATTACAAATTTTAAATTCAATCAATCAATCATTTATTTAATTTAGTCGAGTAATATTGTAATAGCACATGCTGTGGCACCCTGTAATTAGAATAGTACATAGTTCGAATATTTTAATGTTTATGGTAAGAAAAATGTTATGTGCTACTTCTGTTGGGCGTCCTTATAAATCAATAAATAAAAAAAAAATAAACATTATAACATATTTACCGTAATTATAAAGACCTTACCTCCCGTTCTAGTAAAAAAAACTGTGTTACGGCAAGACAAGGTCTCTCCAACTACAACACTATAGTGTACCTAAGTAATCAATTCGCGGCCTTTCTGGTCAAATAAATAAATAAATCTGGCTGTGGATGATGTTTGCACTAAAATAAAAGTACTTAAATAAAATATTGTAAAGATATGGCCTGGATAGATAGAAGACTGGAACGGGAACTAAGCGGGTGAAACCGCGGAGTGCGGCTAGTATTATGTAATCGCCGTCTTCAATTAGGGGAACACTAGCCATACCTACCTACTGTTTTAATTATATCTCATTATTGCGTATCTCTTGCTGACAGCCCAAATAAATAATAAATTAATAATTTGATTGTTTGACAAAGATGTCGGCAAAAAACTGCCATACTTAAATGGGACAGGGCGGGCCACGTGAGCCGGATGCCACCGGAGAAGTGGGCACACATCATAACACCGTGGCTTCCTGACGACCGAAGGTGGCGTCAGGGTCGGCCGAGAAAGCGTTGGCCGGAGTATCTTGTCAACTTCGACAGAGGATGATGAGTCTGCGAAGGATCGAGATGGTTGCAGGAATATAACTAGCTAATCGGGGTCTATTGTTTAGTTGCACCGGACTAATTAGCCATAAGTCAAGTAGTGTAATCACGCTAATATGATCCGTATTTGTATGGGACGGGAATCATTATCTTGCCGTAACTCAGTTATGAACTAGCACGGAAGATAAAGTTTTTTAAACTGTATACATAGGTACCTTCATTTTGCGTAAGCAGGTAATTTTGTTCTTAATTTTAGTAGTTTTTAGATAAGCACTTTATTATTAAGTTATTTAGGTACCTTAACAGATGTTTTTTAAGTACGTTGAAATAAATATTCTTATTCTTTTAATATGGGGGAGACCTTTGCCCAGCAGAGGGACGACATAGGTTAACAAAAATAAGAAAAGAAAACATTGTTAACACCGAATTGTCTATATATGTACCTACAAGAACCATCACCAACCGCTCCCCTAACATGCGCGTGTGACCCGTGTCACTAACCTCCTCCAGGGTCATTTCACTCCCATACATTATGATTTTGAGAGGTATTAATAGTTGAGTCAATTACCTCTAGATGTCGACACGTGACTATAGTTTATTATTTTGTGATGGTATTACTATTTCATATGGCAGCATTTGGGTAACTTTTGCGTTCATTTTCACGCATAAAAAGAATTTAGATTACTATACCAGCAAATTTAAATTTACTGTAAACTAGATCTAAAATAAAATAATGAATGTCTAGGTAATTATTTCTCAATATTAATAGGGGCTTATTCATAAGGGCTCATTCACAGTCCTGGCATTTGACCAATTATTTACTGTTCACTCACTTATTGACAGTAACGGAACGTAAATAAATTGGCTTGGCGAAGTTCAGTCTCGTTTGCTGTGCTGTGTGTCCGTGTTTTGTGATTTTACTAATAATTATCTTCTACTTTTGCTTTTCCCTTGGACTCCGATGACCCCGCTGACAAATTTTGACCCTCGTAAAACGCTTTGGACACTGTTTTTGTGCCTGACGATTTGGATATTGTCGATACCGGAGGACATGGCTTGTTCTGCTAGGAAGTGTTGTGTTCCACAATGTGGTAAATCTCGTAAGTTCTTATCAAAATATAACAGTCTATCTCTTCATCTATTCTTTACTAGTATCTGCCCGAGGCTTCGCTCGCGTTGTACCTACCAGTGTGTTATTCGTATAGGTTTATTTCAAGTTTCAGCCAAATCCGTTTCTAGGGCGTGAAGAAGTATCAAAAATCCATCCTAGATCCTGAAACTTTCGCATTTATAATATTAAAAGTATTAATGTTTGGAGGTACCCGACTATCATCGTTAAAATCCCCAAGGTATCGTAAATACTAGATACCAAGAGATCTGAGAGACCCTATTTTATTTTTATTACTATGATGAGATGTATAGTTTCTAATAATCTATTTTAATATTTGCAGGTACTGACAATGTTGTGCTGCATGCATTTCCTAATCCAAGAAAAGAGAAAGAAAGATTTCTTACTTGGGTGAATGCTGTTGGAAGTACTATTACTTCATTAGATCCGGAGTTTGTTTTAAAAAATAGAAAAATATGCCATTATCACTTTGAAGAAAAATATTTGACACGGACTAGAATGCTATCTAATATAGCCATTCCAACTTTACACATGCATGGTAATTTATTATTTTAAATATTATCAGAATTTTCTACACATTCTTTTGAATTGAGTTTTGAATTTGACAACAGTAGATATATATGATATTATGGTTTTAAAGTGTAATAAGTACATAATAGTCTATTGACTACAAATAATGTATATAAATCAATGAAGTATTTAAGTGAAATAAATTACTAACAAACAATGTAGCACTTATTATTTATTTTAAACTATTCATTTTTCACAAGTATATCTCACGTTAATTTTCAAAGTGAAATATTTTAACTGTTTATTGATTCCCATTATTAATTTTAACAGGGAGTCAAATGAAGAAGGTGGCGATGAGAGACATTATACAAACATAGATCCTGCAGGCAGTGATTTGGAAGTTTTCCCTGAAGTCAGTAATTTAAAGGATTTGCCTGCAGCCAGTAATTTAGAAGTATTGCAATCCATTGATGCCACCACCCGAAATTTGAATCCCACAGCTGCTACTACTTCTAAAGGTGATTTAGCTTAAGTCATAATAGTAGTGTATAGATAGTCACAAATTGTCACAGATTTGCAAATGTAATATTAAATAATTAATATTTTTCTTTTCTTTTACAACTTTTATAAATATATATATTTAATATGTAGATTATCTTCACAGGCATCTTTTATACTTATTAAAATTGCATTGATGACTGACATTTAAATAAATTAATTGCAGGGATCAGATTTGTTGACAACAAAGCAAGTTTCTTACAAATGCTAAAGAAAGAAACCAGAAAAAAAGAAAGTTACGCAACACATTTGAAGAAGGCATTAAAATTATCAGAAAATAACACTTTTCAAAATAGTTTGAAAAACTTTACGAGCCTGGCAGCTATATTTGTGGCAATGCAATTTAGAGAAATTACAAAGAACAAGATGGGTAGAAGGTTCACAGAAAAAGAAAAAATCATGGCACTGAGCATTTATAAACAGGGACCAAGGTGCTGCAGGCTACTCAGTAAAATATTTGTGCTGCCCTCTCCACTAACATTAAGCAGATTAATAAAGCGAGCGGATTTAAGGGCAGGAATCAATGAAAAGTTATTTATTGTGATGCGGAAGAAAATCAACAAGCTGAAACCTGATGACAAGTTGTGCATATTGTTATTTGACGAAATGGCGATATCACCTCATTTTCAATACAACCAAAGAAAAGACCAAATTTCAGGTTTTGTTACTAATGGCGCAGACAACCAGAATAAAATTGCAGATCATGCATTGGTTTTTATGATAAGGGGAGTTTTAAGAAACTACAAACAACCTGTGGCATACACATTTTGCTCTGGCAGCACGAAAAAGGCAGAACTGGCCATGTTAATTAAAACTGTTATCAGAAAATTAAACAGTGTGGGTTTGCGGGTTTTGGCTACAGTGTGTGATCAGGGAGCTGCCAATGTAAGTTGCATCAGACATTTAATTGCCGAAACCAAAGCAAAATATTTAAGAAAAGGAGAAGAACTTAAAAGAGACATCTTCGAAATACGATCCGCCGCATCTGATTAAAGGCATTAGAGATAATCTTTTAGATAAGAATTTAAAATGCACAATTAATGGAGCTATCAAAATAGCAAAATGGGAACATATAATAAAACTACATGAAGAAAACCCTTCCTATTCAGGCATAAAATTGATAAAAAATCTGACAGAGGATCATATTTATTAACCCCGCAAAATGCAAGATGAAGGTGAAGCTTGCTACACAAATTTTTAGTCAAAAAGTTGCAAGCACAATTGGTTATTTAGCAGGTAATTTTCATATAATAATATTTTATGTTATGGTTAATCAAAAAAGACTAGCAGTAGAGTAGTTGCATTGAATAGAAATATTTGCAGGGCTTGCTAGCTGCACAATAGCCAAGCCATGCTGACTTTTTATATTGACTTTTTATTTTATAATGCAATTTTTTTAATGTTCCAGATAAACATATATTGCCAATGGAATGCCAGCAGACTGCGGACGTAATACTCTTCTTTGACAATTTATTTGACTCTTTTAATGGAAGCCAAGTCAACTCAAGGAAAAGAAGTGGAAAGCCATTATTGCGATCAGTAACACCAAACTCAAGTCACAGTACTACATGGGCAAATGCAAGAGATGTTTTAAAATCAATTAGATTTTTAAAAAATAATCAAGAGGTTACCATTCCATCTGTTAGTAACTGGTTACATACAGTAAATAACGCAGAATATTTGAGGGATGTTTTGTTTTTTAAATATAATATCAAATCAATATGGATGAGACATTTCAACCAGGACCCACTTGAGAATTTCTTCGGAAGCATTCGGAGTCATGGCTACCGAAACTTAAGCCCTACTCCAGCTGGTTTTGAAGTAGCGTTTGCATCTCTGTTAATCAGCAATTTAACAGGGATGCATTCGCCTGGTTCTAACTGTGAACGAGATAATTGTAAAATAATGTTTAAGTCAATGAAAGAACTGTTTAAAAGTAATCAAATGAACAACATCCCTCAAAATATAGATCTATCGTATATGAACGAAAATATTTTTGTAGATTTCAATTTAAAAAAAGAAAGTCCAGTGGTTTTAGGACAACTAGAATATGTAACTGGTTACCTTTTAAGAAGAACAAAAATTAATGTGTTTAAAAACTGTGTGTCTTGTAAAAACGATCTTTACAATAAAGATAATGACTACATTCGGGCCAGGGAATATGATAAAAAAAAGAAATACTTAGGTTACCCAACAGATAAGTTGATAAAAATGTTTTCTGAAATACAAGATGTATTAATGTGGGTTTTAAAGAAACAAACGCAAAGTTATAATATAAAGAATGTAACTAAAACAGTTTTGTATATAGAAATTAATACCAATTTCATTAATTGTGAAAAACATAAAAAAGATAATGTGGACTTCATGTTTGATTTAGCTTGTCGATTTTTTTTACACAATTGGTGTAAAGACACTAACAATATATTAAAAGGTCGCAATAGGGAGACTGTTAACAGTGACGATATTTTTCAAAATCTTGCGCAAGAATATGCAAGAAAAAGAAAAAAAAAATGTTTGAAAATTTGAATAAATAAATGTTTGAATAAAACATTATGTTTTATTGATATTTTGCCTACGCTATTTAACCTACTTAGCCACCTACTTTTAGGAAAAGTAGTAATAGGTATACAGGTAAAAACAAAAACATTTGCCAGCCAGCGGGGATTGAACCCTGACCTCCTGCTTTTCAGCCGATTACTGTCCCGCTGAGCCACGGAAGTTACGATAAGTTGCAGTCAATTACCGTCGGATGGCGTTGCATCGTTTAATTACTGTTACCTCTATCTCCCTTTATATATGTTACTCTATGACCTCCTCTCTCGACAGTTCCCTATCGCCGTTCTGGTCAATCGCTTGGAACGCTAGCTCGATACTCACTTCTGCGCGAGACAGCAGGTTGTCAGCGTCAGCGTCGATCTCTTTGAAGACGTTGGTGGTCGGCGGGGAGTCTCCGATGTTGATCAGCTCCACGTCGAAGTGGAGGGTGGCGTGGGGAGGGATGACGTTGCCGGCCCCGCGCTCGCCATAGCCGAGAGATGAGGGAATTGTCAGTTTACGCGTCTCGCCTGGAAGGAAGACAATGTTTGATTATATTATCTATTTAGCACATACATACTCGTACGGCACGTACTTATGAACGAAACAGAAACGGAGTATTTCAAACGACGCAAAGCCATTGTTAAAAAATAACTAATTGTGCTTTTAGCACGTTATGATCTTAGATTTAAATAGTAAGATACGCCCTCACCGTAACGAGACCGCACCGTTTTGTTTCCACACGAGATTGATGAGCTTACTCATTTGGAAACAGTGTGCCTCTAAACACAGTGTTAGCCGGACCGGACGTGGCTTGTGTTATTTTTTTCACGAAAGTCCGTGCAACATGATTGCACATTAAATAGTAACAATAACAGTTTGGTTCATTGGCAAAACCAGTCTGCGTGCGTCGGCATTATTGTTAATTGCCACAGTTTTTGGTGTCAGAGCACATCTAACGACTTAAATCTTTAGATTTTATATCAAGTGGGTCTATAGAACTACTAGTGTATTATATTATCTGTAATATAAAATAATTATCTGTGTATGTCTGGAAATTGGTCTTACTTATAAAATGACTAGCTCCTTTCCAAAGCTTAGCACTAAGCACGCATTATATCCCGACGAAAAGCCTGTGTTAATCCTGATAACCATCTTTATATATGCTTTCAGCTTGATTTGTACAGTAGTTTATCTTGAAGACGTAATAAACAAACTTTCGGATTTAAAAATTGATAACATTAATCAATTCGAGAAGAAAATGCTTTGAACATTGCTTATTAGATAGAAATACACAGATCAAATTACCTACTACAGCGAATATACAATTATGATCCAATTACTACGACTCGTCAGAAGCCGCGGGCAGTGCAAGCAAATAAAATAATACTAAGCTATCAGAGCTAACATTGCTAACTTGCTTAGATCTGTGTTCTGGGAAGCAGCCAAGCAGGTTTAATGTGGAATTCGGCGATGCTGCCATATTCCTAATGCAGGTCGGGCTCGCAGACATTTTATGTGAGAATGTCGTTTTTGTGCTCAGAAAACGTGGATTAAATAAAAACTTTGTACGAACTCTGACCGGTCGACTAAATAACGGGTACTTAAATAAAACAAAACATATTTGTGTGATCCTTATTCACACTTAGGTCATTATTCTCAAGTAGACGACTTATATTAGTTAACTAGCTGTCCCGCACAACTTGGTCTGCGTCACATAAGCGAGAGAGTGGGTCGTACGTAGGCACCTAAGTATAAATAAAACCGGGCCAGAGCGAGTCGGACTCGCGCACCGAGGGTTCCGTGCCATCATACAATATAATATATAACAAAGGCGGTTTTATATTTGTATGAGAACCTTGACAGCACCATCTCTTGTCTGATAGCGGAACTTATGTAGATTTTTTACACTTTCGATGATTTCTAAAAAAGTATGCTATGTAGAGAGATTGTAATAAATTTACTCTTATCTTTACATACACTTCTAATAGCAATAAAAGTTTCAGAGGTTTATCTCCGCAAACTTCGGAGATAAGGGGGGGGAACGCTATTTTTTTCAACATTTTTGTAAATAACTCAAAAACTATACAACTTAAAGGAAAACTAAAAACTGTTTATTAATGTGCAAATGAATACCTTTCATATGACACCCCACATCACCTAGTAACTTTCCAAAAATTTTGAAAACGCCCCTTCCACCCCCATTGTCTAAAAAAACTATGCAAATTAGGGAGTTCGCTATAATTTTCCTATAAAGTTTAAATTTACTTCTATTAGCTATAAAAGTATCAAGGGTTTATCTCTGCAAACTTCGGAGATAAGGGGGGGGGGAACGGTCAATTTTTCAACATTTTTGTAAATAACTCAAAAACAATACGGTTTAAAGGAAAACTAAATACTGTTTATTAATGTGCAAATGAATACCTTTCATATGATACCCCATATCGCCTATTAACTTCATAAAATTTTTGAAAACCCCCCTTCCGCCCCCCTTGTCTAAAAAAACTACGCAAATTAGAGAGTTCACTATAATTTTCCTATAAAGTTTACATACACTTCTATTAGCTATAAAAGTATCACGGGTTTATCTCTGCAAACTTCGGAGATAAGGGGGGGGAACGGTCGTTTTTTCAACATTTTTGTAAATAACTCAAAAACGATACGGTTTAAAGGAAAACTAAAACCTGTTTATTAATGTGCAAATTAATACCTTTCATATGATACCCCACACGGTCTAGTAACTTCACTTAAAATTTTTGAGATCCCCTATCCGCCCCCCTGCAATCAAAATACGAATATATTTTAACTTTTTTATGTATGCTATATTAGTAAAAAAGTGTAGTCTTTTACCATTTTAAATTTCAAGTCGATAGCATCAGTAGTTCTCGAGATATCCACTTGTGACAGACAGACAGACAGACAGACAGACAGACAGAGTGATTCTATAAGGGTTCCTTTTTACCATTTTGGTCCGGAACCCTAATAAAATGCCCGCGCGGTAAAACTGATATCTCCTAAGGTATTGCTTGAATTCATACGGTGTTTAAAAGTAAACCTATACTAAAATATATTACAATTGACCAGATTGGCTAATGAGTAACTCAATGCTAACTTAGTATTATAAGAATGTAAACTGTGAGATATCGATGGCTGATTTTGTACTTTTTTATAGACGACTTTTTTTATGAATCCATTCCAAATTAATAGTATTTGGATTTTAGGAAATTCTATTCAAAATTTAATAATTATGATGAGTAACGTAATTATTTCGATAAGTCATTGGTTTGTGCACATTTTAATGATCCTCCGCTCCTATTACTCATAAAAAAAGTAAGGCCTTTGCATCTATTATAGATGATTTATACAGCGTCAGCAACTGGTAATCATGCTGTACGGGACGCTGCAGTGCCTGGGACATTGTTAGATGGATTAGGCTTGCCCAGCACCTATACCATCCTCTCAGCTTAGTCAGCTATTATTCAGAGGAAAGAACAGGTCAATACGTCTGAAGCTAACTAAGCCGCGGGTTTCCTCACGATGTTTCCTTCACAGTAAAAGCACGTCTTAAGTGTGCACATACATTTTTCAAGAAAGAAAAATCCATTGGTGCACTGCCGGTATCGAATCCACGACCTTCGGATTGAAAGTCAGGGAGGGGTACATACCACTCGGCCAACACGGCTTTTTTTTATTACTCAAAGCTTGGTGCTATCGCCGCCTTCCTCGATCTATCCAACACCGAAATAACTAAGTATTAAATTTGGTCCTAGTTCCCGAGATAAGCGCGTTCAACCAAACAAAATTTTCATCTTTTATAATATTAGTACCTATAGACAAAGAGTAGGTATAGTTAGTTTTCCAACTTTTTTCTAAAACTCAAGTTAAGATCGACCTCAGTCACCCTCTGTGACCCTAGGGTCACCAAAATCAATCAGTAGGTACCCTTCCCTCACTAAGACAGTGCTAACCAAAAAGGTTTCATGTAAATCGGTCAACGCGTTCGGTGGTAATCGTGTCATGCACAGACAGACTGACAGCGCTATGTATAATAGGGGGCTTCGCGGTTAATTAGTCGACCTGTCTGTTTGTAATGTTAAAATCAGGCCAGAATTAAAGGAACCCTTATAATATTGTCCCACGAAATATTTTAAGCCTACTCCGCTGGGGCCCCCCTGTTCGAGGCCATTATTTTTAAGAATTGCCGATCTCTACAGAAAAAGCAATGTAGGTACATATAATTTCGTGATTCACCGCTCTCTGTAGCTGGTCATGATAAAACTCTCGACACCCTTTTGGCATTTTTATTTACCCACCTATTAGGCAGACTTTAGGGTACATAGGTATGAATGTTCCGCTTAGAGGGCCCCTAGGCTTAGAGGGCCCCTAGGCGTAGAGGGTCCTTAGGCCCGGGCCTTGTGGGCATAACTACTGTTAAACTAAACCACACTTAGGTGAAACATTTCAATTTAACTTTCACCATCATCAGTACAGACGAGGGATTGCTGTCATGATTGGACGTGTCCATTGCTCGACTTAGGCCTCCCTCATGGATCTCATCATGAGGGGATTGTTGCCGTACTCGCCACGCTTAGCAGGCGGGTTGGCGAGGGCAGTACGGGATGTTGATATACGAAAAGACGCTGCAGAACATCTTCCGTAGGTATCTTAGATTCTTACTACATCCACGGGCATGAGAGGAGAGGCAATATTCTACTGCCGGCACTCCACCCTGTTACCATTCGATGTTCGAAGAAGACTCGCTCACTTGCTCGCTTGACTTGCTTATTCAGAATTGCTCCACAATCGTATCACATGAATAATAGATGTACTTACCGACGCACATGTCGAGCAGACCCTGGTCCCATCCCTTGATGACCTGTCCGACGCCGATCTGGAAGGTGAAGGGCTGATCGCGGTCATAGCTGGAACAAGAGAGTATACGTCACACCTCCGTCATAATTAACAGGTATCTCACCTACTCATTCGATAATAATAAATAATTCTGGACAAATCACACAGCACCATCTAGCCCCAAGCTAAGCAGAGCTTGTGTTATGGGTACTAGATGACTGATATACTTAATACATTATACTACATAAATAGATATTTTTATTATATATAGAAAAACACCCTGAACAAATATCTGCAGATCGTACAGACATTTGTCCCGATGCGGGAATCGAACCCGCAACCCCTTGCAGCGCAGGCGGACCTTCGCCCGCTGCGAACTAGATACTAGGCTTCTTCACAAAGTCAATAAGTGTTTATTAAATAAAGCAAAAAGCTACATATAATATAGTATAAGTCTTTCCATATGAGGGAAAGAAGCGAAAAAGAAACCTCACTCTTACACTTCTGTTCATTGTTACAATTTTTGACTTAATTAGGCTTAATTTAATGCCGGTAAGGATATTGTAGTTTGGATGTTGCAAGATCACATCATTTGTAACTGTTAGGTTGAGGCCAAACGAGCGTCTAATGTGAGCTGTGAGTCGCGTAAAACGAGTTACGGAACACACCTACGCTGCATTCGGTTCATACTTACAAAAATTCCGTTTGTGCTATACGGCGACAATGAGTTGTCATTTCAGTTACCTACGCGACTCAGAATACGCGACTAAACCACTAAGTGTGAAAGCA
The DNA here is from genome assembly GCA_963082625.1 of Pasiphila rectangulata. Taxonomy (NCBI): domain Eukaryota; kingdom Metazoa; phylum Arthropoda; class Insecta; order Lepidoptera; family Geometridae; genus Pasiphila; species Pasiphila rectangulata. The sequence goes on along the minus strand of OY720236.1, from coordinate 23,896,065 downwards.
CGTTTCAATAAAATGAAAAACCATCCGGATCTATATTTTTTCAATAGCCCCGCCGTAATAAAACATTTTGTAAAGGTTTTCCCTTGTAACTTAACTGTTGTGAAAACTGTTTTGTGAAACTGTTGTGAAATCATTGAGAGATTTTTATTCTTTAGACATTTTAAAAGAAAAGCTAGTCGTTGGTATTCGTTCGTTACGTTCGGACGAACTCTACGGCTTATTAAAACTTTCTGTGAACACTTGCACCTCGACTTTGATCAAATATAAAATAATTTTCTTTTATTAAATGAAAACCAATTATTATTAACTAACTAGCTTGTGTCCGCCGCTTCGCATGCGTTGTACCCGGATAAAAAGTAGCCTGTGTTAATCCTAGTCCACATCTATACATATGCAAAATTTCAGCTCGATACGTACGCTAGTTTTTGCGTGAAGAGGTAACAAACCTCTATACAAACAAACTTTCGGCTTTATAATATTTATTTATTTTATTTATTTATTTATTTAATACTTTGTGCACAAAAACAATGTACAGAGGAGGACTTAATGCTAATAGCATTTTCTACCAGTCAACCTGGGCGTGCAAGAAAAAATGAGAAGGCACTAACAACAGAAGTAAGGAAAATTTCTACATAAATATTAATTAACATAAAAATATATACTTATAGTTAACTTAAAATAAACCAACACATTATATAACATAAATAAATATATGTACATATTTAAAATATATAAATAATACATAATAGCTTATGGGCCTAAGAAGGGAAATGAAATAAAAATAGAAAATTAAGAACTGGGATGAACCTTATCTACAAAATATTTGCGAGCTGCCTGCTTGAAACTCTGTTTTGTTTCACATTTCCTAATATTCAACGGTAAAGAGTTCCAGAGGCGGACGGCCACGACTGCGAATGAATTGTCAACAAAAGAAGTTCGATGACTCGGAGTTGCAAGAATAAGGGTATTTGATGATCGGAGTTCTTTATTGTGACCATCTGCCACAAATTTGAAAACTACGCTTAAGTATGATGGAGCCATTGGGTCTTTCAAAATCGAAAACAGATAATATTAGTGAGATAATAACCCAAGTTTGGTCAAACCCTTTAAAAAACAGTGATTTTTGACGCGAAACCGACGCGACGTTAAAGAAACGAAAGTTAGTGTTCTAGTGGAATCATTGGAAAGTTGTTATGTTAAAAATCTGGCAAAACTGAACAGAACAACGTGCGTCACGCCAGTTATTTTTTCTAATAATAAAAATACAAAGTACTCGTACCATGTTGTTACTTATTACAATCCCATGTATTTAACCGTAAGTACCAGCTGTCCCTTAAGTTATTTTACTCGTACAATATTGTTGAAAGAGGCTGCCAGGTCCGCACAAATGTCCAATCCATTTGACTTCCAATAACTGAAGAGTATACCCATCGGGGTATCGATTCATTTCCCGGACTCGTATATAAGACTGCATTTCAGGAAGACGCGCAGAAAAACTACTACCAATAACTTTATGCATATTCTAAAACAACTATTGGAACAGAAAAATAAATGAAAATTGAGTTGTGAGGTCAAGATAGCGTAGGTAAATGCAAAATAATAAATCGAAATCAAACTGTTCCCATTTAGTTTAATTGAGGATGAGTGAACGAGTTCCAACTTCATAAAGTACCTACTTGTTCTAAAAACAAGATCTATTGAGAGTTAAACAAGATCTACTCTAGAGACAGGATCTAGTGAGATATTTAACTCTCAGTCTCCCCAACACTTTCTGGCACTAAGTACCAAGACGCTGGGTTAAGTGTATTGTACCATTGGACTCAGCGCACTGTCCTGGTACTATAAAAACAAGCAGGTACTGTGGGAAAATCTGCTTTTACAATGTAAGCTTGGGCGTAGGTTGTATTGATTGTATTGTTGGGTGTATTGATAAAAAACTTATTTCAGTGCACAAATGTCCACAGAATAGCATTATCACATGCTTGGCCTAGTTCCATCCAAACAGATTATATATGTCATATGATAACAGTTTAGGAAACATTTAGGTACCTGCTTTCGTGTTGAGACCTTTGCTGAAGAGACAAAATAGGACAAAATAAAACTTAAAAACTATAATATAATTAAAATTCATCATTAACTTAGGCTTACGGTAACTAAAATAAGTAAGGCCTTTTACATCTATTGTAGATGATTTATACAGCGACAGACACGGCCCCGAGTAATCATGATCATCCTAACGTAATATAATTAAGGATTAAATACCTTTTTGGTTACAAACTGACCTGCACTTACGTTACGCCTATAGTACCTATAGCAAATAGTATAGCTGATAAACAGTGTGTAAGGTTACCATTGTCGGAGCCGATAAGGGTGATTTAAGGTTTATTTTATCGACAAATCAGTTCCTAAATGTAATTTTTCTCTTAAGATATTTTTTTTTTATATTATATTTATATATTTTTTGGCAGTCATATTCATTGTTTAATTAAAATATTTTGGTAAAATATTTGATAAAATTTTGTTGCCTACATCATTAGCTGTAAAAAGAACCTTTTTTGTTTTTGTAGGACCTCTACATAAGTAGATATTGCCAAATCAGCACATGCGCCTGTGGTTCGGTGTCTTAAAAATGTAAATGGCTGCCATTTTTTTATCTTTAGAGAAAAATTACATATAGGAACTGATTTGTCGATAAAATGAACTACATAAATCACCCTTATCGGCTCATACAACGGTAACCTTACACATTGTAAAGCAGCTATACTACTAGCTATAGGTACTATAGGCGTAAATGCAGGTCAGTTTATAATCAAAAAGGTATTAATTCGTCCGACACCGGTAACCATACACATTGATTGTATAGTTGTATCACCATCTCAGCCGTAGGACTGGAGGAGAATAGTCTTAATAGTCTTGGACCCTATAGGACGTCCACGATCAATATTTTTTTAACTCCACCGCTGGACATTAAGCCTCCCTCATGAATCTCCAAGATTATGAGAGGGTTGTTGCCATAGGTACTCGCCACGCTTGGTGGGCGGATCGGGAAGCGCTGTACGGGATGTAGATACAGACGCTGCTGCCTATCTTCCGCCGGTATTCCTTGGCAGATTCCAATTGCATCCACTGGCAAGATTCTAGCACCCCACGGCTGTAAATTAGTACAGCTGTAAAATATCTCTCTGACAATGGGAGAAATTCTATTCGAGTAGATTTTTACCGTGAGGAAACCTCTTGCGTTTACGTGATAAAACGTCGCAGGGTTTTCAGAGCTCGTGTGAGAATTGACTGAGTTTTTTATTGCTGGTGCTGCTAACCATTTCCACCTCGAGGAAGTATAACCTATATGTAGATATTTTAAACAAAGATTTAAATCTTTGGTTTTAAACGAAGATTGTCATTAGACATGCTAAGATTTTTTGTATTTGCACCTAATATTATACTATATAAGAACCGTTAGTTTATAAATGAACTTGTTAGATTGTGAACTGTTATATGATAGATAAATTTTAAACAGGTGAAGGAGTTCGCAAGTCAACGATACATTTTCATCAGTTTATAAAGTTACGATGCCTATCCGATTTATTGTAATTTTGATGTCGTTCAAAAAATACCACAGAGCTACAGAGGTTCATACTATATTGATTTTCCAAAAAATAAAAGCTGTCCCACCAACTGAAGTTGACGAAAATATCGTTCGAGCCGTTTTTAAGGTACGTAAGTAGGTATGTATAATGTACAATTACAAATATTGATCAAATCACTCAATTAACAAAGCTGCTAGGTTGTTCACTTTCACCTGCGTCACAATTAGGTTAACAAGGCTACCTATATCGATCAATATCAAGGTAATAAATATCCCAACCATCATCATCATCGTCATTTCATTGGCACCTTTGTGACCGATTTAACTTTGGGTTGCACGGTTTATCTTTGGTGCAAACGTGTAAACTGAACCAGCTCTATAATTATTATTTCATCATCATCATATCAGCCGAAAGACGTTCACTGCTGGAAAAAGGCCTCTCTCATTGATTAGATCAATGACGGAGGCCTTTGTCCACAGCGGTTGGAAGCGGCCTGAATTATTATTTAATTATCTCTAATTAAGGAGAAGAAATCCTGCCTCGGGGATTCAAAAGACTTGACGCCAGACTTGCCAGATGGATGGACGATATAGTTGCCGTACAGGGCAAGACCTGGATGCGAAAGGCCCATGGTAGAGCTGATTGACGGTTAGGGAAGGAGGCTTATGCCCAGCAGTGGCTCACTACGAGCTGACAATGATGATGATAATATCTGAATCATAAATTCCCGACAATCCAATGGCTTATTACTACGGCATCCAGGTCCATTGCTCTAGAAAAATAAAACTCCTAAAGTAATCATAAATATAGAATTTTGATTATCATACGCTGTCATCACAGCACTCACCTAGCATGAGAAATGGCGTATCGGCTGTACGCATAGTACATACGTTCATATTGTCTACTGCTGCTGCATCCCATACACGCCATCGGATAGCACCAAACTATTACATGCGCTTTTGTTCGGAGCGTCTATGGGCGATTAAACTTTATTACAATGCTAGCGAACAAAAGAGAATGCAGTGCAAATCATATTGAGCTGCGTTATAATTTTGAGGTTAGGTATGCGTGGTTATAAAATTAGACGATGAAGTAGACGCTATAGTCTATAGTCTTTTTTAAACTTTCGCGATCACAACATATTATTAAAATATGAGATTATTCTCCCCGCGACCACGACCAGGTGCAATCCGGTCGAAACGTCGGGAATAAAATAAAGGTAATTACGCGATAAATACCCGATAATCCCATATTTTAATAAAGTAGACGCTAGACGTGCTAAACTAGCTTGACTTACATAGAATTTGTCCCTTTTCCCATAACCTTTCTTTGTTTTATCATGTTTTGTATAGTTTTTAACTCCCGCCTGCAAAGACAGGTTTTTGACCGCTATGAAAAGAAAACATGTCTAAGAACTACAGCCGGAAAACCTGCTTTCAAATAAAAAAAACTCACAGTTTACTCGTTGCCACAGACAAAAACACTCACGCATGTGTGTGTTTTTGTCTGTGGCAAGTGTGTGTAGTTCTTAGACATGTTTTCTTTTCAAAAGCCGCGTGGAGCCAAAGAACAGTATTTTTTTGGAACGTTAAATTTTAAGAAGATCAGATATAGTGTCTACTACTGACCCGGCGAACTTCGTATCGCACCTATAACTAAAACCACCACTTACAACTACCCTACAAATACCCTACAACTAGGATAATGTAACACAATGGTGTTGATTCTTTTGTTGAATTTATTAGAGCGAGTGTGGCGACCGAAAGCCGCTGACTGTGGCGACATCGCGCCGTTTTGTCTGCACACAAAATGAGATAGCTCGCTCAATTGGAATGGAATAGAATAGAATAGAAAACTCTTTATTGCACATCACATAAAAAAATAGAACATTAAAATAAAGGAATTAAATAATACAATATATGAGTACAAAGGGAATAAATGGAATAAGTGTGTGTACCCCTATACAGTGTTATCTATAGATACATTCAAAATAGGTAAGTTTCAAATAGATAGCTTTTTTGTACATGAATACGTCGGATATTTACGATCACGCGACTTGACGACAATAAAAATAGGTAAAATCAGAAGGTGCCAACTCGCGGATTCCCGCGAGTTTAAAATCCGCGAGATGACGAATAAGTCAGCCGGACGTGGTGCGCACATTGAAGTATTATTACTAGCGTATAGAATTGACACCCGCGAACAACAAGTTTGCGCCATGAGTTGTTGCCGGCCGGCAACAACTCATTTAGTCGTTCGTCGACGCCCATCGCGGCCGCATGCGAATAAACCCAAATTAAAAATGCCGTCTTGCGTGTTAGAAACGTGTAATTAATCAATCAACTGCGAAGAAAAAAGATAGTGGCGTGACTTATCATCGGAAAGTAAACAGAATATCAACTAAAACCAACTAAAATTAATTTTTGTACATTATTTTCTATTGTACTGACATTTTGTTTGAAAATCATAGATTATGAAAAGTGATTCGTACAGATGGGATGTGTAGGTACCTACTAAGGGTTGGCGACAAAGGTTTAACTGATTATTTTTAACTCATATTACTCGCCCTATGCCGTCTGTCTGATCAGTAACAGTAGGTACTCTAGGTACTCTAGGTACCTACTGTAGGTATCTTTTGCAATCGTCATTACTTATAAACTGAAGCTGTATTATACCTATATTGTTGTCTGAACAAATTCTTAATTTAATAGATTGACGACCTCTGTGGCGTGGTGGGCGAAGGTTCGCCTGCGATGCAGGAGGTGGGTTCGATTCCCGCCTTGGGACAAATGTTTAGTGATCGCTGCAGATATTTGTTCTGGGTGTTCAGGTCATTTTCTACGTATAATAATAAATAAATAGGTATTTATGTATTGTATTTATTATATCAGTTATCTAGTAGCCATAACAAGAGCTCTGCTTAGTTTTGGGCTACATAATCATCATCATTTCAGCCAAAAAACGTCCACTAATGAACAAAGGCCTCCCTCATGGGGTCTCCATGAGGGGTAGTTGCCATACTCACCACGCTTGGCAGGCGGGTTGGCGAGCGCAGTACGGGATGTTGGTATATGAAAAGACGCTGCTGCCCATCTTTCGGAGGTATCCCTTAGCAGGCTCTTACTGCATCCACGGGCATGAGAGGAGGGGCAGAGTGAAATAAAGTGTGGGGTCTAGTTAGTCTAAGTACCTACCTACCTATGTACGTACTTGTTGGATAAAATACCAATTTATTTAAAAAAAATGACTAAACGCTTAACGATTCGTTTTAATTTAATGTACTTAAATATTTTTACGTTTTGAAATATAATATTCATAGGTACCTACTGCATTAACATTACTGCATTAATAGCTGTCTGAAGTGTCCCTTCTGCGGTGAAAAAAATCTATTAGAGCGACATGTTGTTACACTATGTTGAACGAAACGTGTAAGCGCCACGAAATTCACGGGGCGCTTACGACGTTTTGGTCGCGAGAAAACTATTCTCTATTAGCGATCTAGCGCTGCATGTATTGATGGTATGGATAGACGACATTCTAATCGTGTAGCGCTGCAGCGAATACTTGTGTGCGGGGGCGAGCGCGCCCCGCGCAGGCACCCCCGCTGTCATCAAGTTGCGACACGTTTTTTGTTTGGTATAGCTACTCTAACTATTTACAACTCACTGGGTGCGCATTATTTCTTTTATTAAAATTAGAACTTAATTTAAGAATGTCACAGAATGCAACAAACCGAATTGGTAGCTAAAATGTAATTATAATATTTTTTACGTAATTTTGATTAGTAACAACAGAATACGTAAAGTAATGACCATTTTACTATTAGGTTCTTGGTCGTAGTTGTGCTGAGAAAAATATGAATTTTACTGTATTTTTCGTGAAACGCATGGATACTCTTTCGTCTTTATCCAAATACTACTTACATAATTACTCATGGGTCTAAAGTGGCACTTATTCGAAGAGTTCGCAAGTAACCTACCTACTTACACCCCAAAACCTCAAATTTGTATTCATACTGACATTTTACGCAAACATATTTAGAAATCATACTTACCTAGAAGAGCATAGGTACCCAATGATCTTGTCAGGTAAAGTACGAATTATATAATTCGATGAACTCGTCTCAACCTGTAGGTCTACCATGAGTTTTCACAATCTATACTCGCTAGCGACTGTAGTTAAATAAATGTATGAAAACTTGTACAGCGCCTCTAGCGGATAGTTTGGTACTAAAATACGCAGTAAACTATACTACAGCGACTGTAGTTTGGGCTTCATTTGCTTAGAATTTGGTACCATGAGTTACAAATCTGACAGATGTTATAGTAACGTATTATTACTACTGTAGTAACGGCAGGCGATCTAACAGTGACAACTCATGGTAGACACTGAAATGAATCCGGTCTATTCACTTTCACGTGGGTTCCGCCGGCGGATTTATTCTATTAGCTAGGTTTATTTTAGATATGAGAGATATTTGCCATAGGGTGCCGGCAGAATTATGTTGCCCCTCCTCTCCTGCCCGTGGCAATAAGAATATGCCAAGGGATACCTCTGGAAGATGGGCGGCAGCGTCTTTCCGTGTATATCGTATACTACGCTCGCCAACCCGCTTGCCAAGCGTGGTGAGTATGGCAACAGCCCCTCATTGTCAGTGATTAGAGATCAATAACGGAGGCCTTGCAGCTTTGGATGTCCTACGGCTGTGATGATGATGATAATAAATGTCATTCATTACACTAATTATTACCGCCGTGGGGTGCCGGCAGTAGAATGATACTCCTCCTCTCATGCCCATGGATGCAGTAAGAGCCTGCTAAGGGATACCTCCGGAAGATGGGCAGCAGCGTCTATCCGTGTATCAACATCCCATACTGCGCTCACCAACCCGCCCGCCAAGCGTGGTGAGAATGGCAACTACCCCTCATGGAGATCCATGAGGGAGGCCTGTGTTCATCAGTGGACGTTTTATGGCTGAAATGATTACACTAATTAATGAGGTTGCTAGCTGAGGCAGAAGCACCTCGTGTCTACATACAAGTTAGTTCCTAAACTTAGTTAGATCGAGGAGTACATGTCAAAGAACACAGGTTTTAGCCGAAAGTGGATATATTTTTAAGCTCATCTAACTGTAAATAGATTGAAGAATTCTACTTCTAAACTTTTACCTGATTAAAACAATTTATGTATTATTTTACGTTAACTACTCGAGTTGCATTCTAGTTATGCGGTCAAGTCCAGCGCTGGAATGCCAGTGGCATATCGAGCGGTTCACATTATTCCAGCAGAAGAATCCAACGCTGGAATGCATAAGCAGTCAACCATTTTATTCTATACTGATACTTTAAAGCTGAAGAGTTTGTTTGAACTCGTTAGTCGTAACTGCTGGTCTGAATTGAAAAGATATTTGAAATGAAATTAAATGCGTTTATTGATACACCACACCTTAAACATAATTCATCATAATTCATAATTCACCTTCATAAGCTAACTTTATTTTTATTTATGAAGGTTTCAGTTTCCATAAAAGTGTGGTGTGCCAAAAGGTTCTGTCTCAGGAATAGTTGCACCTAAGATAAAAGATGCAACGCTGGTATTCTGACAGAACCTTTTGAGTACCGCAAGAGAACACCTAAAAATAAATACGAATAAAACAGAAATATCAATGCAGGCATCACTTGAAAAACAATTTTACGTAGCCCAAGGAGACCAGCCGGTATTTCGCTATATCAGTTATAATAACATCAAGTTACGATGAACTTCAGGATAAATTCAAGTTTATTGCACTAATTTATATTAGACCTGTATGTTTGTAAAGAAACGTTTATTTTGAACAATACAATCAAAACATTTTGGAAACTGAAGCCACTCAGCTGTTATTAAGAAAAATACCTGACGCGATAATCTAGCTTTAAGTTAAAAGTCTAAGCGCCAAAACAGTAATTCTCGTTTAAAATAAAAAGCATTGGTTTCTACCTCTATATTGCATCCTAATTATGTAACATCCAACCACCAAATTATATGTACAGAAAATACAGAGGTATACATACATACACAGGTTTCGTTCACCTGTGAAGTGACAATATTTGTTTTATTAGAGCACGTCTGTACGATCTGCAGATATTTGTTCAGCGTGCTCTGGATGTTTTTCGATATACATACATATTATTTATTTTATTTATTATTTATTTATGAGCCTGATTCTTCCCACTGCAGGGCAAAGGCCTCCCTTCCCTCTCTCCACTGGTCCCTATCATGTGCTTTCTGGTGCCAATTTTCGCTGTAGGAGTCTATCTCGTCCCTCCATCGCCGCCTAGGCCTTCCACGTGGTCGTCGTTGTTGGGGAGCCCAATCAGTCGTTGTTTTTGCCCAGAGTTCTGGGGGCATACGACTCACGTGTCCAGCCCAGTCCCACTTGAGCTGGCCTGCTTTATACGCTACGTCAGCTATTTGCGTTTTTGAGCGCAGTATCGTGTTTCTAACGCGGTCTGAGAGTTTGACACCCAGGATACTGCGCTCCATAGCTCGCTGGCATACCCCGAGACGAGACTTTTGGCATTTTGTAAGTGACCAAGTCTGGGCACCGTATGTGAGGATGGGGAGAATGCACATGTCCATTAGCTTCCTTTTTAAGGATAGCGGAAGAGGTCCTTTCATGATTTCCTTCATGGACCAATAGCTCCTCCAGGCGTTTTCAATACGTCGTGTTATCTCTTGATCTTGCCTCGCCTGGAAGGAAACTATTTGGCCCAGATAGATGTAATCATGGACATGTTCAATCTCTACACCCCCGACTTTTATTTTCCCCTGCGTGCTATTGGTCATCACTTTTGTTTTTGCCATATTCATTCTGAGTCCCACTTCGAGGCTTGCTGTGCTCAGTTGTTCGAGCATTAACTGTAGTTCTAAAGCCGACGAAGAAAACAACACTATGTCGTCAGCAAACCGGAGGTTCGATAACCTCTTCGAGCCGACCATGATTCCTTTATCTCTCCAGTTAGTAGCTAGGTTTTGGAAAACCTCTTCGAGTGTGGAAGTAAACAGTTTAGGGGACAAAGGGTCACCCTGCTTAACTCCTTTTAAGATATGGAAAGACGGTCCACTGGTGTGAATATGGATAGCTGCTGTGCTGTTGCGGTAGATGTTTTGTAACATTTGGATGTAGTTGTTATCTATTGATTGTTTCTGCAGGGACTGAAAAATGGATGAGTGGGATAAACTGTCGAACGCTTTGGAGTAATCGATGAACGCTAAGTAAAGTGGTATTTTAAATTCTTGATGTTTCTCGATGATCTGGTTAAGGGAGTGAAGATGATCAGTGGTCGACAAGCCGCGGCGGAAACCGGCTTGTTCGGGCGGTTGTTTCAAATCCAAATCACTTGATATGCGGTTTTCTATGACTTTTATAAATGCCTTGTAAAGGTGTGAGATAAGACTTATAGGTCGGTAGTTTCCTATATCGGATTTGTCACCTTTCTTATGCAATAATTTAATCTGAGAATGACAAAATTTCTCCGGAAGTTTACCCGTTAGCAAGATTGAATTGAAAAGGTTGGTAATATGAGGAAGCAAGACCTTTTCACCATATTTAAGGGCTTCGGTAGTGATACCGTCGTCTCCCGGACTTCTATTGTACTTCATACTCTTGATGGCGTTGTGCACTTCGAGGCCAGTTATAAGTGGTACATTGCAAGAGTGTGACGTTGGTTGTAACATAACATTAGAATTTGAATTATCTGTGTAAAGTTGCTTGTAGTAATGAGTACAGATTCGAAGAACGTGATCCCTGTCACCTTGCTTTACTCCGTTATTGTCTTTTAGGCATGTGATTGTGGATCTTCCTTTACTTATTCCTTGGATGGCTGACTTTAAAGATTTATTTTTATTTAATGCTGCTTCGATAAACTGTGTGTTGTAGTTTCTTAGATCTTTCCGGATACTTCTTTTAACCTTTCTGTCTACTTCTCTGTACTGCTTTGAATATAATGTAAATTTTTGCCTTTGTTCGATTAAGAATTTGGTGTGATCTGTAAGTTTTCTGTCCTTTAGTTTAGGTGATTTTATTTTTAAGCTAGCTTTCCTAATACTGTCCTTAATATAAGTATATTGATCATCAACATTATCTGAATTTTTTGCATCTAATAAGCTGAAATTATTTTTTAGTTCTAAGTTGAATTGTTTGCTGTTTACGAATAATGTGGGTTTATCAATCCTTTTAATATACAGACATACATATAATAATAAAAAAAATCTATGTGTTCGAAATTGGAAATATTGCCGCTATCCTATGTCCAGCAGTGGGCTAAAATTGTTTTTTGAAATTAAGAGCTAACGTTCCACAGACACACAGACAAAGCCGTCAATCCTATAACACCTGTCTTTGTCGGGGGTTAACTGACTAAGCCTTAGGTTTCCTTCCAGCAAAGAGGCAGAATATAATAAAATCTAGCGAAACCGTGTTTCAGTATCTCTTCGTAGACCTACTTACATGCCGCGAAAGTCGCAAAGTACGACTAAATTCAGAAATTGCGTATTCTCATGTAAATTGATACACGTAAACTTTAAACTTAGATGACGTTGAAATTCTTGAGAGGGATAACTGCTTCCGTTCCAGACTTCGCCTGGTGTGGCGAGTTGTACTGGGAAGCAAAGATTTCAATCGCTAGATACGCCCTTCACGTAATGAGACCGCGCTGAAATGAGTGAGCACGCTCATTTGGAATCAGTGTACAGTGTGTACTCTAAACACAGTGTTAGCCGGTATGCGATATTTTCTCCACGAAAGTTTGTGCAATATGATTGCACAACAAATGTTCACGGTAACAGTTTAGTTTATTGGCAAAAACAGCGTGCCTGCATTATTGTCAACACACGTTTAAAGTCAGTGTCACAATTGTTGGTGTCATATCTAACGATTTACATCTTTGTTGGGAAGAAGATTACATAGAATACCGTCGAGGCAGCTTTGCTAACTTTTAGTCTTGGATTTTATAGCAAACTAGCTGTTTCCCCAGACTTCGTCCGCATAGTGTTAAAAATAAACCAGTAAAAAAAAATACTACATTATAGCTAAGTTATCAAAATAAATTTTAGGTTGAGGCATTTTTTGAATTTACAACCACCAGTAAAACTGGAAAATAATTGCTTATTTTGTCTACATTTCGAATTCAATTGTCTACCTTGCACGGTATTAGAGATATGACACTTTTTTAATTATTTTACCTTATTTTTTTTTGCACCTTTTATTCACGATTTAAAAAAAATGGAAAGTTCTTTCTTTTTTTGTAATGGAAAATTGTCATTGTTTATTTGAATGACGAGCCTACATTCCAAATTTCAAGCGTCTACCGTGTTCGGTTTTGGAGGTATGGCACATTAGTAAAAACGATTTGTTAGCCGTTCGTCCTACACGCAGTTAGTCCAAGTCGCGGTTTGTCCAGTAAGCGTTTGGTCTTGAGCGACCAAGACAAACGTACCCTGAAAACTTCAAGTCTCTAGGATCAGCGGTTTTGGCTGTCCGTTGTCTGTTAGTGAATCTGACAGCATTTTAAAATTTAACGTCTGAAGGTAACTTAGCCGCGGGTTTCCTCACGATGTTTCCTTCACCGTTAAAGCACGTATAAAGTGACTAATAGTTGCCTAAGCTGAGAGGATGGTATAGGTGCTGGGCAAGCCTAATCCATCTTACAATGTCCCAGGCACTACAGCGTTGCAAGTTCCTGACGCTGTATAAATCATCTATTATAAATGCAAAGGCCTTACATAAAATATATATTAGTAATAATTGATAACTGAAATAATATCTCATAAAACTTTAAATATAAATATATCACAAAATTGCTAGACGTTTTTCACTGCTTCATCCAGCCCTGGAGAATTCAGAGCTTCTGTTATTTATCGGTAAACGGTTAATAAAATACAAAAATATTTTTTTCTGTACATACATTCTTATGACTTATGTTATGTATGACACACAGAACACCCAGACCCGGGCCAAATATCTGCAGATAAAGCAAACATGCGAGCTTTAACATCATATTATTATTTAAAAAAAACATGTAGCCTATAAGACCACTAAGAGTATCTAATTTTAAGTTTCTTATGTGAGCTTTTTGTTGGTTGTTCAACAAATAAAAAAACACGACAAGCTTGTCCGTAAAATCAGTTACGTTAACGGCAGGTATATGATTTTAGTGACAATCTAATAATGCTAGCTAAAGCTAATTAAATTGACCTAAAACGGACTGAAATGAACCGTCTATGTTGTGCCATCTCGTTCTTTTCGCTAACTCTAATGGTAACAGGCTAACAGCTGAAAATCAGTGTTTGCTTAACAAGCAAAATTATACGCTGAGCTGTGACCTTTTTGACATGCTGCAACACACACATGCACTACTTAGCCAGTTAGGCATTTAGTTCACGTTACCGTTTAGTTGTTTAGTTATTATGTTATTTGCTGTCATAAGTTTTTATCTCTGTACTGTATGTGTGTGATTGAAGTTCCAAATAAACTGTTTATCTATCTATCTATCTAAATGACAAAGTTATTCTGTTAGTTCCGTTATAAAATTAAAACGGAACAAATAGATCCAGTTTCACGCTGACAGCTCTGAATTTAGAAACGTCGTATCTCTTGTTATATTTAGTTTTAGGAAGTGTAAATCAGAATCGATACCAATGAGTACTCGGTCACTTGTAGCTACATAGTTGGACAACGTCATGAACAAGTAATTGGCGGTTTGTGGAGTACACTCCGTGTGTACTCCGTACAACAATAGTGCCCATATAGTCCATTACCACGTTCTATTTACTTTATGCATGTTGTAAATGGTTTTGGCATAATTATGTATCGCAACCGCCCCTGCCTAACGTTAACCCTCATCATCATTTCAGCCGTAAGACGTCCACTACTGAACACAGGCCTCCCTCATGAGGGGTAGTTGCCATACTCACCACGCTTGGCAGGCGGGTTGGCGAGCGCAGTACGGGATGTTGATACACGGCAAGACGCTGCTGCCTATCTTCCGGAGGTATCCCTTAGCAGGCTTTTACTGCTTCCACGGGCATGAGAGGAGGGGTAACATTCTACTGCCGGTACCCCACGGCCAACGTTAACCCTACTTCGGAATTATTGCCAAATCACCAGAGCCTTGTTCGTTGACGGCAGGGTCACCTCTTGTAGGTACGGTTGGCTTTGAGATTATGATGTGCCCGGTATCCCCCAAATTCCAAGTTAATACCGATGCAGGCACGCCGTAGCATTAACGCTATACAAGCTAACACGCGCAATGTCACTTGCGTTTTTACCCTGACGTGCCCTGACTCGCGTTTTCAAAATACAAATAATTTTTGGTTACATAGTGAAATAACTACCTCTTAAATTTTTCATTTGACTCATTATTAATGATTTTTTTTTTGTAACACATAGCGTACCTACGCCTCTTTAGGCAGAATACATTATTAAACATTAACATCGTTGTAACATGTACTTCATGCAATAAACACATTTATTTTAAAAGTCCAAGTCTTTGAATGTATTGAAGGAAACGATGGTTACTTCAAAAGTTAAAATAAATTGTGACGCAGTCACCAGCGCTCATCTCCAAGATCCAGCGGCTCGGCCCGGTTCCGCAGGGCTAAATTGTGTACCAAAACTTAATTTTCATATAAAGGAATTCAAAATTGACTTTATTTTTCCGTCGCTTTGCAAGCGTTGTACCCGGATGGTTAATTCTGGTCATAAGTACGTGCGCAAAATTTCAGCTCTGTCCATAGGCTAGTTTTTACATGAAAGAGTAACAAACATCCATACATACAAACTTTCTCGTTTATAATATTAGTAGGATATCAGATGATTTTTGAGAGATCTTGGCTTCTGAGCTTCCAGGACTGTCTTTTAGCGATCATAAACAAAATTGTCTTTATTTTCAATGATTTTCGAAATGATATGTTTGGTGCACAAGTGCTATCGCTTCAGATATTAACAAGGAAATGAATGTCAATCTGCAGCATCTTCTATAAGTTTGTGTTTTTGTTTTCGAATATTTTAACAGTTTGTAATCAAGTTATGAACTAAAGAGGTCTCTGAACTAAAAGCTTCTTCCACGCGAGAGTTACCACGTGACCTACAAACATACGTCCTTTCATATAATATAGAAGGACATTGAGTCTGTGGCAGCCGGATTACTGTACTATAAAGCAGTTCTGCGCTCATCTACTTCATTAGCCGTCATGCTGCCATTACAATAAGTTTAAATCGCTGCCACAGGGCCTTGCCCTGCAGTGCCGGGATATGAGGGATTTTAGATCAGACCACGAAATTCCCATCTAACTAAAATGATTCTTGAGCTATTCATTTCAGCCGTAAAACGTCCACTACTGAACACAAACCTCCCTCATGGATCTCCATGAGGTGTAGTTGCCATACTCACCACGCTTGGCAGGCGGATTGGCGAGCGCAGTACGGGATATCAACATCGGAAAGACGCTGCTGCCCATCTTCCGGAGGTATCTCTTAGCAGGCTCTTACTGCATCCACGGGCATGAGAGGAGGGGTAACATTCTACAGCCGGCACCCCACGGCCATATTAATAATAACATATTAACCATGGTGCATCTACAAATACAACAAATGTACACTAAGTGCCAAGTGCCAGGCCCGGATGAAGGGATCCTGGGCCAGGTGTTTGAGGGCCCCCCTACCTTACAATATTTTCTACATGCACCATCATCATCATCATCATTTCAGCCGTCCAGGACGTCCACTGCTGGACATAGGCCTCCCTCATGGATTTCCAGTTATTGCGGTTGGAAGCGATCTGCATCCACCGTCGACCTGCGGTCTTCACCAGGTCATCAGCCCATCTTGTTGGTGGACGACCTACGCTGCGCTTACCAGTCCGTGGCCTCCACTCGAGAACTTTTCGGCCCCATCGGCCATCTGTTCTGCGAGCTACATGGCCTGCCCATTGCCACTTCAACGTGCTGATCCGTTCGGCTATGTCGGTGACCCGAGTTGTTCTACGTATCTCCTCATTTCGGATGCGATCGCGTAAAGAAACCCCGAGCATAGCCCTCTCCATAGCTCGTTGAGCGACTCTGAGCTTATTCGTGAGGCCAATCGTGAATGTATGCACCATGGTTTTATTAATTTATTTATAAATGTTTCGCAATGAAGGCCCCAAGGCTTGGAGCGCCCCCAGGGCCCGGGCCTTGTGGGTCTGGCTGGGGGCTAGTCCGGCCCTACCAAATGCACTGCACTCGGCTTAGGCCCGTAGACTGAAGGCAAATTCCGGCCCTATTAGAAACTAAGGAGTTAACATCTTTTGTAGATGATTTATACAGCGTAAGCAACTGGTGTTCATGCTGTACGAGGTGCTGCAGCCCGATTAGAACCGAACTCATAATTATAGATTTTTAGCCCGGCTCTAATAGGATGCCGTGGGGTGCCGGCAGTAGAATGTTACCCCTCCTCTCCTACACGTGGATGCAGTAAGAGCCTGCTAAGGGACACCTCCGGAAGATGGGCAGCAGCGTCCATCCGTGTATCAACATCCCATACTGCGCTCACCAACCCGCCTGCCAAGCATGGTGAGTATGGCAACTACCCCTCATGGAGATCCATGAGGGAGGCCTGTGTTCATCAGTGGACGTTTTATGGCTGAAATGATGATGAATAGGACCCAAAATAATAATAGTAGGTTATATAAAATAATTTTGGGTACTACACGCTCTAGTCCCAAACTAAGCAAAGCTTGATTGATGGAATATGATAAGTACATTTTTGTTAATACCTATCATACAAAAGTACTCGTTACTTTGACATAATGGTTTGCTTGGTTCACTGGAAGGTAAGGTTTTATCTAACATCTAGCACGTACTTATGATTTCTCACGCGTACTAAGTCGTCGGCACAGCTAGTCAAATCACGGTAGTAGGTGTTACGTAAAATTACGTGATTCTTGCGCTCGCATTATGCAACATAAGGATATGCGAAATGTGAACTTTGTACTGGAGTGTAGAAAGTGTGTGCCTTGCCTATGACGACATAAAACCATCCTAATGTAGGTACACTAGCTAGGTTTACCTAGCTAGCTATGCTGAACATGTCCTGGCCACACTTGTAAATATCCGAATAGGTATACATTTGACGGCCTCTGTAGCTTAGTTGGTCTAATAACCGCTTGATACGCTAGAGGTAGCGGGTTTCCGCCACGGGACAAATGTTTGTGATTGTTCTGTAGATATTTGTCCCGGGTCCGGGTATTTAAGTAAGATTACTTTGTGATTGATATCAATCATCTGGTTTCCGTAGTACAAGCTTTGCTTAGTTTTGGACCAGATGGTTCAACTAGATGTCATCATCATCATTTCAGCCATAAAACGTCCACTGATGAACACAGGCCTCCCTCATGGATCTCCATGAGGGGTAGTTGCCATTCTCACCACGCTTGGCAGGCGGGCTCAAGCGACGTTTCAAATGACCATTTTACTTGAGCCGTGCTAAAATGGTTGTAAGTTTTAAAATTGTATTTTACTCGTATTTTCCCATGAAATGTGGTTCTATCTGTTTTGTAGTTCAATTGCCCACACCATCGAATACAAAAACAGGTAATTATAAAAGTATTTTAATGTAGTCTGGATATATTTCATAACTGTACCGAAAAGTACACAGGTCGGTAAGTTGGCGCTGTACTGTCAAGGGCGAGAAACCGCTGTCATTGTATTTAGTGAAAAATCACTGATGTGATGAGTGACCTTATTTCCCCTCTATTGGTTAGTGCTCGATGATTATAGCATACCCTACACTGCTAATGATTATGGTGCCATAAAATAAAATTAACAACACTGTGAACTACCGAGCTTTTGAGCCTATCGAAATTGGTTGTGAGACTGGAAGTATATTGTATAGGTACCATATGCTATAGTCGTCCGTAGCTAACAACTAGGCAAATTCGTTTCCGAATACATGTTTCTACTTAATGCAACGACTCCACCTGAGTATTAACGACTTTATTACGACAGTAATCAATGTATAACGTAGATGCACAGAATATTGTAGATGTGACCACGATATATAAGTTCTGGTAATATGTACTCTAGCGGTAACTTATACCGCTAGAGTAAATTTTGTGGCGGTTTTTGTATAATAAATCTGTCAAAACTATTGATCTAAAGGGCTTAATCCACCTAGGTAAATCCGGTAAAAAAATACACAACCTGCACTGATCACCATAAACAAACAAGGTATTTTTTTGCAAGCTTGGCTCAAGGCACGGCCCGCTCTTGTCCGGTCCTTTGAGTCTGGATGCCATAGCCAAAGGCGAAAATACCTAGTTCACTTTTTCTTTTTTGACGTGAAACAAGTTATATTTGTACATGTAAAACTACATTTAATCATCATTCCAGCCGTAAAGAGTCCACTACTGAACAGGCCTCCTTCATGGATCTCCATGAGGGGTAGTTTCCATACTCACCACGCTTGGCAGGCGGGTTGGCGAGCGCAGTACGGGATGTTGATACCCGGAAAGACGCTGCTGCCCATCTTCCGGAGGTATCCCTTAGCAGGCTCTTACTGCATCCACGGGCATGAGAGGAGGGGTATCATTCTACTGCGCCGACTTTCTATTTTTTAAATCTGCCCCGAAGTACATTGGTTCAAACAAGAAACTGCATTTTACTTAGAATACTTATACTTACCTAATCACAAAAGGCATAAGCGAGGTGAAACCATTTTAACTTTGATCAATTTTCAGAATGCAAACAATACCTAAGCGAAATGATGGTTGAATTTTATGTAATTATTACTAATGCTTTTAAGAGATTTTATGTCTTGAAAATAGGTGATAGACGTATAGCAAAATTCTCTTGATCATTTTATATTTTTCTTATACTACATAATGACGATAATAGCCAAAGATCCACATAAAAATAATGAATTAAATATAATAATACATATTATTGGTAATAATTGGTACCTGTTTTTTATAGAGGTTTTTGTGTCTTTGTTTATTATACTGTAGATTAATTTAACAGTCCAAGCACCAATTCATGTAATGTTGTTAATTGCCATTTACTTTATAATATATTTTATATTCAAGCTGTGATTCTTGTGAAAGACTTGGCAGACAGTTTTTGTTCTCGTCTGCTCTTGTCAAGATTTACGATTTTCCTCGCCACTAGAAGAGCAAACTTGCGCTAGATGCACACTGGCCAGACCCTAGGGCATTTTAAAACAATTCAGCGGCAGCATCGTCACGGATCGCTTCCGGGTAAACATAATAGTTTGTTGAAATATTGGAAAAGCTTCCGTCTGCTGTCTTTGATAAAGTTATTTGTGAAGGAAATCTCGCGGAATAGTGTTTTTATGAATTTATAGTTAAGGTCGCATTTATTTACGAAACGCGTCAAAATATTAGGAAAATAACACTAGTTCCGGTTCATTTTTTGGTTTATCCGTTGAAGTTTGACATATTTTAAGCATACCAAATGAATTAGAAAACCAGTGTCTATAGAATATGGTTTTTTTTCTTCAAAATAATATACTTTTAACTAGTACTCAGCGGTTCCCGACGTGGGTTCTGTTGCCTGAAATAAACGTATATTATTATTATAATTAGATACTTGTATGTCGATTTTGTTTTTAAGAATATCCTGTAGGCAATGTATTAATACATTAAATACTCGTATTTTAGTAACAGCCTTGTAAGTAATACCAGATTTTCTAGTCTGGCAATACTGATAAAAAAATGCACAGTATACGATTATCACGAATAAATAGTTTGCTTTACAAAATCATCTCACTAATATTATAAAGAAAGTTTGTTTGCATGGAGGTTTGTTACGACTTCACGCAAAAACTAGCGTACGTATCGAGCTGAAATTCTGCACACGTATTGAGATTCGCACAGGATAACACATAGGCTACTTTTTATTCGGGTACAATGCATGCGAAGCGGCGGGCAGAAGCTAGTATTTTTATATGACAAAAAATGGTACTCCATATTTCGTTACTTTTCTCCGATGAATATATAGGTTAGTCTCAGTATATTAGTGTTTAGTGTCAGGAGCCCTATAATAGGAACCTATAGACACTAAATAAAATATATAAATAATGCTGGACATTTTACACAGCCTATTTTACCTATTTACCTATTTTACCTAGCCCCAATGTAAGCAGAGCTTGTGTTATGGGATCAGATGGTTGATAGAACACTAAATGTTTTTTTGTTTATACTACATACTTTTCATACCCGGACAATACCCGGACCCAACAAGTATCTGAATAACAATCACAAATATTTTTGTGCCGTGGCGGGAGTTACTTATCAAAACTTATAACTAAAATGAATTCATTTATAGACTTACAGAAGCTACTTTTGGAGCTATACAGTATACAAAAATCTTTTGTAGACTGAAAAGCCTTTAATATTTTGTTCATTTTTGAAGCCATACAGAAGGCTCTATTCACCAACGACAGGCATAATGCACTGGCGCAATACCTTAAGCAAAATCTGTTCAAAATGTTGACAATGTCACTGCACTTTACCTCGGCATATAGCCATTTTTAGGGTTCCGGACCAAAATGGTAAAAAGGAACCCTTATAGAATCACTCTGTCTGTCTGTCTGTCTGTCACAGATGGATATCTCGAGAACTACTGATGCTATCGACTTGCAATTTAAAATGGTAAAAGACAACAGTTTTTTACTTATATAGCATATATAAAAATTTAAAAAAAAAATCTTATTTTGATTGCAGGGGGGCGGATAGGGGATGTCAAAAATTTTAAGTGAAGTTACTAGGCCGTGTGGGGTATCATATGAAAGGTATTCATTTGTACATTAATAAACAGTTTTTAGTTTTCCTTTAAACCGTATTGTTTTTGAGTTATTTACAAAAATGTTGAAAAAACGACCGTTCCCCCCCCCTTATCTCCGAAGTTTGCAGAGATAAACCCGTGATACTTTTATAGCTAATAGAAGTGTATGTAAACTTTATAGGAAAATTATAGCGAACTCTCTAATTTGCATAGTTTTTTAGACAAGGGGGGTGGAAGGGGGGTTTTCAAAAATTTTGTGAAGTTAATAGGTGATGTGGGGTATCAAATGAAAGATATTTATTTGCACATTAATAAACAGTTTTTAGTTTTTCTTTAAGCTGTATTGTTTTTGAATTATTTACAAAAATGTCGAAAAACCGACCGTTCCCCCCCCCTTATCTCCGAAGTTTGCAGAGATAAACCCGTGATACTTTTATAGCTCATAGAAGTGTATGTAAACTTAATAGGAAAATTGTAGCATACTCTCTAATATGCATAGTTTTTTAGATAAGGGTATGCATAGTTTTTTAGATAAGGGGGGTTGAAGGGGGGTTTTCAAAAATTTTGTAAAGTAAATAGGTTATGTGGGGTATCATATGAAAGGTATTCATTTGCACATTAATAAACAGTATTTAGTTTTCCTTTAAGCCGTATTGTTTTTGAGTTATTTACAAAAATGTTGAAAAAACGACCGTTCCCCCCCCCTTATCTCCGAAGTTTGCAGAGATAAACCCGTGAAACTTTTATAGCTTATAGAAGTGTATGTAAACTTCATAGGAAAATTATAGCGAACTCTCTAATTTGCATAGTTTTTTAGACAATGGGGGTGGAAGGGGTGTTTTCAAAATTTTTGGAAAGTTACTAGGTTATGTGGCGTATCATATGAAAGGTATTCTTTAGCACATTAATAAACAATTTTTACTTTTCCTTTACGTCGTATAGTTTTTGAGTTATTTACAAAAATGTTGAAAAAAATAGCGTTCCCCCCCCCCCCTTATCTCCGAAGTTTGCGGAGATAAACCTTTGAAACTTTTATTACTATTAGAAGTGTATGTAAAGATTAGAGGAAATTTATTACAATCTCTCTACATAGCATACTTTTTTAGAAATCATCGAAAGTCTAAAAAGTCTACATAAGTTTCGCTATCAGACAAGAGATGGCGCTGTCAAGGTTCTCCAACAAATATAAAACCGCCTTTGTCATAAATTATATTGTATGATGGCACGGAACCCTCGGTGCGCGAGTCCGACTCGCTCTTGCCCGGTTTTATTTTCAAAAATCATTATCCAGCCGAACAGACGTCCTAACGTTTGCTGCTGGACATAAGCCTCATGCTTCTCCATGAGGGGTTGTTGCCATAGGTACTTACCACGCTTGGCCAGGCGAGCGGCGAGCGCAGTACGGGATGTTGATACACGGAAAGACGCTGATGCCCATCTTCCGGAGGGCAGGCTACTTGCCGGCACCCACGGCACAAAAATATTATATATTTCAAAAATATTACATTTACACTCTGGACTTGTATCTAATCATATCTAATTGTATGTAATCTACTGTATATATCTATATTGCCCGCTAATGAACCTTACCTACACTGGAGCTAATCAATAAGCCCAAAGGCCATCCTGGAGTCCCCGATACGGCCACATTTAACGGGAGGCACATAAAAATACATATTAAAAGAAGCTGGCGTCTTACTAGCGACCGACGCGGCGGCATTCCTGAATTTTTCACACCCTTTACCCCAACCACCCTCCTTTAATAAAATATCAGGCGAGACTTCGTCACATTTCAAAAATACACTCTTGTTTTTGCGACGGCGCCTTCGACACGACAACGCGGTTTCAAATATGATTTGAAAATAACCTTGTTTTGCGAACATACTGGTATTAATAAGATAAGCGCTTGAGAAATCCGCTTTTCCTTTTGCGAAATTGTGCTCGGTGTTTTCAAATTTGATAAAAATAAATACATTTACAGGACCAGTGGGACGTTTGGACTTGCTACGAAGGGTTCCCACCCTGTTCCACTTAAATCTTAATACCAGTGTTACAAGATAGCCCTTCCTTCCTAACAAAATACAATTAGTAAAATAAAGTGTAGCCACTCAAACCCATTAAAAAGCGTTCAACGAAGATCTATGTACCACCTATGTACATATCTTAAAGAGATAATCTTGCAAGAACACTAGCCTAGTCTAGCTATAGTGATGGGAAAATACATCCCTAAATAAACGTAATTTGACTTTGAGAGCTTTTCATGTAGAATCTTCATATCTCCAATTTTAACTAAAAGAAGTGCACCATTAGTCTCGGCACCATTAAATAAATAAATAATGCTGGATACACAACACAGTCCCAAACTAAGAGCTTGTACTGTGGAAACCAGATCATTGGTAGATCACTTAAATACGATCAGTCATGGGGGTATTGATTGGTTACCAATCATACATAGAAAACCACCCAGACACGGGACAAATATCTGCGGAACAAAATTACAAATACTTGCCCCGTGGCGGGAATCGAACCTGCGTATCAGTCGGCTATTAGACCAACTGAGCCGCGGAGGCAGTCAAAGTATTCATTTATTTGATTTATTTATTTACTAGCTTCAGCCCGCCGCTTCGCATGCGTTGTACCGAATAAAAAGTAACCTATGTGTTATTCCTGGTCAACATCAATACGTGTGGAAAATTTCAGCTCAATCCGTAGCCTAGTTTTTGTGTGAAGAGGTAACAATCCTCCATCCAAACAAACTTTCGGCTTTATAATATTAGTGGGATTTATAAAAGGAACGCCAATAGTATAATATATAACAAATTCAACATTGATATTGCAAAGACCAGTTCTTATATATTTATACTAGCTTCTGCCCGCGACTTCGTCCGCGTGGAATAGTTACTTTGGGCTAACGCTAACTTTAACCCGCGGCTTCGTTTACGTAGAAGTATTACTTTAGCGATTATGAACTATTTAAACGGGTTCAGCTGTACAAATATTTTATGTGTTTGATTATATATTTGGCGTTCTGTAATTCATTATTTGATGACAATTGAATCATAAATGAAGACAAATATTTTACAGAAACAATGCCACCATCAAACAATGCTAATACCTAGTGCCAGAATAAGCAGACTATTTTATTTTTACTTTTTATTTTAATTTATTTATATATAACACACAGAAAATATCGTTTAAAAGCTAAAAACTATGCAAAAACCATCTGTCGATTTCTCATTTGCATACTTGAATTAGAACAATATAATTTCCTAACAACCTTACAAATTATTAAGTCCTTCATTAATAAATAACAGATTAATGAAAAAAAGTCATAATAAAAGTGACCTTGTGCAATGCGTACAGATGATTGTTATCCTATCCTTTTGTTCTTTGCGACCTGGTACAAGGTATTATCTTTTGTTCTTTGCGACCTGTAAGAAGGTAGTATCTTTTGTTCTTTGTGACCTGGTATCTTTTATTCTTTGCGACCTGGTAGAAGGTCGGTAGTAGGTATTATCATTTGAAGGGTCCACTGCAATAATGATGAATGTCATTGCAATCTAGTTTTGAGATATTTGAGTTTAAAGGTTTTAATTGGATAATACAAAACTCCAGTAATAGGAATAAAAAAAATGGATTTATGAACTTTTAGTATACATATCAGAGTATTATTTTTTAATGTTTATAAAAAAAAAATGTTCTTATAATTATGTGAAATTTTGATTATTAGCGTTGAAGTCCTAAAAATTCTGCACTATAATGATGAATGTCCACACTTTTACACGGTCTGAAACAATGGTTGTCCAAAATCTTACGTCCTATTAATCCCTTCGTTTTGCTACATTTGCAGCATGCGGAAGCTGATCGTAATGGAATATGTAATTTCCATGGAATATGAGGTGAAATGAATGGATATTTATCATTATAGTTCTGAACGCCTGTGACATCCATCGTTCTAGTCGTGTAGCCATTTTTTTTAAATCCACTTATCTCGGGACTGCCTGCGTTATTTAACAGTTTGAAAGTGCGAAAATGTACTATGCAGATCAAGGAATCGAATGGCATACTTGGTTTGAATTGGTAAAATTTTGGACATTCAGCATTATTGCAGTGGACCCTTCATTTGTTCTTTAGAGACCTGGTAGAAGGTATTATCTTTTGTTCTTTGCGACCTGGTAGAAGGTATCTTTTGTTCTTTGCGACCTGGTAGAAGGTAGTATCTTTTCCACAAAATATCAGACATAAGTTTAGACGTGTGTGCTTATTTCAAGATTACTATTTATACCAATATTATAAAGAGCCGTGGGGTAGAATGTTGCGCGTGGATGAGTATCTGCCAAGGGATAGCGTGGTGCAATAAACCCCCTCATGATCATATCAGTGCCGTGGGGTGCCGGCAGTAGAATGCTCCCTCCCCTCCTCTCATGCCCGTGGATGCAGTAAGAGCCTGCTAAGGGATACCTCTGGAAGATGGGCAGCGGCGTCTTTCTGTTTATCAACATCCCGTACTGCGGTCGCCAATCCGCCTACCTAAGCGTGGTGTGTATGGCAACTACCCCTCATGGATGTCCATGTTGGAGGCCTGTGTTCAGCAGTGGACGTTTTACGGCTGAAATTATGTTGACGATGGAGGCCTATGTCCAGCCGTGGATGTCCCATGGCTAAGGTGATGAAATACCTGAACGACGGACGTTGTGTGGTTTGGCGTGGTAAACATAATCTAGACCAGAAAGTTAAGTTTATGCAAGGTAATCTGCGTTGGGCTGTGATACGTGGTACGTTGAGGTAGTTCCTAGTAAGTTAATCTGCGTACGCCGGCAGCATGGACCCCGGTCGTTCGTCAAATTGGAGAGGAAATTGGATAGACTTGGTATATATCTTACATGGCCAAAACATTTGCTTTGACCGGTTAACCATAAACGTTCAAATAGTAAGCAGATATTAAAACAGACAGAAAACCGAGGAAAACTGTTCGATTCATCATCATCATCATTTCAGCCGTAAAACGTCCACTACTGATCATAGGCCTCCCACGTGGATATCCATGAGGGGTAGTTGCCATACTCACCACGCTTGCGCCACGCAGGTTGGCGAGCGCAGTATGGGATGTTGTTACACGGAAAGACGCTGCTGCCCATCTTCCGGAGGTATCCCTTAGCAGGCTCTTACTGCATCCACGGGCATGAGAGGAAGGGTAACATTCTACTGCCGGCACCCCACAGCGTTCGATTAACAGTATAAATTTATTAGCCATGCATATATCATAGGCAATGACACATTACTTGGTTACAAAGCCTAAAACATCGACGCAAGGTGGCCAGCTTATCGATATTCTATGGGATAAATTTTGGGGAGTGTTCTATAAAGTTGCATAATTTGATTTTGCCAGCTCCTTTTTTCTACCGTACATCCAGGGAAACACGGCCAAGGCGTCATAGGTAGAAATACCTATACATATAGATACGCACGAAACGCTTCGATTCCACATTTTTAATACGTACTGCGAGAATCTGGAATTCGTTGGCGGAGTCAGAATTCCCCGATAGGTACAATTTAGGTCTTCTTTATATCAAGGAACTTATCATGTTGGCATACTCACCACGCTTGGCATGTGGGTTGGCGAGCACAGTACGGGATGTTGTTACACGGAAATACGCTGCTGCCCTCCTTCCGGAGGTATTCCTTTGCAAATTCTTACTGCATCTATTTAGGAGGAGTTAGACGTACGCCGTGCTATAACTCGTAAGATATTGATTTAAATTGTATGGTTAATGGGCAAAATAAATGTTTTTTAAGAACTGATGAAGATGTAAAAGAAACTTATTTGGATACATATTCACACCATGTTGTCTACATGACTTCCCAATAAATGGATACATTTTTATCAAAAACATTTATTAGAAAAATGGTTACTGTGAGTTAACCATAAAAGATATACATAATAATGCTGTTGCCGACTTTTCTGTAGACCTTTCTAAGAGGAACAATTAATTTTGTACATCGCTTAAATGGTTTACGCGGCCGGCGCACGCCAAAACAACTACCAGTGGGCAATAAATTTTCCGACATGTTCAACTACTCATACTATCATCGTAGTTCTGCAAACATGCACCAAATCTTAATAAAAAATAGCTTTAAATCTTCCTCCTGATAGTAAACACTAGCTATTAGCGATCACCGCATGAAAAGCCGTTCACTAGGTTTTGAATTTTGCGCGAACAGAGAGACGCGGCCGAGGAAATTGTTTTACAACATGTAAGTTATAAGTACCTAATATTACACCTGGTGTACCACGGACACATCATTTTTCAATGTAGCAATAGACCACCCGGTCAGGTGAACCGTGGATAATAAGATTAGTAGTTGTGCCCGTGGTACACTTCCGCAGGGTGATTACCTATCTCACGACAGGTTTGCAACAGGCAATTGACAGCAATATTGCTGTCAAATGTCAATTTTGTATTAGAGAACAGCAAGGAATTGACATTTGACAGCAATATTGCTGTCAATTGCCTGTTGCAAAACCTGTCGCGAGATAGGTAAATCACCCTGTCGGGGTGTACCATGGGTTAAAACAAGACCCCTTTGTCCACCCAGGTAAACTTGTGAGGTGGACCACGGGTAAGAAACGCAATGAACTACCCAGATTAACCGAGAGGCTTTCATTCTTCCTGTCATGTTAAATATATTTCTAGGTTCATTGTCAAAACGAGCCAGCAGCCTGTGTTTACATTTCGGGAGTCAAGAGGAAGCCGGGAACGTGCATATCGAATGTATATATTGTCTTCACATGCACTCGGGCAACACCCGCGTTTAAGTATTCTGAGCGTATTGTTGATTCGCGAATACAAGATTTTGTTTATGAATACTTGCTTTTGCAAAACACAAGACTTTAACGTTTTCAAGGTTTTAATGTAGGTATTGCCGTGGGGTGCCGGCAGTAGAATGATACCCCTCCTCTCCTGCCCATGGATGCTGTAAGAGCCTACTAAAGGATACTGTCCGGAAGATGGGCAGCAGCGTCTTTCCGTGTATCGAAACATGCCATACTGCACTCACCAACCCGCCTGCCAAGCGTGTTGAATATGTCAACTACCTCTCATGGAATCCATGAAGGGGCCTGTGTCATCAGTGGACGTTTTATGGCTGAAATGATGATGGAAGGTATTAAGTGAACAAGCTAACTTAAAAAGCTAAATCGTTCATCGATCATTAATAGTTACTACGGAAGACCAGCGCTGTGGTACGACTCGTTCTGCCACAGCACATGCTGAGTAGTGACCATTTTTGTCACTAGTTTTAAAACCGAATCATGATTTTTTTTATTTGATTGTAAAAATGTGACAAAATAAACGTTTCTTTATCTTTATCTTTAATCGACATCGTTTTAAATAAACTCCGCTGTTAATATGAGAAATTGCACTCCAAAAAGTGGTTACTGTTAAAAAAAATAGACTTTAGATTATTATGTACTATATTGGAATATTGGGTATTTCCCATTAAAATAAAGGTAATTACGCGATAAATATACCCGATATTCCAATATGGTAATAATGTGTTGTGATCGCGAAAGTTTAAAAAATAATTAGTTAATTAATTAATCATTATAACTTAGACATTTAAAAAGACTATTGCTACACTTAGATTATAATACTTAATTGAAATTCAAATAGAGCCGTGGGATGCCAACAGTAGAATACTGCCCACTCTCTCTCCCCGTGGATGCAGTAAGAATCTGCCAAGTCCGGCAGGTCTTTGTCTAGCAGTGGATGTCCACTGCTTGACAACGGACCTACGGCTGAAACAATATACATACGACTAAATGACGAGGCCAGCCGAAGGCCCACCTGATGTGAAGCGGTAACCTCTACCTATTACAATTGCAATGCCGCGGTGATCACGTTCACTAAGCACGTGACCAACGCTGCATTGCATTACGTTCTTCACCTAGAGACATAGAGTCGTAAGGTCTCATCTGCCCGTAACACTTTATAGAATGTACTTTACGACTGTAGCGTGGCAAGGATGGGGCGCTTATTGAGTTCTGATTTCTTTGACTGAATTGAACTAACTTTATTTAATCAGTTTTGTTAACCTAAATGACCTTTGTTTGTTAAAAGCTTGTATTCTATAATATTTCTAAAAGTGAAGACTTGTTATTAGCCGTTTGATTCTAGATTACTTAAATATACACAACAAGTGTTCACTTTATTAGCTGTTTAATTCTAGATTACTTAGGTATATATATATTATGTTTGATTTGTGCTGTTAGTCTTCCTAAAATAAATAAATAAATTAGGTACTTTACAGGGTTTTAAATAGATGTTTCTCTAACCAACCTCTAACTCGGAGAAGATAACACAAACGTATGTAGCCTAGATAGACAGAACTAGCCGAGATAAATATAAGATCAGGCTTGTACATCGACCGTCGATCTATCAAGCCTGTCAGTCGCCCTTATCGGTCGTGTGTAGAGAAAAATATATGAAATAAATAAAATAAATTAATAAATAAATAATGCTGGACTCTACACACAACATCAACTAGTACCAAACTAAGCAAAGCTCGTACTATGGAAACCAGATGATTTGGGGTGCCGGCAGTAGAATGTTACCCCTCCTCCCATGCCCGTGGATGCAGTAAGAGCCTGCTAAGGGATACTTTCGGAAGATCAGCATCGGCAGCGTCTTTCCGTGTATCAAAATCGCAAACTGCGCTCGCCAACCCGCCTGCCAAGCGTGGTGAGTATGGCAATTTATCATAAATAGAAAAATACCCAGACTAGTCCCAGACGCCATGGCCACGGATAAACTTATTAAATACTGAAATCATGGTAAATTATATTATTGCATTATAGTGTTCACCATGATAGTGTCAATAGTTATATCTCCGAAATGGCTTGACCGATTTTAAAGTGGTTTTCTATTCTTATCTCGAAGTACTGATCATGACAGGTTGTTGCCATACTTAATTTTCATATTTTTTTTTTTGATTCTTGATTCACCACGCTTGGCAGGCGGGTAGGCGAGCGAGGGATGTTGAAATGATACAGAAGGAATATCTCAGGATGACGGAAGTTGGGCAGGAGCCGTTGGCAGATTTTTCTTGCATCCGCGGGCAAGAGATTGAGCATATAAAGTAGTTTAAAACTAGAATTTCCGTAATTTACCACATTTGATTAATCTCGTTTCTGTGTGTGTTTCAGTGTATGAAATAGTTGAAAGAGTATTTAGATGTATTTTCTTTGTCAATACTTATTTATCATAAACTAGCAGCGCTCCGCAGTTTCACCCGCGTAGTTCCCTTGGGAATATATATAGCCTATGTTCATCAGAAATAATGTAGGATTCTAATGGTGAAAGAATTTCCAAGGTCCAGTTGTTTCGAAGCCTATTTAATGCATACAAACAATTTATTATTAGTGTAAGATGTAGAATATGATACCTAGAACACTTTTTCCCGCTGCGAGAATCGATCTCAGCCACCTATCAAACCAATTGCGCCACGGAGGTCCTCAAGCACACGTATCGAATTGTAACCTTCCTATTTTAAAGTCGGTTAAAAACTTGTGTAAATATTAAATAATGTTTATACAGGGGTACACCGCAGCTGGCGACTAACCGCCGCATTAAATTTTCAGTGGGCTGTTATCGCGCTCTTTGTCCTAGGCACTGGATCGCATCCGAATGTCTATATATAATGAATATGAAATATAAACATTCAAAGTTCTTAACTTCTAGCTAGATAGACAAAACGTTTTTTTTACGAATGCTGACACGCATATTTTGAAACGAAAGCCGAATTACATCAGCATATATCACAACAGCGATAACATTGACGAGCTCTGTGGCGCAACGGGCGAAGGCCCGCCTGCGACGCAAGGGGTTGCGGGTTCGATTCCCGCCTCGGGACAAATGTCTGTACGATCTGCAGATATTTGTTCAGGGTGTTCTGGGTGTTTTTCTATATTTAATAAACATATTTATCTATGTAGTATAATATATTAAGTATATCAGTCATCTAGTACCCATAACACAAACTCTGCTTAGCTTGGGGCTAGATGATGCTGTGTGATTTGTTCAGCATTATTTATTTATTATTAACAAATTATAACATTAACATCCCGTACTGCTCGCCGGGTTGGCATGCCAAGTATGGTAATCTTGGAGATCCATGAGAGAGGCCTATGTCCAGATATGGACGTAGACGTCTGAGATGATGAATGTAGATTTCCAAAAAGGACCATTACTTAATAAAAAATATTACGTGTCGAAATGTAGTGTGAAGTCACGCCTAGTTAAATTTTATCGCTAGTTATGACGAGCGAACATCGTCTTTAATTTAGAAGTAAGGACTCCCTAATCTTTAATGCGCTGATAAGCATATGTACATCAATTTTGTATTTTAGTAAAATGACATCGAATTATATAACCCCACCCCTTGTCACACTTCGACCCTTTTTTCTACCCTTAACGTAATACGTCACGTATGATTCTTAGTAATAATGACTACGCCGTTCTTCAAAGTCGGTTTAAACATGAATTGAATCACCAGCAACCCCCGGCGACGCAGCAAATAAAGCATGAAATGAAAACTCTATAAAATTGAAATCGCTTTTCTATCAGCGTCGGTGCAAGGGGGAGGTAATGAATAGTTTATGTTGTCTTGCCTTGGTCGCCACCGTGCTGGCCTAGTGGGCGATAGTCTACTGACTATAATTTTAAAAAATACTGACATACTGAAAATAACACTTTAAATTTTAAATCCCAATATACTTAAAACATAAAGTACACACAAAGTACACGCAAAACTAAAAGTACTATAAGTGAAATAACGATTTTGCCATACAAACTTTCACCCCGCATTTTAACCCCTTCTGGTTTAATTTACGCAACGAAAAGTAGCCTATGTCCGTCTTCATAGTCTAATTCCTATTCATATACTAAAATTCATAAAAATCGGTTCAGCCGTTTTGACGTGAAAACTGAACATTCATACATACTTTTAATAAATATAATACGGCTTACACCACGTACCTAACCTATTATCATCTTGCTGACGTTTCGTAGACCATTTAGAGGCCCTTCTTTCGGCCCTTCTAAATGGTCTACGAAACGTCAGCAAGATGATAATAAGTTAGGTACGTGGTGTAAGCCGTATTATATTTTATTAAATGATGTCTAGCCACGATAATTTCAATTCAATTCATACATACATCCACACTTTCACTTTGGGACAGTAGGGTTTAACCATGTAATATGAGAGTACTGTAGTGTTGTGTGCAACCCGCACTATGACATCTTATAAGAAACGCTTGGAAAGTGTCCATAAGAGGTTCCTTTGGCAATACAACCTATATGATATATGTAGGTTTAACTTGGCAAAAAAAAACACTATGTAAAACGGCTTTGCCACTTTCGTATTGTTACTCTTTCTAACCGTAGGGCATTGCATGATCAGACATTCCTATTTAAATTAGTCAACAATTTGATTGACGCCCCTTATCTTCTGTCTCAAATAAATGTATCTATACCGCGGAGACACTACTCGCTCACGAGGTAGGCCGCGGAGACGTTGGTGCGATGACGTGATAGAGATGGCAGGACCAACATGGACCCGTTTGGCTCAAGACCGCCACGAATGGAATCGCATGGAGGAGGCCTACACCCAACTATGGGTGCCCAAATGACTCGGCTGCAAGGCTACGAATTTAAATTTTAATGTTTTATCTTTTTTTAATGTTTTAATTTTATATATTTTAATTTTGTCATTGGGAATAAAGGCTTTATTATTATTATTATATACCGCGGAGTTACTAAGGTACAAAACTTATACTTACCCCCTTTTCTCATAAAAAAATCTGTACTAATTTAGGTCAATTCTCTCCTTTAAAACTAATCTATAAGGAATCAAGTCAAGTAATCTTTAAGGGACAACGTTATTCACAACATCAGTGTGACTATTACTGGCTAGGACATCATGTCAGAGCAATTTGAAATTTATATATTGTAAGCCATCATTTAAAATAAATTCAGTAATCCATGTATTCACTATGTCTGAAAGCAAGCTTTGCACCTTTTTGTAACCTAGTATTCACTATTCTTGTTATTTACTGTCATTAATAGTGACTTTTACAATATTTTAACCGCAATCTCATGCATTATAATTTATAATTGATATTTTCAAATGTAAACAGTTCAAGTACTAATAATCTTGAGAAACGAGAATCTTGTAAACATGTATTGACAGTAAAGTGACTTTTGACAGCTGGTCTTGACGTTGACATTTCGTTTTAAATCATTCCATGGTATTTGTCACAGTATGGCCACAATTAAAATAATTTCTAAGAAACGTTACGAATCGGATACGTTAAGACTAGTGCTGCCATCTGTCGCGAGAGGGCCGGCATGACGAATGTCGGTAGGCCCGACCAAGTGGAGGTGGTAATAGAACAAGCCTATAAATTAAGACAACATATTGTACAGCTCTCTTTTCCTTGTCGTCCGCTGATGAATAAACTGGTATCGCTGCTGCTTCTGTCTTTCATTCAACAATATGTATTTGTCAATCGCCTATATAGTTTTAAAGTTGGCGTAGGAATATTTATATATAAAATGTAAATTAATTTGTTTTTTTATTGTTAATGTTAATTTATTATAAAAAAATTGTTCTCTAAATGTAGGAATTTGTATTAGGAATATTTAAAACTGTATTGCTTCGTTAAAATTTAATAATTTTTGTTGTGATTACATGATGTTTGCATTTGTTATTAAGGTGACATTTGGTTTTAGATAGTTCACTTTGTTAGTGCAACTAAATAAATATGAACCTGCACTACCACAAACGAATCATTAAATTAATCTGTCCCTATCTTTTGAAAAGCGAATATCAAACGGACATTTTAAAATCTACTTTCCCTAACTCGGAAAAAAAGTTATCTGAAGCGAACGAATTCGATTACGTGCTAATTCAATTTAAATGTGTCTTGTTCTCCATAAGAAAATTGTGTATTTTAAGTTGCGTTTTGCTCTGTTGAATAAACACTCATTGACTTTAGACTTCAATAATTCGTTCGTAGTAATAGCACAGAATAGTAATACTATTCTGTGGTAATAGCGCAGGTTGCTGACGACAGCTGTTTGCAACTATTTCCCAGTGAATTAGCCCTGAGGCGGGGCCTACTGCGCTAAGCAGTTGCGGTCATCGCACTCCTTTGGAGCAAACGTTTTAATATTTTCATAGTTTTATTTAGTACCCTAACCTATCCTACTTTTATTTTAAACGCGAAAATTGAGAGTATGTGTCGAAGTATGTTACACTTTCACGCATAAAACTAGCCTACGGATTGAGCTGAAATGTATAGATATACTACGTGGTCAACATCTGTTGACCAGGATTAACACATAGGCTACATTTTATCCGGGTACAACGCATGCGAAGCTGCGGGCATATGGTAGTATTATTATAAATGCGAATGTGAGCTTGTATGTTAGGCCTTCACGCCTAAACCAATTAATCGATTTAAAAAAATGTTAAAAATCTTACACCAATGGAATAGCTACATTATCAGCGAGTCGTCATCATTTCAGCCAAACAATGTCCACTACTGAACACAAGCCTCCCTCATGGTTCTCCATGAGGGGTAGTTGCCATACTCACCACGCTTGGCAGGCGGGTTGGCGAGCGCAGTATAGGATGTTGATACACGGAAAGACGCTGCTGCCCATCTTCCGGAAGGTATCCCTTAGCAGACTCTTACTGCATCCACAGGAATGAGAGGAGGGGTAACATTCTACTGCCGGTACCCCACGGCAGTAGAATATGTATATTTTACCCCGTATTCCCACAGGCACGAGAACCACGCGGGTGAAACCGCGGGGCGCTTCTAGTGATTAATAAAGTTAAAAATTGGAGATTTAAATGCATGGATAGAATTTAATTGAAATGCTTACCCTTATATATAGGCATAACTGTTTACTTTTAAGATTATTGAAATTACAGACTGGTAAAAAAGGTAAAAGCACATTATTGCCGTTACTGTCTTCACCTCTACTACAATCCAGGCTAGTATAAGCCAGAAATGTTTTCGTTTAATTTTATAGTTTACTTTGTGATCTACTACTAAATAAATGTCTCGTCTAGAATGAGGTAACGGTGCTACGTATACGTGCTAATAATAAAATTAGGATATAATTTCAGCTGTACAGGCAGCTTTAAGTTTCAGCTATAACGGAAGCCAAACTTTAAACGATATTCGCGTATCGTAACCATTTTACAGTGTGGCGTGGTGTGTGGAAGGATGAGCGGTACAACCGATGTACCGTCGATAAACGTATTACTGCTGCTACGGTTACAAAGACCTCGATAGCAAGAAGGCAGATACTATATGATCGTAGTTTCCGGCGGATGCAAAAGTAATTTACATCATCATCATCGCCAGACCGACTTCACCCCCTGCACCTGTCCGATCCATATTTTGCCCGCGGCTTTATAAATGTCGTCTGCCTATCATGTTATTTTATTTATCATTTTTGAGGGTAGGGGTTGAGAGAATAGGCTGTCACCCACGTTTGTCTATTGCGGGTCGGTGGAGGGGCTCGGTCGCCGATACATACCACTCGGCTAACACGGATCTTTACAGGCTCTTCCTATAATACATAATAATGTGTGGCTGTCAAAATAATTAACTTATGTTTTTCGAGTTTCACACAAAACCGACAAGCAAACATTTTTTCCATCCTTTTATTGCTAAGAAACATGTCGCAGAATCAGAAATAGAAGTGAATTAGGATAGGTTCTACGCGCGGCAGTAATACTGGTAATACGAATAGCAGAAAATGCAGTTCAAATGTGCCATACCATCGGTCGGCGGAACCGGAAGTTTCAGTCTGCCTATAATCTAACTATAACGTCGAATTACATTTCATATTGCCTACGTTCGACGGCAAAATAAAACACAAAATAGCTAACATAGCGCTGTCTTTGAAACATGCATATAAAATGAGCTTAAGCATGTGTTAGCGGAGTCAATTCGATGACGCCTTGAGATGGTAAATCCATCTATGTAGTTGCCTCTGGAGTATAGCCTCTCGAGCTTGAACGAATTTAGTTATGCTCCTCTGTGTGGATAAATAAGATTATACATGAGCAGAGTGGGGCTATTTAATTAATCGCTATATTATATATTTAACATATTTAGACGTACGTTTCAGCATGTTACTGATGTTACTATCGTTGTACTCATGGACTTAAGAATAGAATAAGAATATATTTATTTCACAACAGCCAATTACAAAGTTATATTAACAGTATACACTTACGTACTAAGGTGTTATCACTTTATTTAGTGTTATATAGTGACATAAATATAACTACGTGTATAACTATTAATTAATTCGCATCTTTGTTATGTGTACACTGAGTGAACCAACTAAAAATATATTATAGAAATGAAAAATGCAATCAAAATTGTCTCCGACGGGACTCGAACCCAAACAAATATGTTTTCATTTCTGCTTCATCATTCCAGCCGTAAAACGTCCACTACTGAATACAGGCCTCCCTCATGGATCTCCATGAGGGGTAGTTACCATACTCACCACGCTTGGCAGACGGGTTGGTGAGCGCAGTATGGGATGTTGATACACGGATAGACGCTGCTGCCCATCTTCCGAAGGTATCCTTAGCAGGCTCTTACTGCATCCACGGGTATGAGTGGAGGCGTAACATTCTACTGCCGGCACCCCACGGAATTCCTGTTTAATTTATGTGTATTCTGCCGTATCACGTAAAACCAAGCCAAAAGTAGGTTGTATTGAAACATAGGTACACTATAACTTCCTTGTTAGGCGCTCCACTTATATCTATGAAAAAGGCGAAGTTGCCGGTCCGTACACGAATTCTATTGAATAGTAGGGGAGTTTGTTTAAACACAACTGGAAGCCCCAATGGGCTGGTCTCGTTGCGGGTGTGCTACGCGAGCCGGGCGAGTGCGATGGACGGCTAGCACGTGCGGTGTTGCCAACTTGTGGGGCCGTAAGTTTTGCTTTTGTTTTGGGAGTAATGTTAGCATTAAATATGTTTTGAATTTGGTTTGAAATGCCAATAATGTTGTACATATGATCCGTTATGAAATAAAAGACTTCATGTTAAGCCAAGGTCGTTTTAAGGTTTAGGACGGGAGATTTTTTGCACCCTCAGGGGTGGGGAGAATCGCGTTTCCAGTCTTGGTCGACTAATACTTAGTTTCTGTAATCTGTGCTAATACTATCCATCTTGGGGGGTTTGGACCTTGACCCGCCACACTCTGGTTCCTCGTCTGTTGTTTGGCAAGGTGTACCAAGTGAGGTTGGCTTGGGCGCCGAATGTTGGCGACCCTTACAACCCCATGAAGTACCTATTCAAACTTTATAACCATAAGCTAACACGTTGATTGTTGAAATAATTTAAAGGTATACGACCTGATTGAGGGACGAATATTATCAATAGATACCTAAAATGCATATCAATTTCAAATTATCGATCGTACCGTCCTATTTTTATTTTATATTATTATTATACTATTAACTTTTTAACGTTATTTATAGAATTTGTCTATAAATAACGTTAAAAAGTTAATATTCACCGGACGGACATCACAATCACGGAAAATCGATCAATTCATTCCTAGAATTGACTGACAGAGTTTCTGACAACCGGTAACCGGTGGTTGTACCACATGATGCATATATCGAAAATGCCGTGCGTCGTAGCCAACGTTACGGGCTCCAATTAGTGCCAGGATATTGAATAAACATAACATCTCAAATACCACATGCAAACCAGAGTGAATACAACACAATGTATATTTTAATTCACTGCCTGCCTCAGTGACTTAAACGCGGTGTTATATGTCATATTGAAGACACCAAGCTAGAAATCATTGAGACACTAGAAATAATGTCGACCTTTTAATGAGAATTATAAGTTAATCTCTTACATTATGAATTGATCATAAGTTTAATTTTAATATTGACCGAAGTAAATATTAAAATTAAATATGAACAATAAATAAATAATTATAATTAAATATTGGGAAATCATTGCATTATTATTTAAAGTTATTATTGTGTGTAAAAACACTTAAAAAAACACCTAGATTGTATAAGCGCAACACTTAAATATAGCCTGCTCACTTCGCATTGATTTTTTGACAGAATTTACATTAATTTTGTATTAAAATCATTAAATTTTTTACATAAGAGTTGTTTTGTTGACATTTCGGATAGCTTTTCGTAGTCCGTGCTACACAAATTCAAACCAAATAAGCTATTAAAGTTACGAAAGTTTTAGCCAGAGTGGAAAACACGCCCGTTCTTCCAAATCATTAATTAAATCATGAATAAAAAATAAATATACACAGTAGATTGATCGGTCGAGAAGCCATTTTCTTATTCTTGATTTAAAAAGTAGCTGGCAGTACAATCACGTACCACCAAGCTATATAATCCGGCGATGCATCTTCGCCCTGTATTAATATATCATTTCATCGAAACTAAGTGAGACAGACAAATTGCGCTCCACTTTATATAATATTTATTGAAGAGACTGCCCGATCAATCAAGGGAAGATACCGTGCCGTCAGTTTAAACTACTTACCCTCACATGGAGAGAAAAAATATGAAGCGAACGCATTTAACTATAACTGCTATAACTATGTGCTTTATTCAATTCAAGTCGCCAAGTCTTTGAAGATATTGGCGTCAAGGATTTTAACATCTTTTAGCAGTTTTAAAACTTGCGGCATTGATATTTTATGTTTTGAATATTTCGTCTTTTATACTTCAAATTGGTAGTTGGTTATAAGATTATTTTACTATTACAACATATATAGAAACCCCAAAACTGCTCCATAACAATATTACGTATAAATTGAAACAAAAAACCCAACTGCAAGGTCCAACACACACTTGGCCGATTTAAAGGTAAAATACGACCTTTTTAATGCATTGATTACAAATTTATTGGAATAATGGAATTAAAATTTTTCTTATTAATTATAATTATGTGTATTGTTAAAATAAGGTGCAAATAAATATTTTCTATTTCTATTTCTATAAAATGCTTGTAATTATTTCTGATTACATTTAAAAACATGATATATATATTTTTGCAATCTCCTTTCAATTCCCTTTATTTTTATACCCTACTCGATAAGTTATCTTTTTTTTAATTTCTACAATTTGGCGCCCAAAAATCCGTTATTTTGGTTATTTTAAATACCTATCTAAGGACTCTTGGGTTTTTGAGACCAATCAAACGATACCCTTATTGTGGAAATCCATCCGGCCGTTTGGAAGATACGTGGGAATAAAGAAATTTACAAACAAACATACAAGATACGCGCGAAAAACTTCTAACATTACCCTTATAAAACATACAATTTCACAGCTGAACGAAACCGATTTATGGCACTAAATTTGCTGGACATAATGACTCTAAACATTATTTTCAACAAGGTAATTGGTAATTTAGTTATTTTAAATAAGTATTTATTTGACTATTTTGGCGCAATACGCCTTTTAATTTCAACCTAGCTTTCCGCGCCAGTTTGTTTACAGGCGGCCCGCGTCAGTCAGTGTTTATCGAGTTATCTAGTTGAGTTTTGCCATAGTAATTAGAAATAAGAAGTTTGTATTGAATATAAACAAAAATAAACTATTTGACTTTGACTTTGAAAAAACAAGTAAACTGATAAAAAAAATCACTTATAAAATGCCTAATTATCAGGAAGAAATAGGTTATATATTTGGATCCGCAGGGTTTACGTATCGATTACGTATCTCGCGACTGGTTTTGCAACAGGCAATTGACAGCAATATTGCTGTCAAATGTCAATTTTGTATTAGAGAACAGCAAGGAATTGACGCCGTGTGGTGCCGGCAGTAGAATGATATCCCTCCTCTCATACCCATGGATGCAGTAAGAGCCTGCTAAGGGATACCACCGGAAGATGGGCAGCAGCGTCTATCCATGTATCAACATCCCATACTGCGCTCACCAACCCGCCTGCCAAGCGTGGTGAGAATCCCTCATGGAGATACATGAGGGAGGCCTGTGTTCATCAGTGGACGTTTTATGGCTGAATTGATGAAGGAATTGACATTTGACAGCAATATTGCTGTCAATTGCCTGTTGCAAATCCTGTCGCGAGATACGTATTCACCATGCCGGTAGGTGGCGATGGCGGTGCGATAGGGGCGCGGTGCGATTATGAAGATCACCGAGTCAGCTAGTATTTTATAAAATACAGTATTAATTTTTACTTTCACAATCGATTACATTAAAGCCGTGTATATATAATGGCCGTGGGGTGCAAGATGGGCAGCAGCGTCTTTCCGTGATCAACATCCCG
This sequence comes from Pasiphila rectangulata, assembly GCA_963082625.1. NCBI lineage: Eukaryota > Metazoa > Arthropoda > Insecta > Lepidoptera > Geometridae > Pasiphila > Pasiphila rectangulata. The sequence goes on along the minus strand of OY720236.1, from coordinate 23,855,265 downwards.
TACTGAGTTCGCCAACACCCCTGACAAGCGTGGTGAGTGTGGCAACTACCCCTAATGGAGATCCAAGAGGGAGGCCTGTGTTCAGTTGTTGCCGTTTTACGGCTGAAATGATGAAGGCTAATAACGGATTCGGAAAATAATTAAGTACTGTAAGTATGATTGTTGGTTGGTTTACATTTAAGTTTAAGTTAGCTTAGAAAAATACATTATCCCGTGTGGTGATTGGCAGACTGCAGCTGTAGTAGTAAAACTAGTTTTAATTTAGTTTTGCTCATGCTGGGGATATACCATATCCACATAATTTCATTCATCTAGGCCAATTTTGATTTAGAGCCTGACTGACTACCTCTATACATTTACTACATTTAGAGCGCAGAAGATTGACAGACTCGCATCAAATCCGACGCTGAAAGCCTTACCGTCAAAAACCCAAAGTTTATTCCAAGCACCCTGTCATTACAAGTACACAATGTTTTGTGGAGACCATATTTTTATCTCCTTTCCCCCAAAGAGGGTTTTCTCCAAAAAAATAAACATAAACAGTGCAAAATAACCGTTCATCTTAAACATTTGTCAAGTGGGGCTTAGGTTAACTGAGTAGGGAAATGCGTGGGGAAAAATGGCCGTGCCTTAGACGCGGTGAGGTATGGCCCTGTTAAAGATATCCTTAGAGGTGCGTACTTGCGGGCCGCGCGCCGCCGCGCTCCGGTAGCTACGTAGATCATCCCTACGAGAGGGCATATTTTTATCTCTCCTGGATGAATCGTATCAATCAGAAGTAATGCCGGCTGGTTACTTAAAATCGGAACCCGAAAATATATTTTAGGCGATATGGGTATTACTAACGTAAAAAAGTAAGGCGTTTGCATCTATTAAGTATAAATGATTTATACAGCGTCAGCAACTGGTAATCATGCTGTACGGGACGCAGCAGTGCCTGGGACATTGTTAGATGGATTAGGCTTGCCCAGCACCTAAACCATCCTCTCAGCTTAGTCAGCTATTATTCAGAGGAAAGAACAGGTCAATACGTCTGAAGCTAACTAAGCCGCAGGTTTCCTCACGATGTTTCCTTCACCGTTAAAGCACGTGTTAAGTGTGCACATACATTTTTCAAGAAAGAAAAATTCATTGGTGCACGGCCGGTATCGAACCCACGACCTTCGGATTGAAAGTCGTGATGTTGATGAAGTTGATGGGTATTACTGGTATTACGTCCACAAATAATATTACCATAACGTTAGTTTTGGACACTACACTAGATATATTTTTTACTTTCATGACCTACCTTTAACTAAGTGCTTTTTCTAAGACTCCTTTATTCATGTTATCAAAACCTACGTACAGTTAACTTTTCAGCAATATAAAAGTGGCTCAGTAATATAGTAACCATAAGTAATAACTTCTACAAACTCATATTCCTGCACGTGATATTTTCTTGTTACGAACATGCAAATCATCTTGACTTCGTATTATATGTATTTACTTCGGAAGTAAAAAGCTTTTAAACAACATTCCAGCACAGATACTCGTAGTATTTTATTTCAAATGAATATCAAAAGTTAAATTCAACAGACGCATAATATCGAAATTCCCGGATACTAAGATTTCCAGTTCCTGATGAAAGATCCCTACTTATATTAACAGTGTATTTTATTTAGATTTAAGCCTGTAAGTGGTAGTAAACTGTTTAGTCGCCAAATTGTGCACGCTGTGAAAACACAATTGAGGAAACACACTCAACATTATTTTTAGTACCTATTATTAACTTCTGTTATGTGATTTTCTTTTTGGAAACCTCTTAATAAATAAATAAATGTTTTGTTAATTTTAGAAGCCCGAATATTGATAGCTGCTCTATGCACCAACGATTGATATTATGTACTGACACGCAAGTTATTAATAAAAAGTAGTAGTAAGTATAAAGTAAATTCGTTTCTAAAGCTCATGAGTCATTTTATAATAAGAACACCGCATTCGAACGTACGATACTAATTATTCACCTGTGGTGTGTTCAAATGTGTTGTTTCTTTCAATCTATATATATAAAATCAAAGTCCTGACTGACTCACTGACTGACAGATATATCAACGCACAGCCTAAACCACTGAACCTAAAGACTTGAAATTTGACACACATATATGTACCTTGAGTATCCTAGAGGTGCACTAAGAAGGGATTTTTCGAAATTCCCACGGGATAGGGAATAAATGAGATTTATATTTTCGAATTAAAGTGGCTCTGCGTGAAAAAGGGGATTTTACTTTTTATGACTTCTACGCGAACGAAGTCGCGGGCAAAAGCTATTAGTTTTATAAAAAAATCTGCTAATCTTTAAATAATATGGTTCCGTAATACAAGACGTATAAGTGTCTGTCATTGACTAATCCATCAAATGATGTCCCTGGTACTATTATAGTCTCCCGCCCGAATAGCGAGAATTCCAGTTGTTGACGTTTTATAAATCATCTATAATAGATGTCATTGGCAAATATACTTTTTACATTAACATGTAATTCTTTCTATGGAGTAGGAGGATCAGACTAGCGCAGTTGGAGTTTTAACCGCCACCTGAAGTCTGTTGTAAAGTACTGGCTAATCGGGTATAGTCTTTGAATTAAACCCACCCTGTCTATCCTATTGTCTACCTACAACTATTTCATGTCTAGAGGACATGAAATAGTTGTAGGGTAGACAGGTTTTTTTAGGGGCAGCTGGTCTCACAAAGTAAATAATCCTGGATATTTCACACAGCGACATCAAGTTCCAAATTAAGCTTGTATGCATCTATGAAAACCTGATGCCTGTATACACAATTAAATTTTGGCCGAGAGGCCTATGTCGAGCAGCAGATTAATATAGGCCAGTGGTCATTTAATGATGAACCGAAAAGGATTCCGACGTCGTAACGCTCGTTTAATTTTAAAACTAGTTAAAGTTGTTTATAGATAAGCTTGCAGAGTATACTGAATGTTTCAAGCTCTCAATAAAAGTGAAGGCAGTAAACGACCAAACAAACGTGCTTCGTTTTGAAATAGGTTTATTTATCTGACAGGCTTTAGCCTTCAGTTTCAGTCGCAGTCCTTTTGTTCTCGGACTATGAAGAGCCTTTTCAGGTAGGTTATGACGTCATACTGATAATCTATATTTATTTGGACGTGGGTAATGCGAATGATAAATAATTTAATAAATAAATCTCAATGCACTAGAACGGGAACCGGAAATAGGTGTCTAACCAGCAATTATGTTGTTTTATACTTTTTATGTACAAAATAGAGAGTAGTTACCAATCAAGAACTACTCTTCAAATATTTTTTTAAGAACCTTTTTCATCATTCATCATTTCAGCCGTAAAACGTCCACTACTGAACTAAGGCCTCCCTCATGGAACTCCATGAGGGGTAGTTGCCATACTCACTAACGCTTGGCAGGCGGGTTGGTGAGCGCAGTATGGGATGTTGATATATGGAAAGACGCTGCTGTCCATCTTTCGGAGGTATCCCTTAGCAGGCTCTTACTGCATCCATCGGGCTTGCGAGGAGGGGCAACATTCTACTGCCGGCGCCGCACGGCTAACCTTTACTGTGATTTTGATATTTAGTATAGATCCGTGATGTCGTGCCGCGTGTCATGTCGGCCCCACGCGTGGACGGACATTAAATCCCATGATGATGATTTTCTTGAAAAATCGATGTCGGAATAATCTGACGTTACAATACTACGTGAGTAATCCCCTTTTTACAAAATGAATAGAACCGTGATGTTTTAATTTTTGACAAACCTACATAGCCGTGGGGTGCCGGCAGTAGAATGTTACCCCTCCTCTCCTACCCGTGGATGCAGTAAGAGCCTGCTAAGGGACACCTCCGGAATCAATCCAAGCGAAACGTCGGGAAATAATAAAGGTAATTTACGCGATAAATACCCGGTTATATGTATCTAAATAATGTGTTGTGATCGCGAAAGTTTAAAAAAGACAACACCTCCGGAAGATGGGCAGCAGCGTCTTTCCGTATATCAACATCCCATACTGCGCTCACCAACCCGCCTGCTAAGCGTGATGAGTATGGCAACTACCCCTCATCCATGAGGGAGGCCTTAGTTCAGTAGTGGACGTTTTACGGCTGAAATGATGATGATAATACCTACGTTGCATACATAATTTACTTCATTTTATATTCCTTTTTTTGGTAAATGTTATATATATTAATTTTTTTATTCATCATCTCTTTTTTCTCACAACACATTTGAACACACCGCAGGTGAATAATTAGTATCGTACGTTCGAATGCGGTGTTCTTATTATAAAATGACTCATGAGCTTTACTAACGAATTTACTTTACCCACTAATTATTTAAATACGTGCATTGCGGTAAGCACCAACCGCACACTTTGGTCACTACGCAAGACCAGTACGTCTACCATGAGTTTTCACAATCTATACTCGCTAGCGACTGTAGTTAAAAAAATGTATGAAAACTTGTACAGCGCCTCTAGCGGATAGTTTGGTACTAAAATACGCAGTAAACTATACTACAGCGACTGTAGTTTGAGGTTCATTTGCTTAGAATTCGGTAGCATGAGTTACAAATCTGACAGATGTCATAGTAACGTACTATTACTACTGTAGTAACGGCAGGCGATCTAACAGGGACAACTCATGGTAGACACACTGCAGCGCTGTAGTACGGCCGTTCACATGCTGATGTCCTGTGGCAGAGCGCAGTAGTGACCATTTCCGCTAGTTTTAGAACGGAATTAGCCTATGTTCAGATGACCGCGCGGCGCCGCGCGGTTGACTCGGCGCGCGGTTTGAGATTGTAACAAATCAATGTTGTTGTTTACATGACCGCGCGGCACCGCGCGGCGACGCGCGGCTTAAGATCTACAATCCTGTATCGAACTGTTCAGATGACCCGCGCGGCACCGCGCGTTCATCTGAACATAGGCTAAATGTATTATGTTTCATTGTACTACGTGTGGACATAGACTTCCCTCATGGACTTCCAAGTATTGCGGCCGGAAGCGCATCCACCACCGACCTGTGGACGTCCTATGGCTGAATGATGATGATGACTATGTGAGTTACATTCATTAATACTTTTACCTTGCTTGTACTTATACAAGCGATAATTTCAAAGACTGTGGCTTGGTTTATTTGGGCACACAGGACGCTGGCGTTATAAGTACCTGAAATAAAGATATTTTATTTATTATATTATTATAAATAACGTTCAAAGATACACAGGCTTGCAGAAACTGATTTATGCCACATTCGTCCCTAATGTTCGGCCCACGCCATTAAAAAGTATTTGTTCGTCCCACATTGTATGCCGTACTCGGCCCATAATAAAACTATATAGAGTGTAGTAATATATGCGTACTTAGCCTAAAGGGGGTTATTCTGACCACCCCGAGGAACAACTGTAGTTATACGACTTGGATTCGGTGATTTTTATTAAGAGAAGTTTTTTTTATTCTTAAGAGATGATTACGAATGTTGTAACATCAGCAGCGTGATTATATTTATAATGACAAAGTAAAAGCTAACTGATTCTTGAGATCATCACTGACCTCTGTGTCAAGTACAGATAAATACCTAAAACCACAGAAAGTATTTTTATTAAATGCAATAAAAAAATCTGAAATTCAATTATGAACTCAGAATCATGTTTGCAACTTATCCACTTGTAAAAATGTAGAAATGCAAAATAAAATACGAATTCCCCATTTTTTCCTCTCGAAAACGACATGTTTTCAAGCAGCAGTCTTGTAGCATTGCTGTGTTCTAGTTTGAAGGGTAAGGGGGCCGGTGAAAGTACCGGCACATGAAACCTTACAACTCTGTCTCAGGGTGACGGGCGCAATCCAATGCAGGGTTGGTCACATCGTCAAACGCTTCGTGACTGTGATCACCGCGGTGTTTCAATGGTAGAGGTTACCGCTTAACATCAGGTGCGCCATAGGCTGGTCTCGTCATTAAGTCGTAAAAATCCCTTTCGGGTTAGTACATATGTTATAATACACCCTGTAGACAGAGAGTATCATCCAATGTTTTGTCCACGATATCAAATTATTTTCTTAGATCCACCAATGATTGACAGTAATTACTGCGCTTGAAGCTAGAATATAGCATTATTAATTTCAAATCTTTTCAATAAATATAAAAAAAGCACAAAGCGAGTTAGTTTGAGAATAAATTGTGAAAATCTTCTAGTCCTAAGTGTATTCAGAGATCCAAATATATCTCTTTTAAGAATTGAATGTTCATGAATGTTTTAAAGCAAATGAGGACATTTTTGTGCCATTTTGCTTGGTATAATAATTTGTGTTGGGTTTAAATAATTTTTGTTGGTTACTTTAGGCCTACAGGATGCCAGCGTTACGATATCGATGCCTTCTAGGAAGACTAATGGGAAGCGGCCGGTGACTGTGACGGAGATCTTTGCCCAGAATTGGGACCAATTAAAATTTTCCCGATTCTGTCTGTAATCAAATCTTGCAAGTTAAATTTGATCCAATTCCCGGTTATTAATTGACCGATATTTTTAACTTTTTAGCTATTTATATTAACAGGTAATAAAAGCTCGTTTTAAAAGTTTTTAAGACCTTGTTTATTGATAACAAGTCGTTCGGACAGTTGTCATGTCATATGCAAGTGCCATTGAAAAACAACTTCTATGATCTTAAAAATATTTTACATTCAAAAAATCAATTAGGTGTTTACTAGATAATACTATTTTTGAACAAAACAAAGGAACATCGTTCCAGCCATTCTCAAGTGATGGACTTACCTACTAACGAAGCGCATTTAATTTTAATTTATGTTTTTATAAACTCTTTCCCCCGTTCTGTTTATAACGTCTAGCAGACTGTAGTGCATCTTTGAAATATCTTTTTCAAGTGCACCTACTTATAAAACGCTGGCGTCAGCGCCGTGCCACAGAAATTAAAAGTAGTAGACGTAGGAAAATTATTTTAACTTTGAGTTTTAAACGCTTAGGGGCCTTTCATTTATTAGTAAGATATTTTTCTATTTGTTAACAACGCAGGAAAAAAAAGGTTTAGTTAGATGAACCCCCTTCCCCCTCGCAATTTTACGTATCTACCAAAATTTTGAGTGGTTTTTACCGCTTAAATAGTAAAATTCGTAAGGATCCTTATGAAAAGGTGTGTTAATGTTAATTTTCAGAGGCAATCGCAGCAATTTGTAATTATTATTTTTGTTATTTTTTATTTTACGGAGGCGTTTGGCGGTCGCGGAACTTGGCCAATATAAGAAAGAAGTGACATATACTGTACAAAGCAGGCACGAGCTAGGAGACGTTTAAAGTTTAAACGGAGATCAAAACTGTATCAGAAAATTAACACTACACAACACGTTCATGTTTACTCAAAAGCTGATTATAAAATTGATCCGCGGTTGTAAACCAACGAGCCCCACATAATTATGTTTCAAACAGACAGCTCAATTCAATTTGTTTCATCATGAAAATATTAGGGAACTGACCACCTATTCGGGACGCAGCACTGAATCTTAATCCGGCGAGATAATGCTCAAAGTTCCATGAAACTGTGCACAGTGGCACATACCTGGTCATGGCTTGCGCCGAGACCGAAGTGCCCTTAATTATTAAAGTAGCGAGAGCATTTCGTAAACGCGTCGCAAACCTATGAAAGTTACGTCGCGGGCCGCAGAAAAAGGGCTACATCCACCGCAATCACACAAGAAACCTAATTTTAGAATTATTATAGATTGTCGTAAATTCAAGATAAATTTTGAAAATAGTCCCAAAGCACACAATAGCATTTGTTCGCTTCAGAATTTTTTTTCTCGTTGGAAAGAATCGAAAACTTAACCTCTTAACACTTAATGATGTTTTTTTCAGAGTGTTAAACGTAAGTAAGCTAATTATATCGATATTAAATCTGATTCTCGAAATTAGATATTAAAATTTAGATAAGATTTTTTATTTCGATGCGACGGCGACGTACCGATGGATAAGTTGCAGTTCGTGCGCTGTCATTTTGGAGTAAGTTGCAGAACGTGAGTTCTGCTGGTGGCGAAAAAAATACCTCAAACTATAGTAGAAATTGGTGCGTATGAATAGCTTGAAGAAACAATGCCGTAGATAAACAAAACAGAATGGCAAAGGCTTATTAGATTTGCTTATTTCAAGCAACTAACAAAAGTTATAAACTGAGTAGTTGTGTTAGCGCCCTCTTCAAAAACATTGTTACCCAGCGTTTTATGTAAATATGGCCGGTGCGACATGGACGAGGACCAACACTATAAAAAATAAAAAGAACTAGGAAAATTTACAGACAAATGAACAAGACGGGGCAAGTGTAAGTCAGACAGGCAGTTTCTCTTTTTTTAAATAGACCCGTGCACCGTTTTGACCGATATTCAGAGTCAAATGTGTGAGAATTTATTAAAAATATCTTTTTATGCAAATAAAATAATGTTGAACATTTCACACTGCACCATCTAGACCCAAAGTCAGCAGAGTTAGTGGTACCAGATAGTTGATAGAATTCTGTTTTTATTTTGTAATTACATACTATGGGGATCGAACCCGCAACCATCTGCGTGCACCGGGTCCGCCACGGGAGTCTATAAGTTTATATATATATATATATATATATATATAAGACCGAAGCGCAGATGGCGGGACGAACTCGATCAGTACATCGTTGACTGGAGGGAAACAGCTCAGGATCGGGATGTATGGAGGGAATTGGGGGAGGCCTTTGCCCAGCAGTGGGACCCAAATGGCTCATAATAATAATAATAATAATATATATATAAGTAGTTTTGTATATTAATAAAAGCTTAATACCATAACTCCTTCAGCATCGTTGTATATTAAACTTAGTATCGCCTTAAGTTAAAAACTTGCCTTCCATAAAATACATAACTTCTTCGGTATCCTAAGATAGTGCACGAAGAAAACAGCGCCTTCGCTTTATGAGAACATTATTAATGCAAGGCGCATTACAAAATGCATGTTCGAAAACGCGGAGAATCTAGAATTGTCCGTGGACACATGTGCGCGGTGAATAATACAAGCGGTTGCGGGGCCGAGCTCTTTTATAGCGGTTAGGATCATCCGGCGGGATGCGGCCCTTGATTTCCAAAATAAACATAAAATACCGGATATAGGTATGGGAGTTGGGCTGGCTAGGGTCAGGCTAGCATCACGGGGGACAATGCACAATACACCCCTATGCGGGACGTCAGTGCAGATCTAGTTACCCCCACAAGAATAAGATAAGACCGGATATGGGTGAATATTGGGTTACTTGTATTTAAAAAATACACATTTAAACATTCAGAATAATCCCACGATAACGCTCTCTAAAGGACCACAACAGCTGAACCCTCGCTAATTAATCATACACCTTTCACCGAAAACCAAAGACAAAGTCTTCACTTTATGAGAACTAAAAGAGGAGCAAACAGCAGTCAATTTACAAAAGAAGAACACGACACATTTAAATTGAATAAAGCAAATAGATACATTCGTTCGATTCAGATAACTGTTTTTCCAAGTGAGCTTAATTTTTCATTTTTCAGGTCAATTTCCCCGAGCAGCCAACTTTTTATAATATACTACTTTAAAACCTTTAATACTTAATATTTTTCAGAGTCAAGAATTTTCCTAATATCGGGAGCAGCGGAGGTAAGATTTAAGTGTAGATCTTGAGAGTAACCACAAATATCCACGGCGTGCCTTCCGTGTTCCGTGCTAAAATTTATTTCTACATCTCCACAAACGGGAGTAAAGAGTCCACAGGTATAGGACCTACACAGGAACCTTATTAGTAGTTATTATCTTAGTAGTAGTAGAACTTTTTGTGAAAGGTTCATCCGGGGAAGTACTACCACCATACCTATTTCTGCCGCCAAGCAGTAATGTCTTCATTGCTGTGTTCCGGTTTGAAGGGCAAGGGGGCTGGTGAAATTACGGGCACATGAGACCTTACAACTCTGTCTCAGGGTGACGGGCGCAATGCAATGCAGCGTTGGTCACGTGCTTACCGTGATCACCGCGGCATTGCAATTGTAGAGGTTACCGCTTAACATCAGGTGGGCCTTGTCTCGTCATTTAGTAGTATAAAAAAATAACCACAGCACAAGTCCTCGACCTAGTGTGGATCCTGTAGAAGCTACCAGTTTTACAAAATACTTTATCTACATTTGTTATTTATATTTCATCATCGCCATCTCAGCCGTGGACGTCCACTGCTGGACATAGGCCTCCCTCATGTATCTCCATGTACTTATCATGAGGGTTTGTTGCCATACTCACCACGCAGGCGGTTTGGCGAGCGCAGTACGGGGTGTTGATATACGGAAAGACGCTGCTGCCCATCTTCCGGACTTACCTATCCCTTAGCAGATTCTTACTGCATCCACGGGCAAGAAAGAACATGCCCCTTCTCTCTTGCCCTTGCACATTCTACTTTATATATTTAATAATTGTATAATAATTGTAAGCTTGTAATTATTATAATTTTAAGGTTGCACAAAAGGTTTAAGTGAGCTTCGAACCCACGTTGGTCAAACGGATCCTTGACCCTTAGCTAAACCTGGAAGCCAGCCCAGCTCCATTTCAGTTTCGCAACTTTCTGAGCTACGTCGACAATTATTGTTTATTTAAATTGATCAAAACTTTTCTGTATATTATGTTAGATGTAATGAGGAGTTCCAACCCGTGATAAGTCAACATACATATAACCACATATAACTGCCTATGGGAAAAACACTGCTTTCTCAGGTCAATACCCACCAGAGAGAAATTTTGACCCTTTATGGTGAGGGCAAAAGAGAAACGTTTTTAAATTTAGAGCTGACAGCGTAATTTTTTTGTATTTGTTTTTTTTTTATGTAATTGTGTGTATTTGTTCCATTTTAATTTTAGAACGGCACTAACCGAGTAGCTCATTTTAGTCAGTTTTACTTAAATTAAATAAGCTTTAGAGCTAGTTAGTGCTACAACAGAATTGGCTGGCCTGACCAACTCATTCAATATCTTCTTCTTAACATTGACATCTTCGTTTTCGCAGGTGATCAGTTATTCCAAATACCCCATGGCGGCGGATATTGTGCCCGAAACAGCTCAGGACGCGGCGTTGGCAAATGAGAGAAGTGTCAGCCTGGTGTAAGGACATTCGCTGTAATTGTGTTACGGACACGACGCATGTGGAGTTCCTATTTGAATTTTGAACCGAGTATTTCAGATTGAAATCCGTATGACGTCAGCGGCGCTGACCGAATTAGTCCCATGAGGTTTGTCGAGTATGACCTAACGCTTTGCAACATTTTAACTACGGCGGTAGGTAAGGTTTTGAACTGAGCTAAATTAGCAAAGAGATGTTTAAAATTATATGTATATCATCTGTCTTATCTACTAAAATATTATAAAGAGGCAAGATTTGATTGTTTGTTTGTTTGTTTGTATGCAATAAATAGGCACCGAAACTACTGGACCGTTTTTCAAAATTCTTTCACCATTAGAATGCTACATCCCTGAGTAACATAGGCTATATTTTATCCCCGCGTAGTTCGCTTTCCCACGGGAAAGGGAACTACGCGGGTGAAACTGCGGAGTGCTTCTAGTACCATATAGAACAAAGTCGAGTTGGCTACACCCGAGAACGGCTGGAACTATTTCAATCACCTATTTTTTTGTATTTGCCCAAAATAATAATATGTATATAGGCCATTTAAACACGGTATAAGTTCACAGAAAAAAAAAAATATTACGTATTTTCTCATACGTTTTGACATGGCATTTTTTGGTTCGTTCAAAATTATATTTGCATGGTGATTTTTTCTCATATTTTTTCTTGCACGCCCAGGTAGACTGGCAGAAAAAGCTATTAAAATTAAATTTTACATTATAGTTACACATGTTCATTGTTTTTTGTAGGTACAAAAACAATAAAAGTAAAATAAATATTAATATAGATTATACTAATAATGGTAGGTAGTTGATTATGAGGCGGCACGACTGCTAGTTATTAAATAAAAAAACAAATATTACCGAAAACCGCTAATGTACTCAAATTAACTCTATATCTGTTAGTAGTTTATGAGACTAGACGAGACCATCTCAAGAACAAACCGCTTCAAACGTCCCCTACAACTTTGTGAACGGTACTATGACTTGTGCTACTTGTGCAAGCACGTTCAAAACCAAAATTGACTTCATATGTCACCTTAGAGTCCATCCACACTCCTAAGCAGATAAAAGGCCGCCGTAGCCGCAATAAGTTAGGAAGAATATTATTATTGTTGGTACATGGTTGACATCGACGTAATATACAACACTTAACTTCATTATCCCACTCGAGTGCTTCTGGTAGATTTTAAATCCAGAATTTCAAGAGATCCATCTCATAAAAAACTTGATCAGGTGTAAAATAAACAAAAGCAACGAAGGAGCTTACTAACGGAAACTAGCCATGAATATAAAATTGAAGTGCAGCTGCCAAGATATAAACTGAGCAGTACCCACTACGTGTCCTACCGCGGTATTTTGTAAACTTTAAGAGTTTATGTACCACGTTAGGCGTGAGTAGGCATAGTTTACGGCATGAATATTGAGACTCCGGTGCAATAGTATGTACTCTTACCATAGTAAAAACCTATGGGGTTGTCTTTTTTAAACTTTCGCGATCACAACACATTATTAACATACATATAACCGGGTATTTATCGCGTAAATTACCTTTATTATTTCCCGACGTTTCGCTTGGATTGCACCAAGCATGGTCCCGGAAAGACTAGAAGAGTCTTCCCGGGACCATGCTTGGTGCAATGACCATGCCGGTTATATGTACATATGTCAATAACCTATGGGGTGTTTTGATGTCAGGTTTCGCTACTATTTCAATTTACGTGGTGATATTTTTAATCAAAGTAAATACATTTTCCAAAGTACATTAATTATATTAATTATACTCGTACTTTAGAAAATGTATTTGCTTTTTGCACTGCTGTATTTGCGGACCTGATGACCTGAGTCCTTGCGAGAGTCGCCCAGATTGATGCGACACAATCAATATTAGAATATCGTACGACTTGACAGTTCGTAACTGTGTTAGATTGTTGAGCAAGTCAACCTCAGTCTAGGAGTAGCGTAGACCACCTGCTCGCTGGTTGAATGATATAGCTATTAAAGTAACTTAACTTATTGAAGTAGGTCTTAACACAGCAGTAGCAGTTACCTTAGATTAGATTAGATTTGATAGATATATTACTTACGAGTATATATTATGTAGATAGAGCGTAAGTTCAATTTACAGATAATTTAATATTTATTTCAAGTCTTTATTTATTATTAGTACCAATTTTTAATCTATTACTAGCAGCCGTCCCGGTGAAATTCGCACCGCCCAGAATTAACTACCTACTATCACATCTTCTAACTACTACTCTGCAGTAGCAGAGTATTAACTTAGAGTAGTAACTCTACTTCTACCCTACTACTACTCTAATTCTACCCTACTTCTACCCTACTTCTACCGTACTTCTACTCTACGACGATAAACATCTCAACACAAACACCATTTGACAAGCTTTTTTATCACATAAATTGTGTAAAGACGTTTTAAGTTGACATTAAACTTTAATGGAAAATGTTCATTTTATTATTTTTAGTACGTTTCAATAAAAGCTTGTTTGTTAAGAAGTTTTTTTTTATTACTTTTAATTTATTATTTATATAGATGATTGAGCGATTATTCTGTAGTGAAACGATTAAAATAAATAACAATAGTAACATTAAATAGTTACGATTTAAAATGTAAGTCTTCTTGATTCATGCTTAGATTACTTTAGGACTGGATCGGGTTTGTGAAATGTCCAGGACTATTTGTTTTTAATTTTACTCGTGCCAAACTCAATGATACTTGATGATAATTCAATGATTCATTATAGTTCAGATAGCTACAGGGTTTCTCATTGCGCCTAAATCGTACTCAAACGAGCAATTATCCAGACAACAAGTGAGAGATGCATGTTTTCTATTAGTCGGACAAATAAATGCGTTTTCTTTAAGTATAGTTTTGGTGTTGTGTTATATTATACAGCTTTATTTTGAATGTGTGCAACTGTAATAGACTAGCTCAAATGTGTGCTGTTTTAATAAAAATACTTTAACTTTTCACAGATTAAATAAGCACAATAGAAAAAAAAACTGCTCTAAAAAACATCGAAGAAACATTCTGAAGAAACATTCGTGAACGAAAACGATTTATGCCCTTAATTTTTCTGTAGATATTTATACACCATTTTTAAAATGGTGGTTGGATTGTACATAATTACCAACAGTTTTTATTTTAAACGAGAATTACTGTTTTGGCGCTTATTTCATTTCAAGCGAACTTTTCGCGACAGCAGGCGGCCCCCTTCAGTCCGCGTTTGTTAATAAAACCTAAATAAATAGGAAATAAACAGGATTTATTGCGTACATTTTTATTATTTTCCCAACGCGTTTTAAACGTTCTTGGTCGCGGGAAGACGAAAGTTTCTGGGAGCTTCCGTTGCAAATAGATGGCACGATCCACGACTACCTTTAATTCGCCTTCAGAATCAGAAAAGTCTAGTAAAGAATGTTAACCAGTTCGTTAGGTTAGGTTTGGTAGGTAGGTTATTCACGGCTCTATTAGTAAATTATAATTATAAAATAAATAAATAATAAAATAATAATAAATAAATAATGCTGGACAAATCACACAGCATCATCTAGCCCCAAGCTAAGCAGAGCTTGTGTTATGGGTACTAGATGACTGATATACTTAATACATTATACTACATAGAAAGATATTTTTATTATATATAGAAAAACACCCAGAACACACTGAACAAATATCTGCAGATCGTACAGACATTCCCGAGGCGGGATTCGAACCGCAACCCCATTAATGCGCGTAGCAACCATTGTATCTGTAGGACGATTTTCCCCCGTCTGCGAAGAATTTCAAGTTGGTAGCGCTTACTGCGGACTAAGATATCGAAGTGTGAAATATTACATCTACGCAGCCTGTACATACATTGTACATGATTTATTGCAACCCCTTCGGGAGCCGTAACATGTGATGCAAAAACTTTATCTTCGAGTTACATAACTGAGTTAAAGAGATATTATTATTTGGTTAGACCGTTTATTTTGCGCAAGTATGACCATGTCTCGGAGTTTCGCAGGAAAGCCAAGGAGGCTTCCAATACAGCTTCGTCGGAGATTCCATCTATTTTTATATTTTCTTTTCACACCTTCCTCTCTTCCTATCTCGAGGAGGAGAGGAAGACGATTCAAATTTCTTCATCTTTCCCACTCTCTATATATTCGTTCTTCTGAAACTCTTCAGCTCATGACACCTGTGCATAACTGGTCGTACAACAACGAATACGTTACCGTCCAGGCTGTTACCCTGTGGAACGCAGTCTTCCAATCTTTAAATTTCTGGTTAAGGAACACTATTTGTCCTGTTGTCTCAGCTGCTTTTTGATTCATTGACATGTTATTTATATATTTATTATTTTTTATTTATTTATTTATTTAAATAGGACATCCAACACAGGGTTACACATAATACACATAATACTAAGGACTAAATGTTATTAGCCTGGTGCTCCCGTAATTACAGGACGTCACAGCATGTACAAAGTTAGAGCGACAACTGATAAAAAGTATTATTTTTTTGATATGTTTATAATATATTATGGTATGTACGTAGTATTTCAATATAATTTATGTATTTGTAATTACTTTTAACTAAACGTGCGCCATATAACCCCTTGTCGTATTTTTACAATCCAATCCATCTCAAGGTAGAGATCGCTATTTAGCGATAAGGCCGTCAATCGTCACTATGTTTTCACTCTTGTTATTATACGTTTAGTTTTAAGGTGTGCAACAAAGTATTTTTTATCTAATATCTATCTAGACTAAGCTGAGAGGATAGTACCTGTAGCTGCTGCAGAAGCCTTATCTACCTCATATTAAGCCAGGCACAGCAGCCGTGCAGCATTAATTACTACTGACGCTCTATAAATCATCTGTACTAGATGAGCTTTTAGTTATCGAGGCTTGATGTATTCGCTCTGCATCACAAGCATAACAGGTACGACACGAATGCTACGATTTTACCGAATACAAAGGCAGAATAGCGCTATCTATTCAATGAAAAAATATCTACTGTTCATTTCTCTCAGTGCGATCTTGAATTGAAAAAAAATCAGATCGCCAAACTAAGCAAAACTTCGTGTTCAGCTTAGAAAACCTAACTTTTAGCAATTATAGGAAAATAGAAGGATTCCAAGTATATAATGTTATAACTGGCGTTTTGGTCTACATATTATCTGCTTGATAAGAGAACATTAGCATCATATCAATGTATTATCAATCAGAGAAAACAAAATCGCGCGAGTGATAGGTACACACCTGCCCAGTGAACATAAAACACAACTCGTTACTTTTGAATCGACAACCTTTAGCCGTGGGGTGTCGGAATTTGCCCCTCCTCTATTGCCCGTGGATGCAGCAAGAATCTGCTAAGGAATACCTTCGGAAGACGGGCAGCAGCGTCTTCTCGTATATCTATATTCTGCGCTCGCCAACCCGCTTGCCAAGTGGGTATGGTGAGTATGGCAACAACCCCTCATGATCTCATGATCCATGAGGTAGACGTGATGTGTCAAGTAGTTGACGTCCTACGGCTGATGGTATGAGTTGTTCTGTGATATCAGGGACCATGGATTTGTATTAATAAAAAAATATTACATAAGACTCAGCGCGGTTAGGAATGATGGTAAAAAGAACTTATAGTTTTCGTATCAGACCAGTAGCAATAATAAGTTACTTATAAAATTCCTAATAATTGATCGCAGAGACAAACAGCCCGTCAACAACCCGTACTGCGCTCGCCAACCCGCCTGCCAAGCGTGGTGAGCATGGCAACTCCCCCTCTCGAGGAAGGCCTGTGTTCAGTAGTGGACATTTTACGGCTGAAATGATGATAACAAATTCTTATCGAACACTTTAGTCACTTGAACCGCCTGAAACTCTGCTTAAACAGTTCGGCTCCCAATCACATTAGTACCGGTTTATTTGGATTCCGCCGCCGATCAGCGATAGATCTCTCAGAGCTGCACTAATAAACAAGCGATCGCGATGTATGGCTGTGTTACTTTTTTCCAATATTAAATATTAAAGGGGAAACCTCACCCGAGCTATAAAGTTTGGCTTACATGCTTCACCTGGGGCTCTCGCAACCGACAATCTCGTTTTATTGACTAGTGCTGGGCGTGTGTGGATATGTCGAGTTGAGTTCATTCTATACACTCGTATCCCTAGATGCAACCTCGTTACTAGAGAATGCTACATGTTTTTGACATAATTTTCATACACAATGTCAATAAACTGCGCTGTATGTAAGCACTGATTGTACGACAGATTGACTGCATCAATTTATTAACTTAGTACGGCCGACACCGTTATAAAAACGAAGTCCTTTGCATCTATTGTAGGTTTTTTACAGCGTTAGCCACTGGTATGTATGTCGTACTAGACAGCATTATTACATGGTTCTTAATGAGTTATTAATTGTATGTCAGGCACATTGTATTCCTATTTCTTTACCAAATTTTCTAGTGAGGTACATACATACCTAACTTATAATAAAGTCGTTATTAAAGATAACAGATTTACTTGATAAGTTAAATCTCTTATTGTGGTTTTTAAGTACCTACTATATCTTTCAGTGGTCAGTAGGTATGTGTAATCCATAACGGATCAAAGCAGGGGATAATTCTAGTGAACTCTACAATACACTACAATAATTTAGTGAACTACCAGTATTGAAAAAATGAACGGATGCAACGTTAAAACTCCCAAAAACCACAACAAAGAGTACATACACTATATAGCAAATATGTTGATCAGATTTTTTGCGATGCCATTTTTCTAAAAATTATTTTATGGAATCCTCAAACACGAACATCGAATTTATCTTCTTTGTTCCGCTTTCAAATACTATTTAAAAAATGCCCTGCACAATATATAAAACATGATAAAAATGCATATCAAGTAGAGGCACGGTTTTGGAAAGGTATTATTTCAAGTGAACTACGGTTCAAGTCAGTTTTTGAGACTTAATTATGTCTATTTTTTAACACCAACTAATAACGTATCTTTCAAGGAAATCAAACCTTCTACGTCACAGCCGGTTTCACGCTTACTGCGCCTCGAAGGTTACGTTTTAATACAAAGGTGCTTACTTTAACGTACTTAATCTTTTATTACTCCCAAATACAGAACACGTTAATACTTTATAAGCAATTTTTTTTTTTTTTTTTATTTAAAGTGTAAACCCACACTAAGGTATCATTATAGAAATGAAAAATGCAATCAAAATTTCGAAACCGATAAAGGCAGTCAAGATTTTCGACCCGACGGTTAATTGCTCCGTGGCCGAACGGTTAAGGCAGCCTGCGTTGAAGGTGTTCGTTTGAACGTTACGGGTTCGAGTCCCGTCGGAGACAAAATTTTGATTGCATTTTTCATTTCTATAACGTTAATACTTTGTTAACTAGGTATTCTAATAACACATTGACATTGCATTCAGCAGCTGTATTTTATTTTTGAAGCTGTCAGTAGTGTACTACTTAAACTTTTTTATTTTTTTTTATTTGAATAGTGTACAAAATACATAATTGTACCCTAATAATATTACAATCTAGCCAAGTAGTCCAATGAGCAATTTTACTTTGACTTAGTTTTATAAAATAAACTATATCTAAGAATATTGTGTCCAATGGCACTTTTCTTAATGTCTCTATTTAAGGGGAATACACTATGTTCTTGTGTTCTTTTTTACTATATTTACACTTTCACTTTAAACTACACTAACTCAAAAGGTTTAGTTCGTTTTAGTCTTCTCACTTGAACTGTATTATCGAGGAGCTGGATTGCGTCAACGTTTACATGATGATGAAGTCGTTTTTCGTGAGCTTCTGCGTATATTTTATTTAATGAAATTATTTGATGACAATAGCCCTGTACGGGGGCAGCTATGGAACTTAGAATTAGGATAATGTTTATTTTTACCATTTTTTATTTTAATTAGAATTTTACTATTATGTTATTAAATGAAGTGACACCCCTACGGTTCTGTGCTAGCCTCATCCACTGTAGCCCGCCCGCCATCAGTTGCTCTGCATCGAGGCCGAGGTGATGTTCTTTTACAGTTATTAAATTACTGTCTAACTATAGATTACCCTAATATATTTTTTTTTGCGAAACAACTTTATCGATTTTGACGACACTTGCGATTAGATTAGATAAGGCGTAACATATGCTTCTTAAATGTTTAAAAGTACCTACGTAATTAGTGTTCGTAGCATAATTAAATCGCATGAAAATTATAGTCATTTATTCATAATTTGTTAAATCACACGTCAAACATTTTCATATACAATAAAATAAAAAAAAGTATAAATTTATGCTTATGTCTAATCGACAGAAATTAAATGAAATTAAATATATAATAATTATACATGTCAAGAACTTCTTAATGTCAATAAATTCTCAGAATTAGAAATAAATATTTTAACATAAAAAAAACTTAATAATAAACTTAACTTAATTTTATTCAAATTGCAATCAGTATCTTTAAAAACAACAAATATAATGTCGGTATTTAATTACATGCTATGAATTCTTCGTAGGCATAAAAAGTTCTGTCTTTATGCCAGCGTTTCAGTCTAGTTCTGAATAAACTATATTTGAAGCTTCCACAACACAAATTAGGACAACATTCGATTAAAATGTCAACGCTGGATTAAAAAGTGGAAAACCGCAGGAAATACGTAAGTATGTAAGAGTATTTTTTAGTAATTTAGTGCAACATACTGAAGCAACCGAACTTGTTTCTTGATTTGACTTGTGACCCGCAGCACATCCCTATGGCACAGCCATTCTCTACAATATCGAGTAGGTAATCTCCGAGAAGACTGGCAGGGCGCTGGTTGACTGTACGCCCATAAATCGGCCCAATCTGAGCCAGCCCGGCCTCAGAGGGCCACTTGCAAGGGTCCCAATGACACAATTGCGAGTGTTGCGCCCTGCATTGTCCACTTGCCTGTCGTGTTTATCGCAGGAACCAGCTTTCTTTACACTTTTTTGGTCGTTTTCGTAGGTCACGGGGTGCGTGACGAGTGTTTTGATATTCTGTGTACACGATTGTTTTTTACTCGACTGCGCGAAGCAATGTTGCAAGGTAATGTGTTTATCAGCAGTATGTACGTTTGTCCTTTTACGGGACTCTAGGGACCAACGCGAGAGCCGATTTTGATGGTTCTTACGTTCGTCTTAAGTCTTGAGAGTGTCACGTACTCGACAGCTTATAGACGGAGTCGAGATAAATGAATAATGTTTGCTTGTTCGTTGTTTTACATATTGCAAATTTCATATAAATGGGGCTGAAAGAGGGTCTCAAAATTCTCGAACTGGTTTTACTGTGTCATGTTCAGTATCATATGAAAGGGCTCGATTTGCACATTTTATTTATGGTATACTTGATACCTTCTATTACTCCGACGAATAATGATGGCAAGGAACCGCCAAGGTGCACGAGTCCAACTCGAACCTGATCGTTTTTTTTTTAAATCTCAGAGATAAATTAGACCTCATTCCAGCTCACCAGGACCAAATGAGTGAAAGTAAAAATATTTCGTGGAAACGACTTGACCCGAGTAGAGCCGCGAGAAGTGTCCGATCTGTTAGGACTTATTATCATATTGTACTTGTAGTACTAATCTCGTTTTGAACAAATCCATAAATCACTTTTTCCCAGGTTTTTCTAAATGTATGTAGTAAATTCGTAAGCGGGGCAAGGAATACACAACCCGAGATTAATTGCGGACCTTGCTTAATTCCGATATTTAAAAAATTATGCTAATCAGAGAGTTCTTTATAATTTTCCTGTAATATTTACATACACTTCTAATAGCAATAAAAGTTTCAGAGGTTTATCTCCGCAAACTTCGGAGATAAGGGGGGAACGCTATTTTTTTCAACGTTTTTGTGACTAAGTCGAAAACTATACGACCGAAAGTTAAACTAAAATCTGATTATTAATGTGCAAATTAATACCTTTCATGTGATACCCAACATGATCTAGTATCTTCACAAAAAAATTTAAAACCCCCCCTTCGACCCCCTTTGTCTAAAAAACTATGCAAATTAGAGAGTTTGCTATAATTTTCCTAAAAACTTTACATACACTTCTACTAGTTATAAAAATTTCACGGGTTTATCTCTGCAAACTTCGGAGAAAAGAATTTTGTAAATATCTCGGAAACGATGCGGTTTAAAGAAAAAATAGAAACTGTTTATTAATATGCAAATGAATACCTTCACGGAAACTTCACTTAAACATTTTGAGATAAAAATATCGATCCCCTATCCGCCCCCCTGCAATCAAAATAAGAATGTTTTTTAACATTTTCATAAGCTATATTAGTAAAAAAGTGTTATCTTTAACCATTTCAAATTTCAAGTCGATAGCATCAGTAGTTCTCGAGATAACCATTTGTGACAGACAGATAGACAGAGTGATTCTATAAGGGTTCCTTTTTACCATTTTGCCCGGAATTCAAAAAAATCGATAAAACGCACTTCTTGTGCTAATGATGACGTCATGGAAATGTCCCTTTCCTTAACAAATGTCCTTGCCATCTGAAGTACGAAAGGTAGGTTGATATTATCTTGGTTGACTGTACCTAAGAACTCGTGATTTTGAAATGCCTTGAGAATCAAGGAATGGAGTTTTATTTTTCAATAACAAAGCATTTAGATGCCGTGGTAATGAGCCGTTGATAACTACAAATTTCCAGTTTAAACTCTACTTGTCTTCATTGACTGCAATGCGAGAAAAGAAAATAAGGCAAGACACAATAAATAAATAAATAAAAAATAAAAATATTTTATTTCGGATTACAAGGATCCATAATTTTGTTAGTATACACAAAGTCTTATTACTAGGGTTAGTTATATGTATCTAATAAAAATTATTACTTAAATTACCTACCTAAATTAAATCACTCTCTCCATAAAACATTTCCACAAGGGAGAGGTGATTCTACCTGCTAAGGTTTGTAGGATGGTGTTGGGACTGTCACGCACTCTGCGCATCAGGGATGCGGTCTTTTTACGGAGGATGGCAGCAAAGCCATCCGTCTCATATTCCGCAACAATACCACGAGAGCAAAATGTAACAAAAATTGGCGGATATTTTAATATTAATGATTAACTGTTTTTGGTGATACAACTTCACTGTTTCGTGGGGCAATAAGTATAGAAAGCTTTTATGTTATTACGTGCAAGTGCCACAAAGCGGAATCTGCCCGTCTCCAGGCGTAGATGAAGACCAAAGAGAAGGGGACGGATTTGTAAAAAAAGGCCTTGTAGACTGCAAGACGACCCGTTAGGAGAGCGAAGTGGAAGAAAAGGCTAGAAAGGCAGACCACCAGATGGGAATAATAAATACCAAGGAGAGAGAGAGAGAGACATGCAATTGAGAAACAAGCGAACAACGTAACTTTTTAAAAATCTGCCAAGTGAGAGTCGGACTCGCGCACGAAGGGTTCCGTACCGTCTGTGAATATTTCCAGCGTCTATAAGCGCCCATGTTGCCGTTATTAATATCGACAAAAATGGCATTAAAATCACGTTTGTTGTATGGGATCCCCCCTTAAATATATATTTTATTTCATTTCCATTATTTATTTTTAAAATGAATATACAACATAATATTCTGTGAATATTTCAAGCATCTACTTGTAGCCGTCATTAATATCTAGTAAAAACGATCAACATCATGATGATGATGAAAAAATGGCTAAAAATCACGTTTGTTGTATGGGAGCCCCCTTAAATATTAATTTTATGCTGTTTTTAGTACTAAGACTCCGCTGTCCGTCTGTCTGTCCGTCTATCCGTCTGTCTGTCTATCTGCTGTCTGTCACCGGGCTGTATCTCATGAACCGTAATAGCTAGACAGTTAACATTTTTCGCAGATGATGTATTTCTGTTGCCGCTATAACAACAAATACTAAAAACAGCATAAAATTAATATTTAAGGGGGCTCCCAT
Source organism: Pasiphila rectangulata (assembly GCA_963082625.1). Lineage (NCBI taxonomy): Eukaryota > Metazoa > Arthropoda > Insecta > Lepidoptera > Geometridae > Pasiphila > Pasiphila rectangulata. The sequence goes on along the minus strand of OY720236.1, from coordinate 23,832,097 downwards.
ACGACAAACGTGATTTTTAGCCATTTTTTCATCATCATCATGATGTTGATCGTTTTTACTAGATATTAATGACGGCTACAAGTAGATAGATGCTTGAAATATTCATCGGTCCCATTTTTTTCCCTCTTTTTTCCCCTTTGGGTACGGAACCCTAAAAACGTATTTAAACCCAAGCAATGTGAGGATAGTGGTAATAACATAAAAACAGGTAATTTCCGCTCAACTCTGATGGGCGAATGGATATAATCCCTTTTTGCACGAACTCTGAAAGGACCGGCGCTGGAAAGACTAATCCATACACGGTAGTTGTTGTCGGTACGACCACTTATACTTTTAACTAGATTAGATGTAATTAATATAATCGAAAATAAGACAAGACGCGATACCTCGAATAAGACAAGACAAATGTCGTGGGGTGCCGGCAGTAGAATGTCACCCCTCCTCTCATGCCCGTGGATGCAGTAAGAGCTAGCAAAGTGATACCTCCGGAAGATGGGCAGCAGCGTCTTTCCTGTATCAACATCCCGTACCCCGCTTGCCAAGCGTGGTGAGTATGGCAATTCCCCTCATGGAGATCAATGAGGGGTATTTTCTATACTCACCAGGCGGGTGGCCTGGGTTCAGTAGTTAAGGTTTTACGGCTGGAATGATGATGATAAATATATCGAATTTCGAATTCTGACAGTTCAGGATACAAACGAGCGTACCTATACAGACTGTATCATAATATGTGTACTATCCGAAAGGGGGGGGGGGATCTTATAGGCCTCAAGTGGAGTGGGGCATGACACTTGGCCAGACGAAGTGACGACAGGTGAACAAAAGCGCTGACTAATGTGTCAGCCAAGAGAAAGGTACATAATAGGGGTCTAACAAATGTTAGTCTGGTAACGTCGTCATGGCTATCTGCGGTCAACAGCTTGAAAAGTCGATGGTTGAAAGAATAGCGAACGAATGGGAACAGCAGAGAGGCCTAGGCTGACGATGAATATGCTAAAATCATTCTTCACCAAGACCGTTAGAGTTTGTAGATGAGTTCATTGATCTAAGATATCAATCAAAATAATTTAAGTATTAAAATACTATACTATTATATATATAATATATTATACCGGTACTTATATAGGTATCACAATATACCTATGTAAGTTCTCGCAAGCCAAACGTTTGTTTGATATTGTACCATAATATCTACCTACATAATTTTCTCGCAAGCCGAGGCGGGCGGGGAACATGCTTCCCACCGTGCATGCGAACAATCAGATACGCAGAGCACAGCCATTCAGTTCGCTTTGCAGAATTTCGCAATGAGATACAATCTTCTTTTGAAACATCGAGTGTTATGTTTGATTTGCTTCTACCTGTTTATACCTCTATACTGACAAGAATATCCATCTCAGCCGTTGGACTCTGCCCACGTCTACTGCTGTACATAGGAGGTCAAAGCTTAGAAAACTATAAAATAATGGAGAGTCGGTAGGACTGAGTAATGAAACTTCGTTAATGTCTACACTAACGTACGCTGCTTGTACTCACACATTGAGACCCAAAATCTGGTGCATTATAATGTTGCAACTATACTACATCAAGACGAACAGCGTCAGCAACAGTTAAAACATGCTGCTGAAGCTGTACGTCTTCGTGTAGTATCAATATGATTGCACAAGAAATGGTATCAATAACAGTTTGGTTTATTGGCAAAACCAACGTGCGTGCGTCGGCGTTATTGTTAACACACATATTATAAAGACAATGCCACAGTTTTTGGTATTTAACTAATGATTTTAATTTTTGGTTCCTGGGGCATTGCTGGATGAATTAGGCTTACCCAGCACCTATTTGTTTACTGATCCAAATAGAAGGAATGTTATCAACATCTTTGTTAGTTAATTATACGGCAGACATATATATATATAGATAATTTATGCAGCGTCAGCAACTGATAATTCGGGACGTTGTTATGCTTAGAACATATTATTTTTAGATGGATTAGGCTTGCCCAGCATTTATCCTCTGTTTAGGCGATTCCGCAACCGCGACCGATTCGTCATTGGACTGTTCGTCGACAGCACGATAAAATGAAATAAGGCTGACAAGTTCTTCTTCGTTTGTTTAGAGCGTGCGTGACAGGACGCGGCCAAGTTACTGCCAGAGTCAGCCCCACCACTGAAGTCCGATAGACACGGCGCTGCTACCATAGAAATAAATACAGAGTATACTGTAGACTAGTTCCCGCTTTTTCCGTAAGACTTCAGTGGTAGCTCCGCGGTATTGTGTAAAACCAAACACAAAAAGCCATAATATAAAAAGACAAGACAAGACTATCGTTACCACCTAAAGGCCCTGTTAAACAGAGAGCGTAATTAGCGCGCGTCAAGGCGCTAAAGCGTCCTGGCCTGGCGCCGCGTTATAGCGTCGCGTTGTGTTGTACTGAACAGGCTATAACCTGTCAAACAGCGCTAGCGCGCTACCCTACCAGTACGCGACGCTCTAGCGCCGCGTCATGACGTCGCGTTGTATTTTATTACAGAATATTAGTTAGCGCCGGGTGTGTTCTTCGTAAATTATTAGTGAAAATGACTGAAAAGTTAATAGAATGTGTTAGAAAATACCAGTCTTTGTATAACACAAGGAACAGTGCAATCAATCAATCAAGACATCGTGACCAAGTAGTAGTACCTACCTATTCGTTATCGTGAGGGACGACTACTGAATAGCGTCGAAGCTATCACACACAAAGTGTACGACGTTAAGGCCAGGACGCTTTAGCGCCTTGACGCGCGCTAATTACGCTCTCTGTTTGACAGGGCCTTAAGTGGCGGAGATGATGACGTTTTCTTTAAATTAACAGACGAAGGCTATTTATGACAAATAACATTCGCTTAGCCATATACTCGTATATACTCCTCAAAACAAAGGCCATTTCAATGTGTTGTTAATGTTTTTTCTATTAGTAAGATATTCTGTTTTTAGGGTTATAAACCGTTGATATATCAGTCAATCAGGACTTTGAATTATATATTATATAGATTGAATTTTTGAATGCTCCACGGGTGTTGGATTGACGGATCCAATTTCATAATGCCTGCGAAATGGGAACTGCTAAAAGCTGCTGAAATAGCTGTGCCGCGTCTGTCTTTTTCGGATTCGGCTTATTTACCGTTTTTAACGGTATCAGAATAGATAATATTATGTGAACAGTTTATTTGCAACTTCAATCTATTATACGACTAGCTGTCCCGGCGAATTTCGTATCGCACCTACTACACCACTGCTTACAACTTACCCTCCAACTACCCTACAACTATCCTACAACTAACCTAAAACTACCTTGAACTACCCTACAACTACATGGGGAGAGCAACTAAAATCGATCAAAAGCTGACATAACACTATATTTAAACTTCATCAGCAACATCATTCCAGCCGTAGCACGTCCACTACAGAACATGGATATCCATGAGGGGCAGTATGTGAATCTAATCTAACACAGTTTTTAATACGCCACTATGGTGTTAGAGATATCTCTTTGGATCTACTTATTTCTTATCTCAGTAACAGGATACAAAGAGTTGATGTTAATGGAAAACGTTCTTCGGGATCTGTAGTCACAATGGGTGTACCGCAGGGATCAATTCTTGGGCCTTTTCTATTTTTAATTTACATTAATGATCTACCTCATCTTGTCAAAAACAATCATGAGATTGTATTGTTTGCTGATGACACTTCACTTTTGTTCAAAATGAAACGACGTACCACCGATTATGACGAGGTGAATAATGCAATCTCAGAGGTTGTTAATTGGTTTAATGTCAATAACCTATTACTTAATGAAAATAAAACAAAATGCATTAGATTTACTCTCCCTAATGTAAAACAGGCTGATGCCAAGATTAAATTAAAAGGTGAAAGTTTAGACCTTGTAGAAAAAACTGTATTTTTAGGCATAACTTTAGACAATAAGCTTCAATGGGGGCCACACATAGAACAACTATCGGGTAGGCTTAGTTCTGCAGCATATGCAGTCAAAAAAATCCGCCTTCTTACAGACGTTGATACCGCTAGACTTGTTTACTTCAGCTATTTCCACAGCATTATGTCTTATGGCTTACTACTGTGGGGATGTGCTGCAGATATAGACACCGTATTTGTGCTGCAGAAGAGGGCTATTCGTTCTATCTACAATATGGGTCCCAGAGAATCACTTCGCACTAAATTTAAAGAAATAAATATAATGACAGTAGCTTGTCAATATATTTATGAGAACCTGTTGTACACCCATAAAAATATTGCTTCGTTTAAGAAAAACAGCGACAATCACAATGTAAATACAAGAAATAAGAATAAACTCGCTGTGCCCACTACTAGGCTCCATAAGGTGAAAATATCTTTTAAAGGGCAATTTATACGCTTCTACAACAAACTCCCAAGTGAGTTGCAGAAGTTATCATTGAATAAATTCAAAAACATTATTAAACGCAATCTGTGCAATAAAGCTTATTATAAAATATCAGATTACCTAGAGGACAAAACCACTTGGGACGGAATCTGCTCCAACTCCGTCAAACGTAACATAAGACAAAATAAAATTGTTAAATGATGACTATAACGACCGAGTTAGGTTCTTCTGTTCACTTCTTTTCCTAACTCGCGTGTCATCTGAAGTGAACAGATTCAATTATGTGCTTTATTCTATTTATTTGTGTTGTTTTATTTTGTAATTTGTGACGCGTCAATAAGGTCCATGCGGCCGCACTGAATAAAGTATTTTTTGATTCTTGATTCTTGAATAAGCTTGGACTACGACCAACCTGAGCAGTTGCTATCGATTCAATGTTAAATTATTAAATGGGTTAAATATAAAATAGTTTTAATATTATTATTGAAAAATTTTGTGTATTATATAGGTTATAAACATATGCTTTTTGTAGTCACAATTAAAATAAGATATTTTTTTCTCTATTCTGTTTCTACAATCACTACATAGTATAAAACAAAGTCGCTTTCCGCTGTCTGTCTGTCCCTATGTTTGCTGTAATTATACACATTTTTTTGAGCTTACATTGCAATCACTGGCTGAACTCTACGAGATAGATAAAAAATATGAACTGCAGTATTGTACACCTTAAAATGGTCTACAAAAAAGTCCGCGATGGTATGTCTATCTCTTAGGGATAACCCACAATAACCATTTTTTATCCTTTACTTTTTACGAGAAATAATGGCTGTTAAGCAATACAGCATAAATTCTTATCCAATTAAGTAACTTTAATACATTGTGTATTTAATATAGATTAATATGGCCCTTTACTGCAGGTAATTTAAATTAATATTTTCGAAGTTACAGATTTAAAATGCAGGGACATAGCGGTTGCGACGCGCGACGGTACCAGCCGGGGGGCCGGCGGCCTAGAATGATGATGCGCTTTACCCGCGTTTATCTGAAGCTCTCAAACGAGGAAAATATCAATTATCCTTACATATTATAAAACAAAATCGTCCGCCGCGTCTGTCTGTCTGTTCGCGCAAAACTCATAAACTACTGAGCGGATTTTCATGCGCTTTTCACTAATAGATGCCAGTTCGCTGAACTGTTGAACATGTCGGAAAATGTATTGCAGACTGGGAGCTGTCTTGGCGTGTGCCGCCTAAACCATTTAAGTTAAGTGCGAGTAGTGATGTCTATAATAATTGTTTCTCTTTGAAAGGTCTACAAAAATATGCATTTATTGCGAAAACCTTCAAACAAAGATGGTGTTAATATGTATCCAAACAAGTTCCTTCAACATCTTGAGTAGTTGATATAGACCTTATAATTTAAATATATACCTTACGAGTTAAAACTCTCGCGCGACAAAATAATAGCGATGCGGGCGTACGTCTAACTTCTCCTAAACAGTTTAACCGACACAATTGAACCCGGTAGATGGCGCTGCTGTCAGCATGTCTACATAACAGCGGGCAGGACGACGTCTGCCGGGTCCGCTAGTAACCAATAAGTAACAACTTATTCACTTCTACTCATAAACTCCTGATAGAAGCGAAGAGTGAGCCCTTGCGTCTACTCACAAGTGAAAACTTAGTTAAAGCAAGGTGTCGATCTTATCGATCCATAAAGGTTTTTTGTACTAAGTGCCTACGGTTGTTGAAAAAATACTCTTTTTTATAATCTAGGCTAAGAATATGTTTAATGTAACTACTTTGTTAACCTTTCCTGAAATAAACACTATTATTATTTAATAATATACTGCACTTGCCAAAGATAAAGATACGTTTATTTTGTCACACAAATTACAATTAATCCATATACAATATGGTTTAATCTAATTAATAATAAGGTTTAAAAAATAAAAAAATGTAACAAAAATGGTCCAGAACGGGTCCGTACCACAGCGCAGTATATGTTGATACATGGAAAGACGCTGCTGCCCATGTTCCGGAGGTATCCCTTGGCAGATCCTTACTGTATCCACGGGCAAGAGAGGAGAGGAAAAATTCTGATGCCGGCATCCCACGGCCCCGACTTCTTGGTAAAAATAAATAACTATTCAATATTTTTTGCAATTTTCGCCAAAAATAACGTCGCTTAATCTTCGCAAGGTGACATAAGATATCACATGGAATTTATCAGGAATGACCTTTTGATAAAGCAATCATTGGGCCACGTAATTCGTATGTCGAAACGTATTTTACATAATGATACTTTTTAGAGTTCCGTACCCAAAGGGTAATAACGGGACCCTATTACTAAGACTCCGTTGTCCGCCTGTCTTTCCGTCGGACTGTCTGTCTGTGTGTCTGTCACCAGGCTGTATCCCATGAACCGTGATAGCCAGAGAGTTGAAATTTTCTCAGATTAAATTTGGTATGTAGGTACTCGTATGTTTGATATTTCTTCACGCAATAACTAGTTTACCTTACCGATTGGGCTGAAACGTTGCACACGCATAGACGTTGGAATTGAATTAGGGATTAACACAAAGGATACTTTTTATTCGGGTACCGCGCGTGCGAAGCTGCGGACAGAAGCTAGTTTCTTGTATTATTCTGATTATACTTATAGCTATATGATACTTATACATACAGTCATCATTTCAGCCATAAAACGTCCACTGATGAACACAGGCCTCCCTCATGGTTCTCCATGAGGGGGGGGATTCCCGCGTATCTTCGAGGATGCGCGAGCATTTTTTGTCAGGTTCAAGCATTTATGCACTTTATTGTAATTTCTTTAAAGTTTATTTTCAAGTGCGTTAATAAAATCCTCTCCGCTGCGCTCCGTTCTGTCTGCGCTGAGCCTCATGAGCTCGCGCCGTTTTGTTTCCACACGAAATGAGTGAGCACGCTCATTTAAATCTCCTTTCACGGTTTGTCAACATACATACATTCATCGCAACTTCGTCAACGCACGTACAAACTTCCAGAAACTTCTAGAAGTTCGCAGAAGCGGCGAGTGAAGCTTTGTGTAGCTGCTCGTGAAAAGTGTCTACGAATCGAACTCGTCTTCTAATGCAAAAGTTTACATTATATTTCTTTCAATTTACTATTACTTGCCGTGAGGTGCCGGTAGTAGAATGTTACTCCTCCTCTCATGCCCGTGGATGCAGTAAGAGCCTGCCAAGGGATACCTCTTGAAGATGGGCAGCAGCGTCTCCGTGTATAGACATACCGTACTGCGCTCGCCAACCCGCCTGCCAAGCGTGGTGAGTATGGCAACTACCCCTCATGGAGACCCATGATGGGAGGCTTGTCTTCAGTGGTGGACATTTTACGGCTGTATTGATGACTATTATTTATTTCTCTTTGAGGATAAGATTACAAAGGTCTGAGATGAAGGTAACACATTCAATACATGTTTAGGTTAGGTTAAATTTATTTATTTATTTAACACTATAACACACAACAATTGTGTAAGGAGGACTTAATGCTAAAGCATTCTCTGCCAATCTTTAGTCTCAGTCCAAATTTAGTGCGCAGCAATAACATAACTACAAAACGAAGTTCTAAAAGTGAAGCATGTAATATGTTGCTTACCTTCACTAAGATTTTTGTAAAGTCCCACGGGATAACAGGAACCATCCCCGTGAGTGAACGGGGAACAATCACATAAGACCATGGTGCGGGCGCATAACACACCCTCTGCAGACTAATTAAAAGTATATACGCCCGTATTTTGTTGATGAAGTTTTCAAGCTTTTCAAACTTCATCACGTCATGGGGCCCTCAATATAAAAGCTCATTACGGTTCTCGGATGTGAAGTGACTTGATTGACGTTTACATCCCGTGTAATTTAACCGATTTTGTCAGAATTCATTCACAAAGAAAACTGCATTGATACTCTCTGCGATATGAATTGACTAATTCAAAAAAGCTATAGCCTATTCGCACCGCGGTGCGAAAGAACCCATTCAAAAGGGGACTGGGCGATTTGCGCCGCGGTTCGAATCGCTTGTGGTGCGAAACGATCCGCCGCGATTCGAATCGCTTGTGGTGCGAAACGATGCGCCGCGGTTAGAATCGCTTGTGGTGCGAAAATATGCGCCGCGGTTTGAATCGCTTGTGGTGCGAAAATATGCGCTGCGGTTAGAATCGCTTGTGGTGCGAAACGATGCGCCGCGGTTAGAATCGCTTGTGGTGCGAAACGACTAAAGACCCGATAAATTGGAGGGCCCTATTTTCCAATAATTCGCAATGACTAAATCGCTTGAATTCTTCTAATTTTCGTTCGACTCAAGTAATTTAGTTTGAATAATGTAGTAAGTTGCCGTGGGGTGGCGGCAGTAGATTGTTGCCCCTGCTCTCATGTCCGTGGATGCAATAAGACCCTGCTATAGGACACCTCCAGAAGATGGGCAGCAGCGTCTTTCCGTGTATCAACATCCCGTTCTGCGCTCGCCAACCCGCCTAAGGGTAGCATTCTTCTGCCAGCACCTCACGGCAATAATAAAACTAAATTCAACAGTAAAAATATTGTTTATTGGAACGTAAAAGTGTCACCATCATGAATTCTTAATCTGTTTTATCTGTGACAAGCAACAAACGTAATTTTCTTATTCACTGATATAATTATATCTGTCAAAATGGTGCCTTCAGGGGGGCGGTGTCACGGGTAAGAGGGCAAATTTAGATTGTTGTTACAATTTTAGTGCAATATTTGACATTATAATTTCCTTAGAGGACGTCCTCTTCATATAATATTTTTTACGATAGATATTATAGATATTTGACAATATATAATCAAGATCTTTAGTCAACCCACGGACCCACGGACGGACCTTCCCCTCTGCCACTCTTGTACGCAAAAAATCTAACAGGTTTATAAAAACTAATTCAGTTACCGATTTGCCAGTTACAGAATCGCTTTCGCCGAGATAGGTACTCCAGAGAAAAATCCTATTATGTGCTCATGACGTGTTTTACACATTTAATTAAAAACCACTAATCTACTGAAATATGTATAATGTTTCGGATGTGACTGTAATTTTGATGGAATAATAAACAAAATAAATATTTTTTATTATAGACTTTATTGTAGACCCATAGGCACGTGGCTTGTCCTGATTTATGTCGTCTAAGTTCTACGCAGGCACTCCCATCTTTCATTCCACCCGAACTGCAACGAAGCGCCGTTCAGATATTGTAAGTAGGATAGAGACATGGGAGTCAGTTATTGCGAGGAGACACTTTTTATTTCTAAGTTTCACTTTTTAATAGAACTGTCTGACCCGCGCGGTTTCACCCGCTTTAAGACAACGTTAATTGGGAAGGGCCATGCATGAATCATGATTACAGCAGTCTATGTATGTAGGTTTATTTACGGTTACCGATTTTGAATAAACTATTAATTGATTAGTCAATATGTCTAGGCTACATTTTAACCAAAGTCATTTCATCTGCTAGGTATATTTTAACTTATGTAATGGCTTTTGAGAAATATTATTTTATTTCCCAACGTTCATACACATTATCTCAGTCGTAGGACTGCTGTTCACGTCCACTTAGGCATAGGCATCCCCCCCACATGGATCTCGTAAGATCATGAGGGGTGGTTGCTATACTCGCCACGCTTGGCAGGCGGGTTGGCGAGCGCAGTACCTCGGGATGTTGATACACGGAAAGTCTCTGCTGCCCATCTTCCGGAGGTATCCCTTGGCAGATTCTTACATAATCCAAGAGAGGGAACATTCTACTGCTGGCACTCCACGGCGTATTTACTAACGTAAATGTAAATAAAGTATGTCATGTCACCGTAGGTTAATAATGTTTCTATTGAAAATCTGATGCGTTAGTCGAGAAATTCAGGTAAGAGTTACGGCGACGGTGGACGAAATCTATCTTTTACCCGACTACGCCAGGATTTCCCACAACACGTTCAGCATTTGCTTTTGTTCGCGCACTAAAGCTAATCACAACTCGATATTGAATAATTCAACTGCCGTTCATTTCTTGCTTCGTGGGTCCTATAAGCGTCAACCACGTCAGGTCCACGTACCAATCGGTTCGACACAGTTAACGTGTACGAACAATACCTGCCACTCATCTAAACTGTAACAAATCAATGTCGCGTTGGATACAATATCAATCAATATTAACTTTCATTTCGTTTGCTGATTCAATATTTTACAATCTCATATTTAATTTGAAATTTTTGTAGGTGTAACCAAAGATTTATATCGTTAGATACGCCTATAGCGTAATGAGACCGCGCCGTATTGTAAAAAAGTAAAAGTAAAGTAAAAGTGTCTTTATTGCTATAGTACGTGTATAACAAGGTGTTACATATTTTATAAAAAAGTATCAATGTCTATTATCTTATAGCGATAAGACCGCCCATTGTATGTTATATTTGTCGGTGTTTCTCTTTGTGAAATTTATGTTATATGGTGAATGTACAATAAAGAGTTTATCTATATCTATCTATCTATCTATCAATTTACTCTGCCATGATTGGCATGCAACGTCTTGTTACAAACAAATGATTAACATAATATGAAAATAAAAAATGTTGATTAAAATAATAAAATTGTTTCCACAAGAAATGAGTGAGCACGCTCATATGGTATCGGTGTACCTCTAAACACAGTATAAGTCGGATGTGGTGCGTGCGTTATATTGTTAACGCACATTTAAAGACAATGCAAGAGATTTTGGTGTTAGGGCGCATTAGATACGCCCTTACCGTAGTGAGACCGCGCTGGTTTGTATCCACACGAAATGAGCGAGCACGCTCATTTGGAATCAGTGTACCCAATGTACACCAGTTTACCCAATGTACACCAGTGTACCCAATGTACACCAGTGTACCCAATGTACACCAGTGTTAGCCAGACGTGGTGCGTGTTATTTTTGTCACATAAGTTCGTGCAATATGATTTTACAACCATATTGAGTGATGTTCAGCAGTGGAAGTTGTACGGTTGAAATGATAACGAATACATGTGTATGGTGTGTTCCCAACCCATCATAAGCGTAACTGCATCTACACTTTTACTTCACTTCACTTAAGACTCCAGTAATAGTGAAGGCTCGCTTGTTTTCAGATCTGATAAGTAGTAAATATGAATTAATGAATTGCATTCAAACCTTGGGAACACTGGCTTTTGTTTCGGCAACAATAGCTCCTTGTGTACAGTCAGCATCGCGTACATACATATCGCTCGGAGATACCCCCAATTTATTATCTTTTTCTGTGCCGTGGGGTGCCGGCAGTAGAATGATACCCCTCCTCTCATGCCCATGGATGCAGTAAGAGCCTGCTAAGGGATACCTCCGGAAGATGGGCAGCAGCGTCTATCCGTGTAACAACATCCCATACTGCGCTCATCAACCCGCCTGCCAAGCGTGGTGAGTATGGCAACTACCCCTCATGGAGATCCATGAGGGAGGCCTGTGTTCATCAGTGGACGTTTTATGGCTGAAATGATGATTCTCTTTTTCAGCATTTTTTGTACCGTCAAAATATCTATAGTCTCTTCGCAAAGCCGGTGAAGGACGGACAAACAGACAGACAGATAAACAAAGCGAAACTATAAGGTTTTCTTGTACTACGAAACCCTAAAAATAAAATCCCCTAAACCATGGTAGTAAGCTTTTTACAATAAAATATCCTGCCGACGCACAGTCCAATGCCGGATCGGCCATAGGAGAACTACGGTTGCGGAATCTAACAAAATGAAAGGACTGCATTTGCTTGAAAATATTATAGAGTATAATTTTTGAAACGAATGCAATAAAAAGAAGGAAATCAAACGCTACGGACTCCTTTGGTTCTTATTGCATTTTCTCAACAGTTTCGATGTTGATACAAACGGTGCGGTGAAAATAGTCTAAGAGCTGCTGCACGAAATGTTCTGTAATCGTGATTCAAAAGAAAATACTTTGATAATACAGAATCAAAAATGTCGTTATTTGGGGTAAGTAGTTTTTTTATTTAGGGTTCCGTTTGCGAAATATTAAAGTGTTAAACTTTTTTCGAGCGTCCCCCCATAAGTGATGCTGTTTCCCAAACATACCGGAATACTCAATTAATTCCTGTTATATGTTTTGGTAAACGTAAAAAAACATACACCAACTTTTAGCTCCGGAACCCTACACAGCGCGTAGCCCGACACGCACCTGGCCCAATTTATTTATGAAAACTCCTCAGTAACATCCTTCGGTCTCGAGCAAAAGAATAATTTAATTGAGATTCATTTTGTAAAAACGGGAGTTACTCACGTAGTATTGTAACGTCGGAAGATTATTCCGACACGTTTCGATTTTTCAAGAAAATCATCATCATGGGATTGAATGCCCGTCCGCGCGTGGGGCCGACACGACACTTTTACAAAATGAATAGTATAATAATATAATATAATAGTAGCTAGACTCACACATCAATATTAACATAATGCAGAAACAAGCAGCCATTCATACAGTCACAATATTAAGCAAAGTTCTTGGGGATACAGTTTTTGTCAATCGGGGGGGAAATAACGAACATCAGGGGGAACCTGAGCAATCTTTTCCTTGAGGGTCTCAAGGCGGATGCTCAGTAAAACCGAGTCAAAAGCTCGAGTAGAAAGGAATTTCACAAACTAATAATAGTATAATCTCACGTTAATTTTGAAAGTGAATTTAATTGAGATTGTTCAAAACCGAGTCCCACGTTGTAAGCCCGCAGCAGCCACCTAGCAGTACTAATCAACATTTCGTATTGATCTTCCACCGTCTCGTCGCCGATGACATTTTAATTAGCCAGGGATTATGAATCGTACAATTAATATTTACTTATCGAATTTCAGTTTAAGTCCTCGCGACGCCGAAACTTAAATAACGCTTCCAATTTCTGTTATCAATACATAGTATAAAACAAAGCCGCTTCCCGCTATCTGTTTGCTTAGATCTTTAAAACTACGTAACGGATTTTGATGCGGTTTTTTTTAATAGATAAATTCAAGAGGACGGTTTATATGTATAATACATGCATAATATTGTAGAGAAACACTGATAATTTTGGTGGTTTCTAATGTGAGGTTGCCGTGGGGTGCCGGCAGTAGAACGTTGCCCCTCCTCTCTTGCCCGTGGATGCAGTAAGAGCCTGCTAAGAGCTACTTCCGGAAGATGGCTGATCTAACAATATCAGCGTCCCGTACAGCATGATTACCAGTTGCTGACGCTGTATAAATCATATATAATAGATGCAGTCCCACTGCTGGGGAAAGGCCTCCCATACTTATCTATTCAAAGCTATTGTGATCCAGTCCAGTGTGTGTGTAATTAGCCTGTATGATCCCACTGCTGGGCAGAGGCCGCCCTTCCCTTCTCAACACTTTCCGGTCCAAGGCGTTGGTCGAATAACAATGCAATATCCCAGGGTTTCCCACTGCGTGTGACGTGGGTGCGAACTTGGCTAAGTGGCAGTAAAGTGACGTATAACTTGCCTAGTCGTTAACGTAAACTTGTATAGAAGTTTAACTGGCTCATCGCCGTGAGACCACGATGGAATTGAGAGTTTGTGATTCCGTGACAGTCTCGTCTCTTCATATATTCTAATTCTGATACCGGCAAGCTGATTACGTATCTAGCGACAGGTGTGCAACAGGCCCGAATTTCGTGACCATCGCTATCAAAAGTTTATTTTGTTATTATGTTTAGTTTTAAGGTGTGCAATAAGTAGTGCGTAGAAGAACTCGGGTCACCGACATAGCCAAACGGACTAGCACGTTGAAGTGGCAATGGGCAGGCCATGTAGCTCGCAGAACAGATGGCCGATGGGGCCGAAAAGTTCTCGAGTGGAGGCCACGGACCGGCAAGCGCAGCGTAGGACGTCCACCAACAAGATGGGATGATGACCTGGTGAAGACCGCAGGTCGACGGTGGATGCAGATCGCTTCCAACCGCAATAACTGGATATCCATGAGGGAGGCCTATGTCCAGCAGTGGACGTCCTACGGCTGAAATGATGATGATGAATAAAGTATTTTCTATCTATCTATCTATCAAACGTCAAATTAGGGGGCTGCATAGCGCTGTCTGTCTGTCTGTGCATGAGACGATTACAACCGAACGCGTTGATCGATTTACATAAAACCTTTTTTGTTATAGTCTTTTTTAAACTTTCGCGATCACGACACATTATTAACACATATTTAAACGGGTATTTATCGCGCTATTTACCTTTTTTGTTGGCACCGTCTTAATGAGAGAAGGGTACTTATTGATTTTGGTGACCCTAAGGTTACAGGGACCGGAGTTATTGTGACCTCAAAAGGTCACCAAAAAATAAAAGTCTTGAGAAATGCCATTTTTGACCTTTGGTGACCTTTTGAGGCCTTGGACCTCTTGTCTGGTACCCCCGTATCAATGCTTGTGTGATGTAGTTATTAGGTGTTGCTGTGTTTTCGTCACAAAGTTAATGAGGCGTTTTCATTAAAAAGTAAAAATTTCAAAAATAGTTCCCTCAAACCTTATAGATGGCGTTAGTTTTCTTTTAATGAAAGGAAACACAATTTGACAATGACAGCATTTGTAATCAATCACAAACTTATTTTCTCCGCTTACCAGCTCCATCTGTTTGGTGTAGTAGAAAACAATTTTTTTATTTTTTACTGAAAACGGCTCATTAACGAATCGACGTTTGACAGCGATCGATGATCGCGAGATTTACGCCTGTTACTTAAACATTTAAAAGAAGCACCGCTAAAAAAACTGCTTTGAAATTTAAAAAAAACGCATTCAAATCGGTCCACCTCGGTTCACTCGTTTAAAAGTCACACACATAAGCGGGTTAAAAATAGCCCGCTGGATCCTCTGCTGGGCATTTCCCTTTACATATATTCATATTTAAAATTGTTTTTTTACGATACTAATTAATATATCGGGAAAAAAAAGGTAAACTAGACTAGAAGGCACCACAAGATGGCGCCAGTTTGTGACATAGTATCTATTCCCCATTATCCCTAAAACAACCGCAGACGCGCTAAGCCGGCCTCGGAACCCATCTACTAATTAGGCCAGACACGGCTCAGACTACAAAAGCACAAAAATATCAATAAAGCGTCCACTGCGGGCTGGGTATTGACTCTTATATCTATCATCATCATCAGTTCAGACGTAAAACGTCCACTACTGAACACAGGCCACCCTAATGGATCACCATGAGGGGCAGTAGCCATACTCACCACGCTTGGCAGGCGGGCTGGCGAGCGCAGTGCTCGCTCGGCTCGAATGGGTAACATTCTACTGCCGGCACCCCACGGCTATATTTATTATTATTAATTATTATATAGTTAAATGATATTTTACGCATTCATTCACAAAACAGCCGTCTAATAGAAATGTCACACAATAGATTGCGACACGGTCGCGGTTCTATACATATATCGTATTTTAACTATTTGTCAAAATTATATGCAGTAAAAGGGAAGTCTTTTGTTTTAAACACTTGACCCTGGGACTTATTAATAGTGAGGGCAAAAGAGATCAAGAGAGAAAGTTTTGAAGATGTTCCTAAAATGTATTATATAGAATATCGCCGAAAGCTAAGGATCAATTGGATGCTGTTAAGCATAAGTAGTCCAAGCGCCATTTTCACTTTTTTGGCAAATGACATAAACGCGTTTTTATTAACAGGAGAGTTGAATTTGCTTCATCTGAAAGTAAATCTATATACATCGACGCTTCTATTTGTAATTTAACATATCACAAGAAAAAAATACAAAATAAATATTTATTTTAAAAGATATAGCTAAAAATGCACTTGGACTCTCGATAAATGTGATGTTTTTATTTTGCAAAACGAGTCCAAGAGACATTTATGTCGTTTAGACTCCTCATGTGTAACTAAATTTGATAGAATAGGTTTATCTGCATCTAAAACCAGGGTAAAGAGGATTGAGAAAGCTAAATAAAATACTAATTAAATGACACAGGTAATGGCAAGATTAATATAAAAAAAAAACAATCTTAAGACAAACTAATTTTACCAAAAAAATTTAAACATGTATTCTTTAACATAGTCCCAGATGTATTTTCTTAGACAAAGAGACGATTGAAGATGATATTAGTCAACACCACCCTCACCCCAGAACCTGTCTAGCACCTAAAAACTTACGATATAGTAGATGGAGTAGATGCCATCGAGTAGATGCTAAATCTTCTCTTCTTCAACATGTTCTGGATCAAAATCTAAATTACCATCTAACCCTTTAACGTCATCATCAATCGTATCGTCTGTAATATTTTTTTTGTAAAATGACTTAGAATCTTTTGGGTTATATGGGAACAGTGATTTTTAAATCTTAGTTTTTTCTCCGAAACAGGCTATCCATTAGGCCAAAGAGGTTTAACCATGTCTTTACAACGGTTCTCTATTTCGTCTCCGAAATTTTACATCCTATAGTATTTCATATTTTTTTTTTCATAATCATCGTTTGCTCGAATAATCAGGATCTATAATATAGTTACCACTTATGTCGGTCTCCATAATGATTAACACGCATAAAGTCATTCTCAATAAATAATGAAATCCATAACATTATTAACTAACTAAATCATTTTATTAGAATTTGATTTATAATTTGTTCAGTAGTGGACGTTTATCGGCTGAAATGATGATGTTGATTATTAGAATAATTGTAATATTCATAACATTGTTTGTTGATTGTATTTAGCACCTCAACAAGCAAATGAAACCGCTTGTTTAGTGATTTTTTTATTGTTGTCAAGATAAGAGTAATTTTATTTAAATTAGTCTTCAATTCAATAAAATTCCTCAGGCGGCCGCTCACTACGGTTGCTCGTATTAAGTATTTTGGAGTTTTACTTAAATATATACCCAGTATCTACTTTATATAGACAGTAGCGCCGTCTTGGCCCACGAAAATTGCCCCCTGACGAAAAATTCTTCACAGGCAGTGTTTTTGGATGGTTAAAAAAATTATAATAACCTACTGTCTCTCCATCTCGGTTCTGTCGCAAGCAGAGTTTTTGGTTGGCTATAAAAAAACCTAATAACCTAATGTCTCTCCATTTCGGTTCTGTCACAGGCAGAGTTTTTGGTTATTTATAAAAAAACCTAATAAACTACTGTCTCTCCATCTCGGTTCTGTCACAGGCAGTGTTTTCGGGAAGTTATAAAAATAAAATAAGTAGGTAAATAATACTGGACAATTCACACAGCATCAACTATCCCCAAGCTAAGCAGAGCTTGTGTTATGGGTACTAGATACTACATAGATAGATATTTTTTATTATAGAGGTATAGAAAAACATCCAGAACACCCTGAACAAAAAAAACCTAATAACCTACTGTCTCTCCACCTCGGTTCTGTCAAAGACAGTGTTTTAGGATAGTTATAAAAAAACCTAATAACCTGCTGTCTTTCCATCTCGGTTCTGTCACAGGCAATGTTATCGGATAGTTATAAAAAAACCTAATAACCTACTACAACTTTTCCATGTTGAATATGTATGATTGCACACTTTTCAACACCAAACTCCATGTTAATAGCGCTGCTACATATCTGTGTAATATTAATCCTTCCGTCTCGGTTGGAAATTGGAAGTTTTATAATCGTTCGAAAATATTCGGAAGAATAAGTTTTATAATTCGTTATCATTATGACGCATATGTTTATAACGATGAAAATTATGGAAATAATATATAAGGTAAAATAGCTTTATGCGTAAAGAGCATAAGGATGAACAGTAATGTTATCTATGGGACCATAATATCCTGGATGGTGATGTTTCAGAGACACTTGTTATTGATTGTGATTTTCGGACAATCGATTTTCGGAGACAAAATGGGCACCCCTTTAAAACATGTATGTCCTTTCCTACCTTTTTTTCTCTCAACATCAATTTCTACTGTGTTTCTACCCCTATGGTATTTATGCAGTCATGGTAGTTACAAGACCATGCGAAAAATGTTTGTATTCTTGTTTGCGTTCGAAACCAAACTCATGTTTTTAGTTTTGCAAAACCAGTCCAAGTCACAAATAAATGTCGCGTGGACTACTGATGCGTAACACTATGTCGTTTGGGTTTGTTATGTATAAACGGAAAAGTGTTTTTTCATTATTAAATTTCGTTGTTAGTTTTGAATTGGTTTTTGGGCTTGTTTTGCGTATCAAAATATCTCGTTTGCTATAGAAGGCGCTTGGACTGGGTATTAAAAAATACCACTCAGAGTGAAGCTTGCTGCATAAGTGTTTTTTCTATGGCTAAATTATGTCTTGGAGATTACGAAAATGCAAAAAAATGAAAAAATGCAATTTGGCGCTTGGACTCATTATGCATAACTGTATCCAATTGAAGCTCAAGATGTATGGTGTAGGTATGTTTAACCGAAAATAGAATGAATGCGTGAAGAGGTAACAAACCTCCATACAAACAAACTTTTGGCTTTATAATATTAGTGAGATTTTGAGCTAATTCATCAACTGTTTCGATGGCGCAGTCGTAAATGCTAATCAAACCAAGAAATAGCTCAAGTGTGTAAAATAACTTACGAGTTGATTAATACGATATACAAGGTGTATTATAACATGTGTACAAACCCGGAAGAGGGTTTTTGCCCATGAAAACAAGTCGTTTTCAAAAAACTCGGGAATTTGTAATTTTTTTACAACTTTTTTATTTTATTCCTTTTTCTTTTTACTAGCTGATGTGGTGTAAACATGATCCGGAGTTCATAATTAAATTATTCGATTTTTTTAATACATTAAAAAAACACTTTTCCATGGTTTTAGGTATTGTTATTTGTACCTCTACGGATTCTGAAAAGTCGTAGAACTAAAGTTGTCCCTTGGGGTGGTCAGAATCACCCTTGTTGGCTTAGTACACATGTACACATACACCCTGTATATAAAACGTAGTTGTGATATGTGCGACCAAGAGGCAGACTACCAGCCCGATGGTCCAATGACATAGTTCCGTTGGAAACTGCTGGACACAAATCGCAAGGAACCGGAGAGAATGCCGCATTAAAGAGGAGACCTATACGCAACAGACTGTGCAAGCAAACTGGCTGAGATGATAATGATTATCTGTTTAAAGAGTGCCTTCGAAGCGGCTTTCGACATTTACGGACGCTGCATTCTGGCCGAAAGGTGTCTTGCTTAGAAAGTTCATTGGCCGCCTGACACAAGACACCGCGCGCACGTCATCATAGATAGATAGATAGATAGAAAATACTTTATTGCACACCTTAAATCTAAACATAATAATATCATATCAGACGCGATAAAATTGATGTGCCAATAATATAAGTCTATTCAGGTGTATTTTATAAACTGTATCTATCTTAATTGTATCTATAGTATTATTTATTTAAATGTATATACAACCTCTGTTATTTATTTTTCAATAAGCATGAAGTTGAAGATTCCTTGCTGTAACACAGTTTTTTAACTAGCACGGGAGGTAAGGTCTTGATAGTAATTATTAGTTAAATCAGCTGATGCACGGGTTAAAGGTTTCTTCATTCCTTTTTAGAGTTCCGTACCCAAAGGGTAAAAACGGGATCCTATTACTAGGACTCCGCTGTCCGTCTGTCCGTCCGTCTATCTGACAAATCTGCCACATATTTACGGGTGCCTCCCATAGAATAAACATGATTTTTTGCCGTTTTTTGATAACGGCAAAAGGTTTTTTGATGACGCTTGAATATTTCACAGAATATTTAGTTGTATATTCATTTTAAAAATAAATAATTTAATTAAAATAAAACAAATTTTTGAGGGGGGCGCAACAAACGTGATTATATGCCGTTTTATACATACATACATACATACATATAATCACGCCTTTTTCCCGTAGGGGTAGGCAGATACCACTTCTTTCCACTTGCTACGATCCTTACATACTTGTTTCGCTTCGTCCACTTTCATTATTCCCTTCATACATGCTCTTCGGTTTAGGGTACTCTTGACCTGGCCTTTTTTCAAGACGTCCCTGATTTGGTCTTGGAACGTCCGCCTAGGTCTACCCCTTCCAACACTTTCATTCACACTCGCCTTATACACTTTCTTCGTCAATCGTTCTTCATTCATTCTCTCGACATGTCCAAACCATCTCAGCATACCTTTCTCAATTTTCGTCACTACATCTTCTTTCAGACCACAACGTTTCCTTATCTCACTATTTCTTATCCTGTCACTCAGTTTAACTCCTATCATACTTCTTAACGCTCTCATCTCAACTGCATTTATTCTGCTTTCATGTTTCTTCTGCCATGCCCAACTTTCACTTCCGTACATGAGTGTCGGAACCAACACTCCCTCATGCACAGCCAAACGAGCCTTGTTAGACACCTTCCGACTGTTCATAAAGGAGTGCAAAGCTCCATTAACCATGTTTCCTGCATTCACTCTTCTTTCAATATCACTCTCACACTTTCCATCTCTTGTAAACTTTGAACCCAGATACACAAACTCATTCACCTGTTCAATTTGTTCACCTCCAATCACGATATTGCAGTCTGTCACTGCCTCATCTCTTTCAAACACCATCACTTTCGTCTTCTTTACATTCATCTTTATTCCTTTTCTAACGAAAGCTCCACTCATAGCAGTTACCATCTCCTGCAACTCCTCGGCCGAAGACGCAAGTAATACTTGGTCATCAGCATAGAGAAAACATTTGACGAGTAACTCATTCATGCTCAACCCACTTTCATTCTCTTTTAAATCTGTCAAGCAATTGTTCATGAACAGATTAAACAGCCACGGTGACGCTACACATCCCTGTCTAACACCTTTTTCGATATTAAACCATTCAGTGAATGCCCCGTTTATGCTCGATACTAATTATGTAAACGCTTGAAATAGTAACAGAATATTTGTTTTGAACAAGTTATTCTGTCAAATAATGGTACGGAACTCGTCGGGCGCGAGTCCGA
Source organism: Pasiphila rectangulata (assembly GCA_963082625.1). Classification (NCBI taxonomy): domain Eukaryota; kingdom Metazoa; phylum Arthropoda; class Insecta; order Lepidoptera; family Geometridae; genus Pasiphila; species Pasiphila rectangulata. The sequence goes on along the minus strand of OY720236.1, from coordinate 23,810,711 downwards.
CTAGCCCTTGCCCGATTTTTGTTACGCTATTACGACAGTCTTGTGCCAGACGCATCCACGCTTGCATCGTGTAATCTTTGCCATTTTAATATCTAATCTATTGACTGCGGTTTTCCGCCTCACTGTAGGGGCTCCTACAGTACTAACCCTATTTACAGCAGTTGGCTCTGGCTTTTAATGATACGTTTATTTTGTCACACATAGTACATATTATTATGAGCCTTAAATGTCCCACTGTAGGGCAACGGCCTCCCTTCCCTTCTTCCATTCCTCCCTGTCCCTTACTAGTTGAGGCCACTCCTCCACGTATGTGTCAAGTTCATCCCTCCATCTCCGGTACGGTTCAAAACGATACTTATTTTCTACTAATTTTTGAGTATGTTGTAAATGTGAATTTCTAAAAGACCAAATTGAAGACACATAAGTTGCTAGTTAAGCTTGGATGCACTACTGACAATGTTGAGGCACGCCAAGTTACACGAAATTGAATTGCTTTATAACGATCGACAATATGCAGAGAGGTAAATGCTTTCAGCGACAAAGCCTTGTTATGTGTTAATAAAAAATGAACAATATTAATTAACCTAGGTAAATAAAAAAATTGAGCCGTCACGGGATGCCTGGCAGATGTAAAACTTTTTTTATTTTGTGATACTTATAGACTACTAGTTTAAACAGGAACAGATCGTGGGGCAACCCGCGGCTCACGTCACGACGTTTTGACATGTTCTCTGCTTATAAACGCATTGTAATTTAGATACATGACATATATTATGTATATGTACATACATTATATAGAAATGTTGCGTGAAGATTACCCTGTGAACATGGCTGTTCTGTGGCTTTTATTCGAAGAGATGTAAGTAAAGGCCTGGAGCCTGTACTCACATCAGTGGACTTTCGCCACGGTGCACCGTGATGTGGGCACAACATGTACACATAGGTAGGTACAAGCCATAACAATGGGGCGATAACAGTTAATTGAACACACCTCGACAAATATGTGGAAACGAAAGTTGCCGTGTAGCGGAAAACCTGTGAACTGTAGGTAATTGTAGTTTATATAATAAAAAAAATCGGCCAAGTGCGAGTCGAAATTCGCGCACGAAGGGTTCCGAACCATTATTTGGCAAAACAACTACTATACTATAAATATACAACTTAGGTTATATTCTGTGAATATTTCAAGCGTCTAGCTTTTGCTGTTAAAAATATAGTATGGCAGCCCCCTTTAAATATTTATTAGGGGGTGAAGCCCCCTATTATGCATACCGCTGTCTGTCTGTGCATGACACGATTACAACCGAACGCGTTATCCGATTTAAATGAAACCTTTTTTGTTAGCACTTTCTTAATGAGAGAAGGGTACTGATTGATTTTGGTGACCCTAGGGTCACAGGGACTGGAGTTATTGTGGCCTCAAAAGGTCACCAAAGGTGAAAAATGACATTTTTCGGAAACCTTCCCCCCTTTTTTGGTACCCCCGTACTAATGCTTGTTTTATTTTGTTGTTATAGCGGCAACAGAAATACATCATCTGTAAAAATTTCATCTATCTAGCTATCACGGTTCATGAGATACTGGTGACAGACAGACAGACAGACGAACGGACGGACGGATAGTGGAGTCTTACGAATCGGGTCCCGTTTATACCCTTTGGTTACGGAACCCTAAAAACTAGATTTAGCTCGCGGAAGCACACGTTGAACCGGTGCTAGTCTGGTATCGCACAAGCCTTATAAAAGGCTAGATGACTACATTAACAATTAATTGTTAGTCCGTGTAGATTATCAAAATCTATTGGACACTTATTTTTTTTCTTTTAAAACCATCAGGATACATTATATCGAAATGTCGCGTGAAGTCACACGTTGGTACGCGCCGACCTGACTCGTTACAGGATTATGACGTCACGAGCTCTCCTAAACATCAACTCGCTTCATCTCTAAGTATTGTTTTATTAATCACAAAAAGCACAAATATGTCTTTTTGTATTATCTAACTGACGGATACCTGACTCGACAACAAGGAAAAACTGACAAAACTATTCTTTAAAAAAGCATTATTGTTTTTTTTTTAATACAAGCATACATACTTATATATTAACAAAATGTATAAAAGTTTGTAGGTCTACAGCATCTGGTTACATGAAGGCTTGTGGGTGAAATGTAAAGTGCGCTGTGCACTAAGCATAAGATACTTTGTCGCCGCCATTGTCACAAATGGTGTTTATCACTTATTAACATGTTTATTGTGCTTTATATTATGACCATAATAACTCTTCACGTCACATTCATCAAAAACAGATTAAGCGTTTAAGGATATTTATCCTCACAAAAGACACAGTCACTTATGTATATTCACAATTATATAAATTATAAATATGTTTTGACCATATAGGTGGGAAAAGTTCAGAAGGTCATCGATATGTATGAATCCGTCACTTTTTTGTAGTCATTCAAATTTGATCGTATGTCCAACCGTTGACTCTTTAATGTGCAAAATTTTTTATCGGTTATTAAAAAAGTAAGTACGATATCTTGAAAATTATAAATTATTTCTCAATATTTTCTTAAATCTAATTCAGTCACATACATATGTGACTGAATTAGATTTAAGAAAATATGATCAAAAAAAATTTATCACGAGAATCAAAAGCTACTCGTGATCATTTTTTTTCTAAACTAGCACTCGTGGTTTTAGAGACACACGGTTCTGCAAAACGTTACCCCAGCAGGAAGTGCAAAATGCAACATCGCGAAAAGCTAAAGACGCAACAGTTGTATTTTCGGCGCACATTCTTCCACAAGCATAAAATAAGCGTCTGCCCATGCACAATATTTCTCTCTCCGGCTATTAAGGGCGTACCAACGCGTAGTTTTGGAAATGCTGCTACTCCGTAATTTAGATTTTTTCCGCTGGAAAAACGGTATCCTAGCAGAAATTGTTTTTTACGTTTTTTTTCTGTTTTTAATGCGACGCACATTTACAGCATTAAAATAAAAAATAAATAACACAAAAAACTAGATATTTTTCTTTGTTTATCATAATAATATGGATTTCCGCAAAGTAACGCCTGATTCTATTAAATAATAAATAATCAATTAAAATACTAAACAATTATGTATTGAGCGTTTATACACCCCAACATTGATTTTCAGCTGAACCCCTTACGTACGTGTACGGTACACGTCAGAACATCCTCTCGCCGCAAACTGGCAGAGTTGTAACGGTACTACGTACTCCGAGTACGCAGATAATCAGAAAACCTCAGCATAAATGGTTATAACAAAACTTTTGGAGCAATTACTTTTGCAGGTTAATCAGGTGTCTATATGTATCGCGGTTACGCTTTTACGGGTGAGTGCGCAGGTGGGTCGTAGACCTTATAATTATATGAGAAGAGAGCCGTTTGCAGTCTTGTTGTGCTTTCAATAACCGTGCTAAGTTAAGCAAGGCCTTTGCATCTATTATAGATGATTTATACAGCGTCAGCAACTGGTAATCATGCTGTACGGGACGCTGCAGTGCCTGGGACATTGTTAGATGGATTGGGCTTGCCCAGCACCTATACCATCCTCTCAGCTTAGTCAGCTATTATTCAGAGGAAAGAATAAGTCAATACGTCTGAAGCTAACTAAGCCGCGGGTTTCCTCACGATGTTTCCTTCACCGTTAAAGCTCGTGTTAAGTGTGCACATAATTTTTTCAAGAAAGAAAAATCCATTGGTGCACGGTCGGTATCGTACCCACGACCTTCGGATTGAAAGTCGGGGATACATCACTCGGCCAACACGGCTTTTTTTTGCTTTTTTTCGTGCTAAGTTACGCTATCAGTTTTAATAGGTTGTAAGTAATTTGTTGTCTTTGAGTTATCTCAAAGACAAAAAAAGCGATGGTGATTGTCTATACAGTTAGGTAGGTATCTGGTAAGTTTCAACCCAATGCGTTCAATGGGGAAAAACATTATGTTTTATACTAAGTATATTATTGGATACTACCGCAACTCGTATTTCGTAAAGCTAAGTAATCTACAAACACACACACATATGTATGTATATATATATATATAATAATCACCTCTGTTAATTTGTGTACTCAAATTTAAATTCGTTTATTCATTCAAATTAATGTCACATTACGGATAAACTAAAGCGAATGTGTATGAACGTTAGAATAAGCTTTCTACGTTCTTTGTACCTTTCTACTGCTGCCTGAAAATAGATACTAGGGGGCGAAGCCCCCTAATATTGGCTGTTGCAAAGAGTTGGTGTAAAAATCCTAATATTCCTCTATAGAACAATTGAGGCAAAAACTAAACCAGGCCCAAATAAAGATCAGAGAATAGGTAGATTCGTTCCGCAGGCTCAAAAGGAATTTTATTAAAAGGTGTAGGCTTTATTAAAAGGTGTAGGCTGTGCATAGCCATTGAGGTCACCAACGCCCTGCCACCAATGATCCACCCTTCCAGTTACACCGTGTATACCTAAGTTCCATATTGCTCAACACCAAAGAATTTCACAAATCAGAAACCTGCGGCTAAGTGGTAGGATGCAAGATTGTATGAGAAACGCCGTACACCTTAATTTGCAATGTTAAGCTATGTACGAACTATCCACACCGGTTGCCCTTTCATCTTCAAGTCTTGAGCTTTCGAGTCGAATCAATTACGCAGTGTTGCAGCGCAATGTGGAGGGGCACTGACATTGCTCCGCGAAGGCAGAGCTATTCGCTTACACTTCCTGGAATGAGCTGTTTTCAGTAAAAAAGGAACAAGTGTTTTCTACAAAACCTAACCAGCTGGTGGATTTATAAATAATGCTGGAAAATTTCACACAGCACCATCTAGAAGTAGGCAGAGCTTGAGTACTAGATTATTGATAGAATACTGATACATTTTTGTAAATACATAGGTACTTACTACACATAGAAAACACCCTGACTCAGGCAAATATCAGCAGAACAGCAAACATTTGCTCCCCTGGCGGTAATCGAATTCGCAATCTTGCGTATCAGCCAACAAGCCACGGAGGCACTTTTATAAATAAAATAAATTTGCTTTATTTGTAACATCTACAATTGTTTACAAGCTCAAGACCACACGTAAATACAACGGACTTAAAATTTAATTGTAATAATAAGAACAAACTTTTAAATTTTTAGGGTACAAACGTCAGATGTTACGTTTATGTCTGCCTCTATATGTGCGTAAAAGTCTATAACTATTCTGGGTTTGTTTTTACATAGTTTTACATTTAATAATAGTTTTTACTTTAATCGAAAATAACTAATTTGGTGCTTACGACAAAACATTTTGTTGTTTTTCCGTTGTTGGAATGCTCCGTTATGGTGTTTTTTAGTGTTCCGTACCGTAAGGGATAAAAGCGGGACCATATTACTACGACTCCGCTGTCCGTCTCTGTCTGTCACTAGTCTATATCTCATGAGCCGTGACAGCTATTGTCTTTTTTAAACAGTAATCGATTTTCGATTCCATGATAGCTAGACGGAAACCGGTAAACGCTTGAAATAATATAATATTTAGTTGTATATTACCTTATATTTTTATTGTCTTAGCTTTAGTTGTTTTTGGTAATGTTTGTCATATTTTAAATTGATCTATAAGTTGACTTGTATATTAATTCTTCTTCTTTTTTCTCTTCTTTTTCTCTTAACGCACATAATAGAGTAAGCTATGTACACTTCAATTGTCGTCTGTATCAGATTAATACCTATATGTATGTGTTTTTTTTTATAATTTGTAAATACTTTCGATGTCAGTGTACTTTGAATAAATAAATAAATATATTTATAGTATAGTAGCTGTTTTGCCAAATAATAATGCGTGCGTGAGCCCGACTGGCACTTAGACGATTTTTAGGGTTCCGTACCTCGAAAGGAAATAACGGAACCCTTATAGGATCACTTTGTTGTCCGTCCGTCTGTCTGTCAAGACCCTTTTTATCAGGAATGCGTGGAGGTATCAAGCTGGAATTTATATCAAATACTCAGGTCTACTTACTACGCCGTGGGGTGCCGGCAATAGAATGCTACCCGTGCTGGATGGATGCAGTAAGAGCCTGCTAAGGGATACCTCCGGAAGATGGGCAGCAGCGTCTTCGCTCGTATATGGGTATACGTAAACGTCTATCAGCTATATTTAAGTGCCTTTAGATTATTTCTTTGTGATAAAGTAACCGAGATGATATAAAAAGTGGCACGTGTGCACGACAAATCGAGGGTTGCAGGAAATTGCAGTTGGATATATGTACATATATACAGGTTTTTATAAATCAATACTTATCAAACATAGAAGAATAAATGTAACCAATAATCAATTATTATTTCCACTTTAAATAGTTACGTAATTTCTTTAATTATTTGCTCTCTGAATAGTGTTCCAGCTGTGTTGTATGACAAACAAGAAACCAACTAAATAAATATTAATTAGTGTTTCCATTCAAAACAACGCGTTCATGTCTTTTGTATGAAGGCTCGAATAATACAGAGTCAATATTTAAGTATTTATTTATTGATTTTATATATATATGTACATATGTATCTTTAATTCAGAATCATCAGGCAGGCGGGTTGGCGAGCCCAGTACGGGTGGTACACGCTGCTACCCATCTCCCCTTAGCGAATTCTTACTGCATCCACGGGCAAGAGAGGAGGGGCAACATTCTATTGCCGGCACTCAGTAAAAACAATTAATTTAAATTACGTGTTTTGAGAGATTAATAAAATGATTTACAGGAATGAGTCTAACAGGATGAACAATATCACGTGACGAGTCTGAAGCCATGCAAAAGACAGAGACAATATAAAATCATATCACTTCAATATATTTTATTATTATTCAAGAAAAGCATTTGGTCCAATAAAATACATAAATTTTACGGCACCGAGTTATAAACAGCTTTAAGCAAATCTATTAAATATGCATAATATCCCAATTACAATTTAAACTTGATTCCAACATGAACTTTAACCCACACATGAGTACATAAAAATTGTTTCCACGCAAAAAGTTTTAAATTATACATAGTTATAAAAACTAAAAATGTACATATGTATATTAAATACCAAACTAACCGATGAATATGTGTCGTTATGAGTTTACCAGATAACATTTCATCATATCGTAAGTAGCGAGGGTGACCTAGAGATAATACATTCATTTAACATAATATGTGTTATATAACACAATATGTAGTACAGTTTTGCATCTATTATAGATGATTTATACAGCATCAGCAACTGGTAATCATGCTGTACGGGACGCTGCAGTGCCTGGGACATCACATTGTATGTAAGATGGATTAGGCTTGCCCAGCACCTATACCATCTTCTCAGCTTAGTCAGCTATTACTCAGAGGAAAGAACAGGTCAATACGTCGGAAGCTAACTAAGCCGCGGGTTTCCTCACGATGTTTCCTTCACCGTTAAAGCACGTGTTAAGTGTGCACATACATTTTTCAAGAAAGAAAAATCCATTGGTGCACGGCCGCTATCGAACCCACGACCTTCGGATCGAAAGTACATACCACTCGGCCAACACGGCTTTATGTTAAATGTGCACATAAATATCAAGAAAGAAAAATCCATTTAACGCGTGCTTTAACTGTAGATAAAAACATCGTGAGGAAACCCGCGGCTTTGTCCGCTTCAGACGTATTGACCTGTTATTTCCGTGATTAATAGCCGTGGGGCGCCGGCAGTAGAATGTTGCGCCTCCTCTCATGCCCGTGGATGCAGTAAGAGCCCGCTAAGGGATACCTCCGAAAGATGGGGAGCAGCGTCTTTCCATATATCAACATCCCATACTGCGCTCGCCAACCCGCCTGCCAAGCGTGGTGAGTATGGCAACTACCCCTCATGGAGAGCCATGAGGGAGGCCTTTGTTCATTAGTGGACGTTTTATGGCTGAAATGATGAAGCTGGAAGGATGTCATGGGTGCGGGGCAAGCCTAATCCATTTAACAACGTGCCGGGCACTGCAGCGTCCATCATACATACCTACCAGTTGATGCTGCACTAATTAGTCATCTATAATAAGTAGATATAATTGGGGATAAGAGATGTAACTGCTGTGGGGTGTAAAGAATATATTTATCAACGCCGTGGAGTACCGGCAGTAGATTGTAAGCCCTCCTCTCATGCCAGTGAATGCAGTAAGAGCCTGCTAAGATATACCTCCGGAAGATGGGCAGCAGTTTTCTGTGCCTAGCGTGGTGAGTATGGCAACAACCCCTATTGATCAGAGGTCAAGAAGGGAGGCTATGCTCACCAATACCTAGGTGTTAGTTATTACTAGTACCTACGGAATGGGGAGGCATTGCCCGAAATGGGATGAGATTACTGTAACTTTTCTAAGAATCTAACGCAAAGATTTCCTGCGTTCCTGTGTACAGTTTATTATCACAATGTTATAGGTTGGCCAGTCTCGTCTCCAATTCGCTTTGCTAGGCTTGTTAGATAAGAAATGGCACGCGCGGTTAGTAAATTGTATTTATATGGGCATGAGAGGAGGGGTAACATTCTACTGCCGGCACCCCACGACAAACGTTCAAATATAACGTCCCGGATCACAATTTAGTTTTATGAAGTTTCTTTATTTAACTCTCTCAATAAAGTAGAAGCTGAGAATATGTGCAGAGCATAAAAATACTGTTAGATCAGTCCTAAATGTCATCGTAGAGAAAACTTGGCCTTATACATCTATGTTAGATGTTTTTTACAGCGTCCGAAAACCATGCTTTAAGGGCCGCTGCAGTGCCGTAAATAATTTTAGAATATTACCTAAAAATGTAGGTGCTGGGTAAGATAATACTACATCTAACTACGGAAGACCAGCGCTGTCGCACGACCAGTTCTCCCACAGCTTATCACTGAGTAATGACCATTTTTGTCTCTATTTTTGAAAAGGAACCTTATATTTTTTTATTTAATAAGGGACAAGAAAATCACATAACATATCGTATGTGTTAATAATAAGTATGTAAAAGTAAAAATAAAACAATTTGATTGTTTAAATAATTTTTATACAATATACGAGAATTTACACAATTTACAATGTGGCGGATGGCACGAACTAGGGAGGCCTATAATACCCGGCAGTGAGTGGAGTCAGGCTGTGCATGATGATGATACGATATTTATAATAAAAGGGCCCATACCCATACAGATCCATACAGCAGAAAAATATTTAAAGAACTTGAAAACTCAAAGATTCAACAAATTAAAAAAAAAGTGACAATGACATTAGTATAGGTATTTTGATTTTGTGTTGTGTAATGTGATAAAACTGATTTTTCCTCCGGAAGATGGGCAGCAGCGTCTTTCCGTATATCAAAATCCCGTACTGCGCTCACCAACCCGCCTACCAAGCGTGGTGAGTATGGCAAATACCCCGCATGGAGATCCATGAGGGAGGCCTTAGTTCAGTAGTGGACGTTTCACGGCTGAAATGATGATGATGATGTGATAAAATGGACGTATATCTCAGCTTAATCGACCGTATCCAGATGTACCTACCTAACAAGTACAATGTTGTGATGCGAAAGGTGGCGTGGGAATTAACTTTGAGGCAATTAGAAAGGTAAAAATCTACTTCATAAATAGAAAGAACATGCTAAAACATACACAAATACCTAACAAGGGAGGCCTTTTTCCAGCAGCGGACGTTCTACGGCTGATTTGATGATGATGATGAACTAACTGTGTTAGTGGAAAGACTTTCAATTTAAGTACATAAGTGCTTATTTAGGTAATAGCAGAGAAGTCTAACATCTACCTATGTACGAGTACCTTAATCCGTATCTGATCAAAGTTACTACCTAGGTTCTTAACTACTTAAATATTTTTTACATACTAACCCACCTATTACACATACTAATACTAAAACTAAACGCAATTCAAGTTATGGCAGCATAGTTATTAGGGACGGGGAGTAATCAGTGAGTAGGTTAGGAAAGTAGGTATCAACGTGTCAATAGTACCAAAACACAAATATGCTAGGTATGTGACCAATTAGGAAGGACGACTAAAAGACATTACAATTAAAGCATCAGCTGGGCTTTAAATCTTAATTCATATGCACACAGAAATTGTTTAAACAGCAGACTGTACATGAACCGGCTTCAACCGATAAAAATAAACATTCAGGGCATAATTCTCACGCGAATCGCGAAACAGCTTAATCAAACTTCCTGTTTACGAGCAGATATGGTCCTGAGTGAATTAATTATCATTACCGCCAACTACACGTCATGCAAACATTTAACAAGTTCGCTACTGATATAGAAAAGAGGACTAACCTGGAATCGAACTTGTGGCCGTCGTCGAGGGTGCCGGTGTAGTGCATGGTGAGCATGTCACCGTTCTTGGACTTGACGGTGCACCCTTCGGGAACGCTCTCCACGTCGACCTTGAGTTCGGTGACCTCTGGCCCGGCGAACGTGGCCCCGACGAGCGCCAGCACCACCAAAACGCAACGCAACGTCGTCATAGCGAACTTACGAAAAGTTGAATGGAACTCTTAAAAGTGCGTGCGCCACGGGTGATAGCCAAGGAAGAACTGAGCGGGAGCGGATGCCCGCCGCAAACTTGAAATCCGAACAAACTTTGCGAACTGGCGCGGCGTCCCTTTCCCACTGCGCGTTTCACCTACACGTGAAAGAGATAAACGTAAGCTTATCAATCAGGGTGTGGGTGACGCGGCCGCCACGCGAGCGATGACGTGATCATAAATCTCGACGTGTTCCACTTTTACCAAAAAACTTGCCAACAATACAAAAGACAATACATTTTTTCCTTGGTTATAAATCCTTCTGAACAACGTTAAAAACGAGAAGAGCTTAAATTCAGGCGTTTAGCAATGCTGTGATGAACGGCAAAGTTTAATAATGTTAACCCAGTTCAGTCCGTGCGGTGCGATACTGTCGATCAAAACTTGGCGATGACTCCCATAACGGTGTTTGCTAGACTACCGCTATGTATTCCGCCAAGTTTTGATGGCCGGATCTGAGAAGATGGAATACTTACTTCACTCCTTACACAGAATATTCTCCTTACCTACTTACAGTTCTATGGGTTAAACTATGGAATATTGCAATATAAAGTTTCTAAACTAACGCCACTATTCTAAGAAATTGTTACATAAATATGATACATGCTTGATTAAGCTGTTTGAGTGACATTTAACACCATAGAGATCATAATTTAATAACTGACTACCGAAGCGAACGTATTCAATTAGGTGCTTTATTCAATTTGAATGTGTTTTGTTCTTATTTTGTAAACTGACTATTATAAGTAGCTTTTTGCTCTAGTAGATATTAGCTACACTTATTAATTTTGGTTTTGATTTTGTTGTTCATCAGTTTGAAAATGCAGTAATACTACAAATAAGTTAGGTATTGGTGTTTCAACCAAAGATTTAAATCAATTTAAATCTTAGGTTTCTACCAAAGATTTGTTTCAACATGTTCCTTATGTGCGTCAAAGGATCGATTAAAATCTTTGATGTGCGCATATTTAATTGGCACCAACGTAATAGGCATGTTGACAGAGTATGAAAGTCGAAATTATATTTAGTCCCTCAGTTAGATAATACAAAAATAATATGATCTCGTCACCTTCGACAGAGGATGGTGGGCGTCTGCGAAGGATCGGGATGGTTGGAGGAAATTGGAGGAGACCTTTGCCCAGCAGTAGGACGATATAGGTAAGTAAAAAAAATGACACGTATCTCTTTCTTTTTCAAATTAATAAGACAATACTTAAAATTGGGGGCATGAACTCATAATACCATGGACCAAATAAATATATTTAAATGAAGTTGTGGGGAAAATATGGGTCAATAAAACTAAGTTTTTGGAAATTCTCTAAACGGAAAGATGTTGAAGCGACTAAAGTTATTATAAAACTTTGAAAACCAAGGGAATCGGAAGTTGACAGGGTAAAATCGGATTACCTTCTAAAACCGCTTCTGTAGCTCAGATCATAAGATATATACATAGATAGATAAATTCTTTATTTGCTTTACATGCTTCAGCATACACATACAATTTTTACAAAAATGTTGATACACATTTTCTTACATTGGAATAAAACAATTTGAAAACGATTAGAATATAAACAATTAGTAAACAAAACCAAAATAAACATGTTAAAAACAATAATACAATAATTGTACACACCTTTGCCCAAAAAATAAGACAAAAATACCGAATCTGTGTGTTGCAGTAAGGCAAAAAGGTAGCAACTCAGCTTATGTTTACTCATAGAGCAAACACTGATTTTCAGTACCTACTATCAACTGCAGTAAACGAGAAACCAACTAGCAATAAATGAGTATACTGAATCTGATATGTAGTATGTAGTGTACTCGTATGTGAAGTAGTATATATAATATGATGTTGTGTGGATGTTGAGTATTAAGTTTTAAGGTTTCACGTATTCTAGAATTATATAAGTGAAAACCTACAAATCTACCTATCTTATCAAAATGCTTAGGAGTAGAAACGTACCTTAGATAGAGCTTTGAATCTCAGTAGCAGGTTTTGTGACTTGGTTAGGTGTTTCTTCAATAATATATTTATAAACATAAAATAAGTATTTTAAACATTATCATTAAAACTCAGTTTTGTATCTTTAATAAGTCTAATGAGTGAAATAAGTGTGTTTAGAAATAGATATGATTTGTCTAAAACCCAGTAAAAAAAACATTGTAGCAAGCAATAATATCATGAACTCTTATGCATAAATTGTTGAAGTTTTTGAGCCGAGAATTTGGTATTATATCATTTGTAGTAAACTTTTTGCCTTTTAGTTATTTTGTACTTTGCATATAATATGTATCTACCTACATTATTAGATAATATCATATTCCTAACAGTGTAATCAAATTCTACCTACAAATTATATGTTATACATTCTTTTCCTCGTGTTTAAAAATATAACAGTTGACAATCTTTAATTAAAAAATAAACATGCTACCATCTTAATATTCTGTTGATTATTATATAAATGACCCTTTCAGAATACTATAGAATACAGAATACTAGATGTTATTGATTTATACTAATAACAAATATAAGTCCGTTGATATCATAAACTTTTGCAAAGTGAGGCACCGGTATTCAAATGCTGCTTCTCCTCTCTTGCCCGTAAGTATCTGCTAAGGGTCTGCTCTGCTACGAAATATGGGCAGCAGCGTCGTTCCGTGTATCAACATCCCATACTGCACTCGGCAACACGCTTGCCAAGCGTGGCGAGTAAGTCAACAATCCCCTTATGGTCTTGCAGATGTATGAGGGAGGCTTGTGTCCAGCAGTGCACGCGGACAGCAGGCCCATGTTCGACCTGCGGTCTTCACCAGGTCATACAGATAGTAAAGTTTATCTAACTAACCTAACGATATTATTTTACAAATATTGTTGTATTACACTATTTTCGACGTTTCCTTGGAGTCTGCGGTAGTATAGTGGTCAAGTATACCCGCCTGTCACGCATGACAAGCGGGAGACCGGGGTTCGATTCCTCGCCGGAGACTCTTTTTGTTATTTTATTCCCAGATTTTGATATAATATTATGAAATCCTTTGTATATTCAGCTGTATGGCTATTAATATGATTATTATTCCAAAACGCAGGTTTTCCAGTTTCCATATAGTATCTATAGATTTGGCGCCGTGGGGTGCCGGCAGTAGAATGATACCCCGCCTCTCATGCTCATGTAAACAGGTATTTTTTAATGTTTGGTTGTTTTTGAAGCTACACCCATCATCCATTGGCATTATATGTATTGAGGTGCTGTAAGGTTGATAATTCGTCTAGGTTAAAATGTCTTTAGTAACTAATTTGCGCCTACTACGATTCTATGCCATATATTCCAAGGCATGCCTATTGTATGGCCTCATCATCATCATCATTTCAGCCGTAGGACGTCCACTGCTGGACATAGGCCTCCCTCATGGATATCCAGTTATTGCGGTTGGAAGCGATCTGCATCCACCGTCGACCTGCGGTCTTCACCAGGTCATACAGATAGTAAAGTTTATCTAACAGTGTATTATATTATCTGTGCTATGTATCTAGTAAGCGCCATCTCTCTATTTTCTTCCGAATTAAATATCGCGTCTACTAGTACTCGCTCTTGTTCACAAAACTCTGCATAGATGGCGCGTGTTTAAATTTTCTCTCGTTTCAGTGTTAATTTAAAATGCAATGTTAATTTGCGCTTCGCTGATGACATTGTCCTCTTCTCCAATTCAGCTACTGAGTTAACAAAAATGCTCGATGACCTGAGCAAGGCAAGCCTCGATGTCGGTCTGAGTTTGAATATGTCAAAGACCAAAATAATGACTAACAGCTCAAAACACAAAATAACTGTAGGGGGTGAGGAGATTGCATACGTTAACGACTACATATACCTTGGTCAAATAGTCTCTTTCCAGGCGAGACAAGAAAAAGAAGTTGCACGACGCACCGAAAACGCCTGGAGGAGCTATTGGGCCATGAAGGAACTCATGAAGGGAGATTTACCACTATCACTCAAACGCAAGCTCATGGACGTATGCATTCTCCCCATCCTCACTTACGGCGCTCAAACTTGGTCTTTGACTGCTCAACAAAGATCGACACTCGAGGTTTGTCAACGAGCTATGGAGCGCAGTATTCTCGGTGTTAAACTTACTGACCGAATTCCCAACACCATACTGCGCGCTAAAACTCAAATAACTGATGTCACTCAGAAGGCTGCCAGGCTAAAGTGGGACTGGGCTGGCCACGTCTGTCGTATGCCGAATGACCTATGGGCTTTCATAACAACAGAGTGGGTCCCCAACGCTGGAAGTAGGCAACGCGGCAGACCCAGGCTGAGATGGCGCGACGAACTTGACTTGTTTTTACAAGGTTGGTCCTCCATAGCACAGGATCGGGATAAATGGAAGGGGGATAGGGAGGCCTTTGCCCTGCAGTGGGACGAAAATGGCTAGTAATCTAATCTAATCAGTGTTAGCCGGGCGTCGCGACGCGTCGGTTTAGTAATCTGTGGCATGGTGTTTGCAAATTCTTTGTTTGTTGACATTTACCTCATGTTTTGCAATACCTTACTGTCAAATAGGTTCTGAAATTCCATTTAAGGAATAATACTTGTGGTATATATACTCACAGAACAGAGAAAACATAGAAATCGTAAGTAGGCGGGGCTCGCGTAACACCTAGTAGGCGCAGTACTGCGCACTTCAAGCACCGCTTACTTCAGTCGTGTTTTAATTTAGCAGAGTAAACGTACTTCAAAAAAAAACAAAAAAAAATATAAAAATGCCGTATTGTGCCGTTTTAGAGTGTAAAAACGAAAGCCGAACCAAAAATTTAACGAAAGGGGGCATATCATATCACCGGTAAGCATTATTTTATTGTTTTTTTGTTAGTTTTGTTCAAAATGCAAAACCGTCAAATAAATATAGCAATAGCGCCATCTCTTGTTGAGTGGCTTTGTGTTGTGGATTATCAAGCAATCAAGAAAAGCAGCCATTGTATTAGTAATCTTATTTCCTGGGAATAAAGACTATAAAAAATATTTGGCAAAAGCGCCATCTCTGGCTGAGTGGACATACTAAATATTCATTTTTTATCACTGTTTATTTTATTGAACTTTGAACCATGTAGCGATCGGAATAAGGTTAATATCAATAAAATTAGTTTTATGATTTTATGCCCTTTTTAAGGTACTATTTCAACCAATAAGAATTTTTATTTCTATGTGTGTTAGTTTTTACATGTGTGAGTTTAGCGACACTGGTTCTCTACTAGTGTATTATATTATCTCTGATCTAACTAACCTAACGATATTATTATACAAATATTGTTGTATTACACTATTTTCGTCAATCGGAAAAGAGTCATCGGTAGTACAGTGGTAGTAAACCCGCGTGACACGCGGGAGACCGGGGTTCGATTCCCCGCCGAGACTCTTTTTGTTATTTTATTCCCAGATTTTGATATAATATTATGAAATCCTTTGTATATTCAGCTGTATGGCTATTAATAGGATCATTATTCCAAAACGCAGGTTTTCCAGTTTCCATATAATATCTATAGATTTGGCGCCGTGGGGTGCCGGCAGTAGAATGATACCCCTCCTCTCATGCCCATGGATGCAGTAAGAACCTGCTAAGGGATACCTCCGGAAAATGGGCAGCAGCGTCTATCCGTGTATCAACATCCCATACTGCGCTCACCAACCCGCCTGCCAAGCGTGGTGAGTATGGCAACTACCCCTCATGGAGATCCATGAGGGAGGCCTGTGTTCATCAGTGGACGTTTTATGGCTGAAATGATGATGATGATCTATAGATTTACAAAGACTACTTACTGTAAACAGGTATTTTTTAATGTTTGGTTGTTTTTGAAGCTACACCCATCATCCATTGGCATTATATGTATTGAGGTGCTGTAAGGTTGATAATTCGTCTAGGTTAAAATGTCTTTAGTAACTAATTTGCGCCTACTACGATTCTATGCCATATATTCCAAGGCATGCCTATTGTATGGCCTCATCATCATCATCATTTCAGCCGTAGGACGTCCACTGCTGGACATAGGCCTCCCTCATGGATATCCATAAGTCTTGATATTATATAATGTATGTATGGTATATTTGAAAATTTCATAAAACCTTTCGTACATCTTTAAACCCCTTGTTGTATCCACAAATCCAATCCATCCCAAGGTTGTCTGGTAGAGATCGCTCTTTAGCGATAAGACCGCCAATTGTCACTTTGTGTTTAGAGTTTATCTTTCTGTTGTTATTTTTATATTTAAGGTGTGCAATAAAGCATTTTCTATCTATCTATCCAGTTATTGCGGTTGGAAGCGATCTGCATCCACCGTCGACCTGCGGTCTTCACCAGGTCATACAGATAGTAAAGTTTATCTAACAGTGTATTATATTATCTGTGCTATGTATCTAGTAAGCGCCATCTCTCTATTTTCTTCCGAATTAAATATCGCGTCTACTAGTACTCGCTCTTGTTCACAAAACTCTGCATAGATGGCGCGTGTTTAAATTTTCTCTCGTTTCAGTGTTAATTTAAAATGCAATGTTAATTTGCGCTTCGCTGATGACATTGTCCTCTTCTCCAATTCAGCTACTGAGTTAACAAAAATGCTCGATGACCTGAGCAAGGCAAGCCTCGATGTCGGTCTGAGTTTGAATATGTCAAAGACCAAAATAATGACTAACAGCTCAAAACACAAAATAACTGTAGGGGGTGAGGAGATTGCATACGTTAACGACTACATATACCTTGGTCAAATAGTCTCTTTCCAGGCGAGACAAGAAAAAGAAGTTGCACGACGCACCGAAAACGCCTGGAGGAGCTATTGGGCCATGAAGGAACTCATGAAGGGAGATTTACCACTATCACTCAAACGCAAGCTCATGGACGTATGCATTCTCCCCATCCTCACTTACGGCGCTCAAACTTGGTCTTTGACTGCTCAACAAAGATCGACACTCGAGGTTTGTCAACGAGCTATGGAGCGCAGTATTCTCGGTGTTAAACTTACTGACCGAATTCCCAACACCATACTGCGCGCTAAAACTCAAATAACTGATGTCACTCAGAAGGCTGCCAGGCTAAAGTGGGACTGGGCTGGCCACGTCTGTCGTATGCCGAATGACCTATGGGCTTTCATAACAACAGAGTGGGTCCCCAACGCTGGAAGTAGGCAACGCGGCAGACCCAGGCTGAGATGGCGCGACGAACTTGACTTGTTTTTACAAGGTTGGTCCTCCATAGCACAGGATCGGGATAAATGGAAGGGGGATAGGGAGGCCTTTGCCCTGCAGTGGGACGAAAATGGCTAGTAATCTAATCTAATCAGTGTTAGCCGGGCGTCGCGACGCGTCGGTTTAGTAATCTGTGGCATGGTGTTTGCAAATTCTTTGTTTGTTGACATTTACCTCATGTTTTGCAATACCTTACTGTCAAATAGGTTCTGAAATTCCATTTAAGGAATAATACTTGTGGTATATATACTCACAGAACAGAGAAAACATAGAAATCGTAAGTAGGCGGGGCTCGCGTAACACCTAGTAGGCGCAGTACTGCGCACTTCAAGCACCGCTTACTTCAGTCGTGTTTTAATTTAGCAGAGTAAACGTACTTAAAAAAAAAACAAAAAAAAATATAAAAATGCCGTATTGTGCCGTTTTAGAGTGTAAAAACGAAAGCCGAACCAAAAATTTAACGAAAGGGGGCATATCATATCACCGGTAAGCATTATTTTATTGTTTTTTTGTTAGTTTTGTTCAAAATGCAAAACCGTCAAATAAATATAGCAATAGCGCCATCTCTTGTTGAGTGGCTTTGTGTTGTGGATTATCAAGCAATCAAGAAAAGCAGCCATTGTATTAGTAATCTTATTTCCTGGGAATAGAGACTATAAAAAATATTTGGCAAAAGCGCCATCTCTGGCTGAGTGGACATACTAAATATTCATTTTTTATCACTGTTTATTTTATTGAACTTTGAACCATGTAGCGATCGGAATAAGGTTAATATCAATAAAATTAGTTTTATGATTTTATGCCCTTTTTAAGGTACTATTTCAACCAATAAGAATTTTTATTTCTATGTGTGTTAGTTTTTACATGTGTGAGTTTAGCGACACTGGTTCTCTACTAGTGTATTATATTATCTCTGATCTAACTAACCTAACGATATTATTATACAAATATTCTGCCCTTCTTATCATAAACGCAATAACTCGGTCCAAGCTACTTTCGAGAAAAACGCACCTAAAGTTTTTTTGTTTGTTTAACTTGTATCTCAATCCCTATACATGCTATCGACTTGAATCTTTTACAAGGTTATAGATAAAAATCTATAGAATATTACGTAGTACCCGGAATTGATAAAAATGTAAATTAAGTTGCTTAACATCACGGAATTGTACTTATGGTTAGGATTGTTTTATAAATAAACAAGATGTTTGCTAGTCATAAACGCAATAACTAGTGTAGTTATTGCGTTTATCGTTAGCAAATCAACATATTTTGATTTTTATTTGCAAGTACTTACTGTATGTTCTAGTATGTACTAACCATAAGTGCAATAAGTGTCTGACTTATTGTATTTTTCATAAGTAAGACACGATGTTATGATGTCAGTTAACACGCTCAATATTTTTACGAGTACTTACATACTACTCAAAATATTCATTCAGTATAAATAAAACGATTTGGTAATCAATCGCCGTGCACAAACGCAAACTAGTAAGTTAGTGAAAGTTTCAAATGACCGGTGTTTACGTAAACACATTAATGACACACGAATGAGTCCAAAGGCCACTTCTATTTTGTAAACATAAATAGGTGAAGTTTCTAGATAAACCTGTTTTGAAAACAATAGCGCGGTACAAGTTATTTGCCTGTTAATCTATTGTTTTTGAATCTAGATACTTCGATGTCTCAAATGTTCTTTGTGTGGGATATAAATACGTGGGTGTGTTTGCCGAGCTAACTGAACTGAACTGGCTGAACAGCGACCCGTCGGACCGGATGAGGCCCCATTGATACTCATGGGGATCCTCACCGAGATCCTGATGGCCATCGCCGCGGGCGGAGACACGCGTGAAGTGGTCTTGGATCTGGAGGCCTTGCGTAGAAACTTCTATGAATAGGCCCCCCGTACCGCACCTCCGCCCGGGAGAACCATAGACGCCCGCCCACCTAAGGGCTACAAGAACCGAGACCTGGGGATTATAGCCCCTAGAGATGGAAGTCGAGGAGACGTACTTCTCGAGGCCTCACCCGGTGACCTCGAAGGAGGTACGGAAGAAAAGGATGATGGCCGAGCGGACCGTCTTTATTTGGGTACGGAAGTGAACAGTGCGATATATCGGAGCGACTTCAAAGTGAATACAAGTGTTCGTGATTTGTGAAAAAGTGTTATAGTGGTTATCAGTGTGTTGTTCAGTGAAGAAGTGTTCTGGTGAGAATCTACTGAGAGATTCTTCTTGGTGTGATCTGTGATTAAAGTGTTAATTTTGGTTTAATTGGACTACTTATTTAATTCCGAACCCCCAGCTCGTAACAATTTGGTGTTAAAAGTGGGATTAAATAATGCCGGTTTTATCAAAGGACGACACGGAGAGGGTCTGAACCAGGAGTCAACGGCAGCCGGAGGCGGACCAAAGGAGGTTCGGAGAGCTTTTACCGCCTACAGCGCGAAGAGGGAATCAACCATTGATGGAGACGGCCGCTGGTCCATCCGGAGTTTCTGCAGTCACAGCACCAGCCTCAGCTGAAATTGCCGCCTTAATGGCAATGATGCAAGAGCAGGCTCGCCGTCAGGAGGAGCAGGCTCACCACCAGGAAAAGCAGGCTCGTCGTCAAGAAGAGGAGCGGATTCGCCATCAGGAGGAGATGGTTCGCCGTCAGAAGGAGCAGACGGAGCGTCTTATGAAAGAAATATACATGAACTTTGGAAAGAACCTCAAAGTCGTCAAAGAAGGGATTACTGAAACTGAAAACCTTAGGAAGAACGAAAATTGTCTTGGAAAGACCGAAGACCGCCTTGCAACAACTGAATACCGCCTTGGAACGACTGCAAACCGCCTTGGAACGACTGCAAACCGCCTTGGAACGACTGCAAACCGCCTTGGAACGACTGCAAACCGCCTTGGAAAGCATGAAACTCAAATCGCCGACGTTAAGAAGTCTCTTGGTGTATTGAAGTCTGGAGAAGGGATTTCGGCTTCGGTAGTTAATGCACCGTCAGGGCGAAGTTTTAAAGTGCCACCTTTCGATGGAAGCTCATCATGGTCAGCCTACAAAATCCAGTTTGAGGCAGTTGTCAAGGCAAAAGGATGGAGCGAAGCACAGGCCATGATAGCACTCACTTTAGGACTTCGTGATCGAGCCCTGGCCATACTTGAGGCTTTTGGAAAAGACGTGATCTACGAGCTGCTATTTGAGGCGATGGAGTCACGCTACAGCGCCGCACACCTGTAGCATGTGTTTCGCACTCAGCGAAAGGACCGGGCACAGCGAAGCTCAAAGAAAGGTAACTGTGGGCCCTGGAAGTTGAAAAGCTGGCCCGGAAGGCATATCGTTCGTCGCCTGCGCTCATCGATGGAAACTTGGTGCAAGCATTTGTCGACGAGTACAGGCAACGAACGATATACCTTCCGGATCAGCCTTTATAGTCAATATGTTGCGATTTTAAAAAGCGTAGGAGTTGTTCCTGTGCGATCTTTTTTACACATAAGTGCAATAACTTTACTAGTTACTCTTAAATATTAGTATACCTTCAGTTTAAATTTATTGCATTCCTAAACATAAACGAAATAACTCAACTTATTGCACTTTTGACATGTAGAAAGGAAACACACAAAATATGAATTGTGCTAAGTATAAACGCAATAACTGTGAGTTATTGCGTTTATGTCTAGTATATGAGGCCTATTTATTTTGAATGTACAAATTATCAATAAAATAACCATACTTATTGCACTTATCGTTAGTAATATAATGTATTATTTAAGCTTACCTTACCATAACTCAAGTTATTGCATTCTTGGTAAGTAAACCAAGCCCAAACTCCTAACATATTGCGTTTATGCTTAGAAAAAAAACAGGATCGGCTATAGATACGTAAAAACTGTCTAAGAAGAAAACATAGAGCTCATTTTGCTGATCACGAATATGTATATAACTCTGTAGGCCCCAAAAATCGAGTTATTGCGTTTATGATAAGGAGGGCAGTATTGTTGTATTACACTATTTTCGTCAATCGGAAAAGAGTCATCGGTAGTACAGTGGTAGTAAACCCGCGTGACACGCGGGAGACCGGGGTTCGATTCCCCGCCGAGACTCTTTTTGTTATTTTATTCCCAGATTTTGATATAATATTATGAAATCCTTTGTATATTCAGCTGTATGGCTATTAATAGGATCATTATTCCAAAACGCAGGTTTTCCAGTTTCCATATAATATCTATAGATTTGGCGCCGTGGGGTGCCGGCAGTAGAATGATACCCCTCCTCTCATGCCCATGGATGCAGTAAGAACCTGCTAAGGGATACCTCCGGAAAATGGGCAGCAGCGTCTATCCGTGTATCAACATCCCATACTGCGCTCACCAACCCGCCTGCCAAGCGTGGTGAGTATGGCAACTACCCCTCATGGAGATCCATGAGGGAGGCCTGTGTTCATCAGTGGACGTTTTATGGCTGAAATGATGATGATGATCTATAGATTTACAAAGACTACTTACTGTAAACAGGTATTTTTTAATGTTTGGTTGTTTTTGAAGCTACACCCATCATCCATTGGCATTATATGTATTGAGGTGCTGTAAGGTTGATAATTCGTCTAGGTTAAAATGTCTTTAGTAACAAATTTGCGCCTACTACGATTCTATGCCATATATTCCAAGGCATGCCTATTGTATGGCCTCATCATCATCATCATTTCAGCCGTAGGACGTCCACTGCTGGACATAGGCCTCCCTCATGGATATCCAGTTATTGCGGTTGGAAGCGATCTGCATCCACCGTCGACCTGCGGTCTTCACCAGGTCATACAGATAGTAAAGTTTATCTAACAGTGTATTATATTATCTGTGCTATGTATCTAGTAAGCGCCATCTCTCTATTTTCTTCCGAATTAAATATCGCGTCTACTAGTACTCGCTCTTGTTCACAAAACTCTGCATAGATGGCGCGTGTTTAAATTTTCTCTCGTTTCAGTGTTAATTTAAAATGCAATGTTAATTTGCGCTTCGCTGATGACATTGTCCTCTTCTCCAATTCAGCTACTGAGTTAACAAAAATGCTCGATGACCTGAGCAAGGCAAGCCTCGATGTCGGTCTGAGTTTGAATATGTCAAAGACCAAAATAATGACTAACAGCTCAAAACACAAAATAACTGTAGGGGGTGAGGAGATTGCATACGTTAACGACTACATATACCTTGGTCAAATAGTCTCTTTCCAGGCGAGACAAGAAAAAGAAGTTGCACGACGCACCGAAAACGCCTGGAGGAGCTATTGGGCCATGAAGGAACTCATGAAGGGAGATTTACCACTATCACTCAAACGCAAGCTCATGGACGTATGCATTCTCCCCATCCTCACTTACGGCGCTCAAACTTGGTCTTTGACTGCTCAACAAAGATCGACACTCGAGGTTTGTCAACGAGCTATGGAGCGCAGTATTCTCGGTGTTAAACTTACTGACCGAATTCCCAACACCATACTGCGCGCTAAAACTCAAATAACTGATGTCACTCAGAAGGCTGCCAGGCTAAAGTGGGACTGGGCTGGCCACGTCTGTCGTATGCCGAATGACCTATGGGCTTTCATAACAACAGAGTGGGTCCCCAACGCTGGAAGTAGGCAACGCGGCAGACCCAGGCTGAGATGGCGCGACGAACTTGACTTGTTTTTACAAGGTTGGTCCTCCATAGCACAGGATCGGGATAAATGGAAGGGGGATAGGGAGGCCTTTGCCCTGCAGTGGGACGAAAATGGCTAGTAATCTAATCTAATCAGTGTTAGCCGGGCGTCGCGACGCGTCGGTTTAGTAATCTGTGGCATGGTGTTTGCAAATTCTTTGTTTGTTGACATTTACCTCATGTTTTGCAATACCTTACTGTCAAATAGGTTCTGAAATTCCATTTAAGGAATAATACTTGTGGTATATATACTCACAGAACAGAGAAAACATAGAAATCGTAAGTAGGCGGGGCTCGCGTAACACCTAGTAGGCGCAGTACTGCGCACTTCAAGCACCGCTTACTTCAGTCGTGTTTTAATTTAGCAGAGTAAACGTACTTAAAAAAAAAACAAAAAAAAATATAAAAATGCCGTATTGTGCCGTTTTAGAGTGTAAAAACGAAAGCCGAACCAAAAATTTAACGAAAGGGGGCATATCATATCACCGGTAAGCATTATTTTATTGTTTTTTTGTTAGTTTTGTTCAAAATGCAAAACCGTCAAATAAATATAGCAATAGCGCCATCTCTTGTTGAGTGGCTTTGTGTTGTGGATTATCAAGCAATCAAGAAAAGCAGCCATTGTATTAGTAATCTTATTTCCTGGGAATAGAGACTATAAAAAATATTTGGCAAAAGCGCCATCTCTGGCTGAGTGGACATACTAAATATTCATTTTTTATCACTGTTTATTTTATTGAACTTTGAACCATGTAGCGATCGGAATAAGGTTAATATCAATAAAATTAGTTTTATGATTTTATGCCCTTTTTAAGGTACTATTTCAACCAATAAGAATTTTTGTTTCTATGTGTGTTAGTTTTTACATGTGTGAGTTTAGCGACACTGGTTCTCTACTAGTGTATTATATTATCTCTGATCTAACTAACCTAACGATATTATTATACAAATATTGTTGTATTACACTATTTTCGTCAATCGGAAAAGAGTCATCGGTAGTACAGTGGTAGTAAACCCGCGTGACACGCGGGAGACCGGGGTTCGATTCCCCGCCGAGACTCTTTTTGTTATTTTATTCCCAGATTTTGATATAATATTATGAAATCCTTTGTATATTCAGCTGTATGGCTATTAATAGGATCATTATTCCAAAACGCAGGTTTTCCAGTTTCCATATAATATCTATAGATTTGGCGCCGTGGGGTGCCGGCAGTAGAATGATACCCCTCCTCTCATGCCCATGGATGCAGTAAGAACCTGCTAAGGGATACCTCCGGAAAATGGGCAGCAGCGTCTATCCGTGTATCAACATCCCATACTGCGCTCACCAACCCGCCTGCCAAGCGTGGTGAGTATGGCAACTACCCCTCATGGAGATCCATGAGGGAGGCCTGTGTTCATCAGTGGACGTTTTATGGCTGAAATGATGATGATGATCTATAGATTTACAAAGACTACTTACTGTAAACAGGTATTTTTTAATGTTTGGTTGTTTTTGAAGCTACACCCATCATCCATTGGCATTATATGTATTGAGGTGCTGTAAGGTTGATAATTCGTCTAGGTTAAAATGTCTTTAGTAACTAATTTGCGCCTACTACGATTCTATGCCATATATTCCAAGGCATGCCTATTGTATGGCCTCATCATCATCATCATTTCAGCCGTAGGACGTCCACTGCTGGACATAGGCCTCCCTCATGGATATCCAGTTATTGCGGTTGGAAGCGATCTGCATCCACCGTCGACCTGCGGTCTTCACCAGGTCATACAGATAGTAAAGTTTATCTAACAGTGTATTATATTATCTGTGCTATGTATCTAGTAAGCGCCATCTCTCTATTTTCTTCCGAATTAAATATCGCGTCTACTAGTACTCGCTCTTGTTCACAAAACTCTGCATAGATGGCGCGTGTTTAAATTTTCTCTCGTTTCAGTGTTAATTTAAAATGCAATGTTAATTTGCGCTTCGCTGATGACATTGTCCTCTTCTCCAATTCAGCTACTGAGTTAACAAAAATGCTCGATGACCTGAGCAAGGCAAGCCTCGATGTCGGTCTGAGTTTGAATATGTCAAAGACCAAAATAATGACTAACAGCTCAAAACACAAAATAACTGTAGGGGGTGAGGAGATTGCATACGTTAACGACTACATATACCTTGGTCAAATAGTCTCTTTCCAGGCGAGACAAGAAAAAGAAGTTGCACGACGCACCGAAAACGCCTGGAGGAGCTATTGGGCCATGAAGGAACTCATGAAGGGAGATTTACCACTATCACTCAAACGCAAGCTCATGGACGTATGCATTCTCCCCATCCTCACTTACGGCGCTCAAACTTGGTCTTTGACTGCTCAACAAAGATCGACACTCGAGGTTTGTCAACGAGCTATGGAGCGCAGTATTCTCGGTGTTAAACTTACTGACCGAATTCCCAACACCATACTGCGCGCTAAAACTCAAATAACTGATGTCACTCAGAAGGCTGCCAGGCTAAAGTGGGACTGGGCTGGCCACGTCTGTCGTATGCCGAATGACCTATGGGCTTTCATAACAACAGAGTGGGTCCCCAACGCTGGAAGTAGGCAACGCGGCAGACCCAGGCTGAGATGGCGCGACGAACTTGACTTGTTTTTACAAGGTTGGTCCTCCATAGCACAGGATCGGGATAAATGGAAGGGGGATAGGGAGGCCTTTGCCCTGCAGTGGGACGAAAATGGCTAGTAATCTAATCTAATCAGTGTTAGCCGGGCGTCGCGACTCGTCGGTTTAGTAATCTGTGGCATGGTGTTTGCAAATTCTTTGTTTGTTGACATTTACCTCATGTTTTGCAATACCTTACTGTCAAATAGGTTCTGAAATTCCATTTAAGGAATAATACTTGTGGTATATATACTCACAGAACAGAGAAAACATAGAAATCGTAAGTAGGCGGGGCTCGCGTAACACCTAGTAGGCGCAGTACTGCGCACTTCAAGCACCGCTTACTTCAGTCGTGTTTTAATTTAGCAGAGTAAACGTACTTCAAAAAAAAACAAAAAAAAATATAAAAATGCCGTATTGTGCCGTTTTAGAGTGTAAAAACGAAAGCCGAACCAAAAATTTAACGAAAGGGGGCATATCATATCACCGGTAAGCATTATTTTATTGTTTTTTTGTTAGTTTTGTTCAAAATGCAAAACCGTCAAATAAATATAGCAATAGCGCCATCTCTTGTTGAGTGGCTTTGTGTTGTGGATTATCAAGCAATCAAGAAAAGCAGCCATTGTATTAGTAATCTTATTTCCTGAGAATAAAGACTATAAAAAATATTTGGCAAAAGCGCCATCTCTGGCTGAGTGGACATACTAAATATTCATTTTTTATCACTGTTTATTTTATTGAACTTTGAACCATGTAGCGATCGGAATAAGGTTAATATCAATAAAATTAGTTTTATGATTTTATGCCCTTTTTAAGGTACTATTTCAACCAATAAGAATTTTTATTTCTATGTGTGTTAGTTTTTACATGTGTGAGTTTAGCGACACTGGTTCTCTACTAGTGTATTATATTATCTCTGATCTAACTAACCTAACGATATTATTATACAAATATTGTTGTATTACACTATTTTCGTCAATCGGAAAAGAGTCATCGGTAGTACAGTGGTAGTAAACCCGCGTGACACGCGGGAGACCGGGGTTCGATTCCCCGCCGAGACTCTTTTTGTTATTTTATTCCCAGATTTTGATATAATATTATGAAATCCTTTGTATATTCAGCTGTATGGCTATTAATAGGATCATTATTCCAAAACGCAGGTTTTCCAGTTTCCATATAATATCTATAGATTTGGCGCCGTGGGGTGCCGGCAGTAGAATGATACCCCTCCTCTCATGCCCATGGATGCAGTAAGAACCTGCTAAGGGATACCTCCGGAAAATGGGCAGCAGCGTCTATCCGTGTATCAACATCCCATACTGCGCTCACCAACCCGCCTGCCAAGCGTGGTGAGTATGGCAACTACCCCTCATGGAGATCCATGAGGGAGGCCTGTGTTCATCAGTGGACGTTTTATGGCTGAAATGATGATGATGATCTATAGATTTACAAAGACTACTTACTGTAAACAGGTATTTTTTAATGTTTGGTTGTTTTTGAAGCTACACCCATCATCCATTGGCATTATATGTATTGAGGTGCTGTAAGGTTGATAATTCGTCTAGGTTAAAATGTCTTTAGTAACTAATTTGCGCCTACTACGATTCTATGCCATATATTCCAAGGCATGCCTATTGTATGGCCTCATCATCATCATCATTTCAGCCGTAGGACGTCCACTGCTGGACATAGGCCTCCCTCATGGATATCCAGTTATTGCGGTTGGAAGCGATCTGCATCCACCGTCGACCTGCGGTCTTCACCAGGTCATACAGATAGTAAAGTTTATCTAACAGTGTATTATATTATCTGTGCTATGTATCTAGTAAGCGCCATCTCTCTATTTTCTTCCGAATTAAATATCGCGTCTACTAGTACTCGCTCTTGTTCACAAAACTCTGCATAGATGGCGCGTGTTTAAATTTTCTCTCGTTTCAGTGTTAATTTAAAATGCAATGTTAATTTGCGCTTCGCTGATGACATTGTCCTCTTCTCCAATTCAGCTACTGAGTTAACAAAAATGCTCGATGACCTGAGCAAGGCAAGCCTCGATGTCGGTCTGAGTTTGAATATGTCAAAGACCAAAATAATGACTAACAGCTCAAAACACAAAATAACTGTAGGGGGTGAGGAGATTGCATACGTTAACGACTACATATACCTTGGTCAAATAGTCTCTTTCCAGGCGAGACAAGAAAAAGAAGTTGCACGACGCACCGAAAACGCCTGGAGGAGCTATTGGGCCATGAAGGAACTCATGAAGGGAGATTTACCACTATCACTCAAACGCAAGCTCATGGACGTATGCATTCTCCCCATCCTCACTTACGGCGCTCAAACTTGGTCTTTGACTGCTCAACAAAGATCGACACTCGAGGTTTGTCAACGAGCTATGGAGCGCAGTATTCTCGGTGTTAAACTTACTGACCGAATTCCCAACACCATACTGCGCGCTAAAACTCAAATAACTGATGTCACTCAGAAGGCTGCCAGGCTAAAGTGGGACTGGGCTGGCCACGTCTGTCGTATGCCGAATGACCTATGGGCTTTCATAACAACAGAGTGGGTCCCCAACGCTGGAAGTAGGCAACGCGGCAGACCCAGGCTGAGATGGCGCGACGAACTTGACTTGTTTTTACAAGGTTGGTCCTCCATAGCAGAGGATCGGGATAAATGGAAGGGGGATAGGGAGGCCTTTGCCCTGCAGTGGGACGAAAATGGCTAGTAATCTAATCTAATCAGTGTTAGCCGGGCGTCGCGACGCGTCGGTTTAGTAATCTGTGGCATGGTGTTTGCAAATTCTTTGTTTGTTGACATTTACCTCATGTTTTGCAATACCTTACTGTCAAATAGGTTCTGAAATTCCATTTAAGGAATAATACTTGTGGTATATATACTCACAGAACAGAGAAAACATAGAAATCGTAAGTAGGCGGGGCTCGCGTAACACCTAGTAGGCGCAGTACTGCGCACTTCAAGCACCGCTTACTTCAGTCGTGTTTTAATTTAGCAGAGTAAACGTACTTCAAAAAAAAACAAAAAAAAATATAAAAATGCCGTATTGTGCCGTTTTAGAGTGTAAAAACGAAAGCCGAACCAAAAATTTAACGAAAGGGGGCATATCATATCACCGGTAAGCATTATTTTATTGTTTTTTTGTTAGTTTTGTTCAAAATGCAAAACCGTCAAATAAATATAGCAATAGCGCCATCTCTTGTTGAGTGGCTTTGGGTTGTGGATTATCAAGCAATCAAGAAAAGCAGCCATTGTATTAGTAATCTTATTTCCTGGGAATAGAGACTATAAAAAATATTTGGCAAAAGCGCCATCTCTGGCTGAGTGGACATACTAAATATTCATTTTTTATCACTGTTTATTTTATTGAACTTTGAACCATGTAGCGATCGGAATAAGGTTAATATCAATAAAATTAGTTTTATGATTTTATGCCCTTTTTAAGGTACTATTTCAACCAATAAGAATTTTTATTTCTATGTGTGTTAGTTTTTACATGTGTGAGTTTAGCGACACTGGTTCTCTACTAGTGTATTATATTATCTCTGATCTAACTAACCTAACGATATTATTATACAAATATTGTTGTATTACA
Source organism: Pasiphila rectangulata (assembly GCA_963082625.1). NCBI lineage: Eukaryota > Metazoa > Arthropoda > Insecta > Lepidoptera > Geometridae > Pasiphila > Pasiphila rectangulata. The sequence goes on along the minus strand of OY720236.1, from coordinate 23,780,982 downwards.
CTATTTTCGTCAATCGGAAAAGAGTCATCGGTAGTACAGTGGTAGTAAACCCGCGTGACACGCGGGAGACCGGGGTTCGATTCCCCGCCGAGACTCTTTTTGTTATTTTATTCCCAGATTTTGATATAATATTATGAAATCCTTTGTATATTCAGCTGTATGGCTATTAATAGGATCATTATTCCAAAACGCAGGTTTTCCAGTTTCCATATAATATCTATAGATTTGGCGCCGTGGGGTGCCGGCAGTAGAATGATACCCCTCCTCTCATGCCCATGGATGCAGTAAGAACCTGCTAAGGGATACCTCCGGAAAATGGGCAGCAGCGTCTATCCGTGTATCAACATCCCATACTGCGCTCACCAACCCGCCTGCCAAGCGTGGTGAGTATGGCAACTACCCCTCATGGAGATCCATGAGGGAGGCCTGTGTTCATCAGTGGACGTTTTATGGCTGAAATGATGATGATGATCTATAGATTTACAAAGACTACTTACTGTAAACAGGTATTTTTTAATGTTTGGTTGTTTTTGAAGCTACACCCATCATCCATTGGCATTATATGTATTGAGGTGCTGTAAGGTTGATAATTCGTCTAGGTTAAAATGTCTTTAGTAACTAATTTGCGCCTACTACGATTCTATGCCATATATTCCAAGGCATGCCTATTGTATGGCCTCATCATCATCATCATTTCAGCCGTAGGACGTCCACTGCTGGACATAGGCCTCCCTCATGGATATCCAGTTATTGCGGTTGGAAGCGATCTGCATCCACCGTCGACCTGCGGTCTTCACCAGGTCATACAGATAGTAAAGTTTATCTAACAGTGTATTATATTATCTGTGCTATGTATCTAGTAAGCGCCATCTCTCTATTTTCTTCCGAATTAAATATCGCGTCTACTAGTACTCGCTCTTGTTCACAAAACTCTGCATAGATGGCGCGTGTTTAAATTTTCTCTCGTTTCAGTGTTAATTTAAAATGCAATGTTAATTTGCGCTTCGCTGATGACATTGTCCTCTTCTCCAATTCAGCTACTGAGTTAACAAAAATGCTCGATGACCTGAGCAAGGCAAGCCTCGATGTCGGTCTGAGTTTGAATATGTCAAAGACCAAAATAATGACTAACAGCTCAAAACACAAAATAACTGTAGGGGGTGAGGAGATTGCATACGTTAACGACTACATATACCTTGGTCAAATAGTCTCTTTCCAGGCGAGACAAGAAAAAGAAGTTGCACGACGCACCGAAAACGCCTGGAGGAGCTATTGGGCCATGAAGGAACTCATGAAGGGAGATTTACCACTATCACTCAAACGCAAGCTCATGGACGTATGCATTCTCCCCATCCTCACTTACGGCGCTCAAACTTGGTCTTTGACTGCTCAACAAAGATCGACACTCGAGGTTTGTCAACGAGCTATGGAGCGCAGTATTCTCGGTGTTAAACTTACTGACCGAATTCCCAACACCATACTGCGCGCTAAAACTCAAATAACTGATGTCACTCAGAAGGCTGCCAGGCTAAAGTGGGACTGGGCTGGCCACGTCTGTCGTATGCCGAATGACCTATGGGCTTTCATAACAACAGAGTGGGTCCCCAACGCTGGAAGTAGGCAACGCGGCAGACCCAGGCTGAGATGGCGCGACGAACTTGACTTGTTTTTACAAGGTTGGTCCTCCATAGCACAGGATCGGGATAAATGGAAGGGGGATAGGGAGGCCTTTGCCCTGCAGTGGGACGAAAATGGCTAGTAATCTAATCTAATCAGTGTTAGCCGGGCGTCGCGACGCGTCGGTTTAGTAATCTGTGGCATGGTGTTTGCAAATTCTTTGTTTGTTGACATTTACCTCATGTTTTGCAATACCTTACTGTCAAATAGGTTCTGAAATTCCATTTAAGGAATAATACTTGTGGTATATATACTCACAGAACAGAGAAAACATAGAAATCGTAAGTAGGCGGGGCTCGCGTAACACCTAGTAGGCGCAGTACTGCGCACTTCAAGCACCGCTTACTTCAGTCGTGTTTTAATTTAGCAGAGTAAACGTACTTCAAAAAAAAACAAAAAAAAATATAAAAATGCCGTATTGTGCCGTTTTAGAGTGTAAAAACGAAAGCCGAACCAAAAATTTAACGAAAGGGGGCATATCATATCACCGGTAAGCATTATTTTATTGTTTTTTTGTTAGTTTTGTTCAAAATGCAAAACCGTCAAATAAATATAGCAATAGCGCCATCTCTTGTTGAGTGGCTTTGTGTTGTGGATTATCAAGCAATCAAGAAAAGCAGCCATTGTATTAGTAATCTTATTTCCTGGGAATAGAGACTATAAAAAATATTTGGCAAAAGCGCCATCTCTGGCTGAGTGGACATACTAAATATTCATTTTTTATCACTGTTTATTTTATTGAACTTTGAACCATGTAGCGATCGGAATAAGGTTAATATCAATAAAATTAGTTTTATGATTTTATGCCCTTTTTAAGGTACTATTTCAACCAATAAGAATTTTTATTTCTATGTGTGTTAGTTTTTACATGTGTGAGTTTAGCGACACTGGTTCTCTACTAGTGTATTATATTATCTCTGATCTAACTAACCTAACGATATTATTATACAAATATTGTTGTATTACACTATTTTCGTCAATCGGAAAAGAGTCATCGGTAGTACAGTGGTAGTAAACCCGCGTGACACGCGGGAGACCGGGGTTCGATTCCCCGCCGAGACTCTTTTTGTTATTTTATTCCCAGATTTTGATATAATATTATGAAATCCTTTGTATATTCAGCTGTATGGCTATTAATAGGATCATTATTCCAAAACGCAGGTTTTCCAGTTTCCATATAATATCTATAGATTTGGCGCCGTGGGGTGCCGGCAGTAGAATGATACCCCTCCTCTCATGCCCATGGATGCAGTAAGAACCTGCTAAGGGATACCTCCGGAAAATGGGCAGCAGCGTCTATCCGTGTATCAACATCCCATACTGCGCTCACCAACCCGCCTGCCAAGCGTGGTGAGTATGGCAACTACCCCTCATGGAGATCCATGAGGGAGGCCTGTGTTCATCAGTGGACGTTTTATGGCTGAAATGATGATGATGATCTATAGATTTACAAAGACTACTTACTGTAAACAGGTATTTTTTAATGTTTGGTTGTTTTTGAAGCTACACCCATCATCCATTGGCATTATATGTATTGAGGTGCTGTAAGGTTGATAATTCGTCTAGGTTAAAATGTCTTTAGTAACTAATTTGCGCCTACTACGATTCTATGCCATATATTCCAAGGCATGCCTATTGTATGGCCTCATCATCATCATCATTTCAGCCGTAGGACGTCCACTGCTGGACATAGGCCTCCCTCATGGATATCCAGTTATTGCGGTTGGAAGCGATCTGCATCCACCGTCGACCTGCGGTCTTCACCAGGTCATACAGATAGTAAAGTTTATCTAACAGTGTATTATATTATCTGTGCTATGTATCTAGTAAGCGCCATCTCTCTATTTTCTTCCGAATTAAATATCGCGTCTACTAGTACTCGCTCTTGTTCACAAAACTCTGCATAGATGGCGCGTGTTTAAATTTTCTCTCGTTTCAGTGTTAATTTAAAATGCAATGTTAATTTGCGCTTCGCTGATGACATTGTCCTCTTCTCCAATTCAGCTACTGAGTTAACAAAAATGCTCGATGACCTGAGCAAGGCAAGCCTCGATGTCGGTCTGAGTTTGAATATGTCAAAGACCAAAATAATGACTAACAGCTCAAAACACAAAATAACTGTAGGGGGTGAGGAGATTGCATACGTTAACGACTACATATACCTTGTTCAAATAGTCTCTTTCCAGGCGAGACAAGAAAAAGAAGTTGCACGACGCACCGAAAACGCCTGGAGGAGCTATTGGGCCATGAAGGAACTCATGAAGGGAGATTTACCACTATCACTCAAACGCAAGCTCATGGACGTATGCATTCTCCCCATCCTCACTTACGGCGCTCAAACTTGGTCTTTGACTGCTCAACAAAGATCGACACTCGAGGTTTGTCAACGAGCTATGGAGCGCAGTATTCTCGGTGTGAAACTTACTGACCGAATTCCCAACACCATACTGCGCGCTAAAACTCAAATAACTGATGTCACTCAGAAGGCTGCCAGGCTAAAGTGGGACTGGGCTGGCCACGTCTGTCGTATGCCGAATGACCTATGGGCTTTCATAACAACAGAGTGGGTCCCCAACGCTGGAAGTAGGCAACGCGGCAGACCCAGGCTGAGATGGCGCGACGAACTTGACTTGTTTTTACAAGGTTGGTCCTCCATAGCACAGGATCGGGATAAATGGAAGGGGGATAGGGAGGCCTTTGCCCTGCAGTGGGACGAAAATGGCTAGTAATCTAATCTAATCAGTGTTAGCCGGGCGTCGCGACGCGTCGGTTTAGTAATCTGTGGCATGGTGTTTGCAAATTCTTTGTTTGTTGACATTTACCTCATGTTTTGCAATACCTTACTGTCAAATAGGTTCTGAAATTCCATTTAAGGAATAATACTTGTGGTATATATACTCACAGAACAGAGAAAACATAGAAATCGTAAGTAGGCGGGGCTCGCGTAACACCTAGTAGGCGCAGTACTGCGCACTTCAAGCACCGCTTACTTCAGTCGTGTTTTAATTTAGCAGAGTAAACGTACTTCAAAAAAAAACAAAAAAAAATATAAAAATGCCGTATTGTGCCGTTTTAGAGTGTAAAAACGAAAGCCGAACCAAAAATTTAACGAAAGGGGGCATATCATATCACCGGTAAGCATTATTTTATTGTTTTTTTGTTAGTTTTGTTCAAAATGCAAAACCGTCAAATAAATATAGCAATAGCGCCATCTCTTGTTGAGTGGCTTTGTGTTGTGGATTATCAAGCAATCAAGAAAAGCAGCCATTGTATTAGTAATCTTATTTCCTGGGAATAGAGACTATAAAAAATATTTGGCAAAAGCGCCATCTCTGGCTGAGTGGACATACTAAATATTCATTTTTTATCACTGTTTATTTTATTGAACTTTGAACCATGTAGCGATCGGAATAAGGTTAATATCAATAAAATTAGTTTTATGATTTTATGCCCTTTTTAAGGTACTATTTCAACCAATAAGAATTTTTATTTCTATGTGTGTTAGTTTTTACATGTGTGAGTTTAGCGACACTGGTTCTCTACTAGTGTATTATATTATCTCTGATCTAACTAACCTAACGATATTATTATACAAATATTGTTGTATTACACTATTTTCGTCAATCGGAAAAGAGTCATCGGTAGTACAGTGGTAGTAAACCCGCGTGACACGCGGGAGACCGGGGTTCGATTCCCCGCCGAGACTCTTTTTGTTATTTTATTCCCAGATTTTGATATAATATTATGAAATCCTTTGTATATTCAGCTGTATGGCTATTAATAGGATCATTATTCCAAAACGCAGGTTTTCCAGTTTCCATATAATATCTATAGATTTGGCGCCGTGGGGTGCCGGCAGTAGAATGATACCCCTCCTCTCATGCCCATGGATGCAGTAAGAACCTGCTAAGGGATACCTCCGGAAAATGGGCAGCAGCGTCTATCCGTGTATCAACATCCCATACTGCGCTCACCAACCCGCCTGCCAAGCGTGGTGAGTATGGCAACTACCCCTCATGGAGATCCATGAGGGAGGCCTGTGTTCATCAGTGGACGTTTTATGGCTGAAATGATGATGATGATCTATAGATTTACAAAGACTACTTACTGTAAACAGGTATTTTTTAATGTTTGGTTGTTTTTGAAGCTACACCCATCATCCATTGGCATTATATGTATTGAGGTGCTGTAAGGTTGATAATTCGTCTAGGTTAAAATGTCTTTAGTAACTAATTTGCGCCTACTACGATTCTATGCCATATATTCCAAGGCATGCCTATTGTATGGCCTCATCATCATCATCATTTCAGCCGTAGGACGTCCACTGCTGGACATAGGCCTCCCTCATGGATATCCAGTTATTGCGGTTGGAAGCGATCTGCATCCACCGTCGACCTGCGGTCTTCACCAGGTCATACAGATAGTAAAGTTTATCTAACAGTGTATTATATTATCTGTGCTATGTATCTAGTAAGCGCCATCTCTCTATTTTCTTCCGAATTAAATATCGCGTCTACTAGTACTCGCTCTTGTTCACAAAACTCTGCATAGATGGCGCGTGTTTAAATTTTCTCTCGTTTCAGTGTTAATTTAAAATGCAATGTTAATTTGCGCTTCGCTGATGACATTGTCCTCTTCTCCAATTCAGCTACTGAGTTAACAAAAATGCTCGATGACCTGAGCAAGGCAAGCCTCGATGTCGGTCTGAGTTTGAATATGTCAAAGACCAAAATAATGACTAACAGCTCAAAACACAAAATAACTGTAGGGGGTGAGGAGATTGCATACGTTAACGACTACATATACCTTGGTCAAATAGTCTCTTTCCAGGCGAGACAAGAAAAAGAAGTTGCACGACGCACCGAAAACGCCTGGAGGAGCTATTGGGCCATGAAGGAACTCATGAAGGGAGATTTACCACTATCACTCAAACGCAAGCTCATGGACGTATGCATTCTCCCCATCCTCACTTACGGCGCTCAAACTTGGTCTTTGACTGCTCAACAAAGATCGACACTCGAGGTTTGTCAACGAGCTATGGAGCGCAGTATTCTCGGTGTGAAACTTACTGACCGAATTCCCAACACCATACTGCGCGCTAAAACTCAAATAACTGATGTCACTCAGAAGGCTGCCAGGCTAAAGTGGGACTGGGCTGGCCACGTCTGTCGTATGCCGAATGACCTATGGGCTTTCATAACAACAGAGTGGGTCCCCAACGCTGGAAGTAGGCAACGCGGCAGACCCAGGCTGAGATGGCGCGACGAACTTGACTTGTTTTTACAAGGTTGGTCCTCCATAGCACAGGATCGGGATAAATGGAAGGGGGATAGGGAGGCCTTTGCCCTGCAGTGGGACGAAAATGGCTAGTAATCTAATCTAATCAGTGTTAGCCGGGCGTCGCGACGCGTCGGTTTAGTAATCTGTGGCATGGTGTTTGCAAATTCTTTGTTTGTTGACATTTACCTCATGTTTTGCAATACCTTACTGTCAAATAGGTTCTGAAATTCCATTTAAGGAATAATACTTGTGGTATATATACTCACAGAACAGAGAAAACATAGAAATCGTAAGTAGGCGGGGCTCGCGTAACACCTAGTAGGCGCAGTACTGCGCACTTCAAGCACCGCTTACTTCAGTCGTGTTTTAATTTAGCAGAGTAAACGTACTTCAAAAAAAAACAAAAAAAAATATAAAAATGCCGTATTGTGCCGTTTTAGAGTGTAAAAACGAAAGCCGAACCAAAAATTTAACGAAAGGGGGCATATCATATCACCGGTAAGCATTATTTTATTGTTTTTTTGTTAGTTTTGTTCAAAATGCAAAACCGTCAAATAAATATAGCAATAGCGCCATCTCTTGTTGAGTGGCTTTGTGTTGTGGATTATCAAGCAATCAAGAAAAGCAGCCATTGTATTAGTAATCTTATTTCCTGAGAATAAAGACTATAAAAAATATTTGGCAAAAGCGCCATCTCTGGCTGAGTGGACATACTAAATATTCATTTTTTATCACTGTTTATTTTATTGAACTTTGAACCATGTAGCGATCGGAATAAGGTTAATATCAATAAAATTAGTTTTATGATTTTATGCCCTTTTTAAGGTACTATTTCAACCAATAAGAATTTTTATTTCTATGTGTGTTAGTTTTTACATGTGTGAGTTTAGCGACACTGGTTCTCTACTAGTGTATTATATTATCTCTGATCTAACTAACCTAACGATATTATTATACAAATATTGTTGTATTACACTATTTTCGTCAATCGGAAAAGAGTCATCGGTAGTACAGTGGTAGTAAACCCGCGTGACACGCGGGAGACCGGGGTTCGATTCCCCGCCGAGACTCTTTTTGTTATTTTATTCCCAGATTTTGATATAATATTATGAAATCCTTTGTATATTCAGCTGTATGGCTATTAATAGGATCATTATTCCAAAACGCAGGTTTTCCAGTTTCCATATAATATCTATAGATTTGGCGCCGTGGGGTGCCGGCAGTAGAATGATACCCCTCCTCTCATGCCCATGGATGCAGTAAGAACCTGCTAAGGGATACCTCCGGAAAATGGGCAGCAGCGTCTATCCGTGTATCAACATCCCATACTGCGCTCACCAACCCGCCTGCCAAGCGTGGTGAGTATGGCAACTACCCCTCATGGAGATCCATGAGGGAGGCCTGTGTTCATCAGTGGACGTTTTATGGCTGAAATGATGATGATGATCTATAGATTTACAAAGACTACTTACTGTAAACAGGTATTTTTTAATGTTTGGTTGTTTTTGAAGCTACACCCATCATCCATTGGCATTATATGTATTGAGGTGCTGTAAGGTTGATAATTCGTCTAGGTTAAAATGTCTTTAGTAACTAATTTGCGCCTACTACGATTCTATGCCATATATTCCAAGGCATGCCTATTGTATGGCCTCATCATCATCATCATTTCAGCCGTAGGACGTCCACTGCTGGACATAGGCCTCCCTCATGGATATCCAGTTATTGCGGTTGGAAGCGATCTGCATCCACCGTCGACCTGCGGTCTTCACCAGGTCATACAGATAGTAAAGTTTATCTAACAGTGTATTATATTATCTGTGCTATGTATCTAGTAAGCGCCATCTCTCTATTTTCTTCCGAATTAAATATCGCGTCTACTAGTACTCGCTCTTGTTCACAAAACTCTGCATAGATGGCGCGTGTTTAAATTTTCTCTCGTTTCAGTGTTAATTTAAAATGCAATGTTAATTTGCGCTTCGCTGATGACATTGTCCTCTTCTCCAATTCAGCTACTGAGTTAACAAAAATGCTCGATGACCTGAGCAAGGCAAGCCTCGATGTCGGTCTGAGTTTGAATATGTCAAAGACCAAAATAATGACTAACAGCTCAAAACACAAAATAACTGTAGGGGGTGAGGAGATTGCATACGTTAACGACTACATATACCTTGGTCAAATAGTCTCTTTCCAGGCGAGACAAGAAAAAGAAGTTGCACGACGCACCGAAAACGCCTGGAGGAGCTATTGGGCCATGAAGGAACTCATGAAGGGAGATTTACCACTATCACTCAAACGCAAGCTCATGGACGTATGCATTCTCCCCATCCTCACTTACGGCGCTCAAACTTGGTCTTTGACTGCTCAACAAAGATCGACACTCGAGGTTTGTCAACGAGCTATGGAGCGCAGTATTCTCGGTGTTAAACTTACTGACCGAATTCCCAACACCATACTGCGCGCTAAAACTCAAATAACTGATGTCACTCAGAAGGCTGCCAGGCTAAAGTGGGACTGGGCTGGCCACGTCTGTCGTATGCCGAATGACCTATGGGCTTTCATAACAACAGAGTGGGTCCCCAACGCTGGAAGTAGGCAACGCGGCAGACCCAGGCTGAGATGGCGCGACGAACTTGACTTGTTTTTACAAGGTTGGTCCTCCATAGCACAGGATCGGGATAAATGGAAGGGGGATAGGGAGGCCTTTGCCCTGCAGTGGGACGAAAATGGCTAGTAATCTAATCTAATCAGTGTTAGCCGGGCGTCGCGACGCGTCGGTTTAGTAATCTGTGGCATGGTGTTTGCAAATTCTTTGTTTGTTGACATTTACCTCATGTTTTGCAATACCTTACTGTCAAATAGGTTCTGAAATTCCATTTAAGGAATAATACTTGTGGTATATATACTCACAGAACAGAGAAAACATAGAAATCGTAAGTAGGCGGGGCTCGCGTAACACCTAGTAGGCGCAGTACTGCGCACTTCAAGCACCGCTTACTTCAGTCGTGTTTTAATTTAGCAGAGTAAACGTACTTAAAAAAAAAACAAAAAAAAATATAAAAATGCCGTATTGTGCCGTTTTAGAGTGTAAAAACGAAAGCCGAACCAAAAATTTAACGAAAGGGGGCATATCATATCACCGGTAAGCATTATTTTATTGTTTTTTTGTTAGTTTTGTTCAAAATGCAAAACCGTCAAATAAATATAGCAATAGCGCCATCTCTTGTTGAGTGGCTTTGTGTTGTGGATTATCAAGCAATCAAGAAAAGCAGCCATTGTATTAGTAATCTTATTTCCTGAGAATAAAGACTATAAAAAATATTTGGCAAAAGCGCCATCTCTGGCTGAGTGGACATACTAAATATTCATTTTTTATCACTGTTTATTTTATTGAACTTTGAACCATGTAGCGATCGGAATAAGGTTAATATCAATAAAATTAGTTTTATGATTTTATGCCCTTTTTAAGGTACTATTTCAACCAATAAGAATTTTTATTTCTATGTGTGTTAGTTTTTACATGTGTGAGTTTAGCGACACTGGTTCTCTACTAGTGTATTATATTATCTCTGATCTAACTAACCTAACGATATTATTATACAAATATTGTTGTATTACACTATTTTCGTCAATCGGAAAAGAGTCATCGGTAGTACAGTGGTAGTAAACCCGCGTGACACGCGGGAGACCGGGGTTCGATTCCCCGCCGAGACTCTTTTTGTTATTTTATTCCCAGATTTTGATATAATATTATGAAATCCTTTGTATATTCAGCTGTATGGCTATTAATAGGATCATTATTCCAAAACGCAGGTTTTCCAGTTTCCATATAATATCTATAGATTTGGCGCCGTGGGGTGCCGGCAGTAGAATGATACCCCTCCTCTCATGCCCATGGATGCAGTAAGAGCCTGCTAAGGGATACCTCCGGAAAATGGGCAGCAGCGACTATCCGTGTATCAACATCCCATACTGCGCTCACCAACCTGCCTGCCAAGCGTGGTGAGTATGGCAACTACCCCTCATGGAGATCCATGAGGGAGGCCTGTGTTCATCAGTGGACGTTTTATGGCTGAAATGATGATGATGATCTATAGATTTACAAAGACTACTTACTGTAAACAGGTATTTTTTAATGTTTGGTTGTTTTTGAAGCTACACCCATCATCCATTGGCATTATATGTATTGAGGTGCTGTAAGGTTGATAATTCGTCTAGGTTAAAATGTCTTTAGTAACTAATTTGCGCCTACTACGATTCTATGCCATATATTCCAAGGCATGCCTATTGTATGGCCTCATCATCATCATCATTTCAGCCGTAGGACGTCCACTGCTGGACATAGGCCTCCCTCATGGATATCCAGTTATTGAGGTTGGAAGCGATCTGCATCCACCGTCGACCTGCGGTCTTTACCAGGTCATCATCCCATCTTGTTGGTGGACGTCCTACGCTGCGCTTGCCGGTCCGTGGCCTCCACTCGAGAACTTTTTTTTTGTATGGCCTAGAATAAATAAATTAATATTGCACAAAAGTCCATTGGTATGGCCCGTATCGAACCCAAGACCTCGTGACCTCGTATAATACAGGTTGTATTATGTGTACAAACCCGAAATAGTTTTGGAAGGGTGTAGACGGTCTTAACCCGTGTTAGTGTAAGAAGATGGTTTGGCAGTTAAATGATGAACAAAATATTGAGGTTTACACTAATTTATTCGCGATAATTAATAATTTTGGCGGCGGTACGAGAAGTGGATCCATGGGTTCAACTTTAGCACTTCCCTCACTAGTTCCGGGTTCTTGATTATTATCGATCACTTTTAAGTATTTATTATCACTTTTTACCAATTCTAAATGAGTCTGCGATTTGGCTTTTTTCCATAATTTTTTGCGGAACTGCGGGTACTTACCATCTTCTTACTTGGCGGCGTGTGGTGCATAGATCCGACTCGAAGACCAATGTAGACGGTCTTAACCCGAGTTAGGCCGTATACAGAAAGAAATCTGGAAACTTATAAGCGCTTACCGGCGCTTGACAGCGCTGGTCCGATCTACACAAAGGAAGCAGGTTGAAGCAGACCAAGCGAAATGACGGTTTTCATAACCAACGCTATTTGTTTGTGTGGACTCCTATTCTCGGTTGGTATACATGAATTATAGTTTACTATATAAAACACTTAAACGTTTCAGGCGACGCGCCGCCGTCCATTCAATATAGTATGCTGAGCGGCTCCGCGACGGTGGAGCCGTCCGGCGAACTGTTCGTGTACCCTGACAGCAGCATCCGCATCGACTGCGTGTCGTCGCGCCTGCTGGGAGACCCGCTGTGGACCTGGACCCAGTCCATCGGCCACTACCACTCAGGTGCGTGCTAGATGGCGCCACGTGTACCGTTCGTGTACCCTGACAGCAGCATCCGCATCGACTGCGTGTCGTCGCGCCTGCTGGGAGACCCGCTGTGGACCTGGACCCAGTCCATCGGCCACTACCACTCAGGTGCGTGCTAGGTGGCGCCACGTGTACCGTTCGTGTACCCTGACAGCAGCATCCGCATCGACTGCGTGTCGTCGCGCCTGCTGGGAGACCCGCTGTGGACCTGGACCCAGTCCATCGGCCACTACCACTCAGGTGCGTGCTAGGTGGCGCCACGTGTACCGTTCGTGTACCCTGACAGCAGCATCCGCATCGACTGCGTGTCGTCGCGCCTGCTGGGAGACCCGCTGTGGACCTGGACCCAGTCCATCGGCCACTACCACTCAGGTGCGTGCTAGGTGGCGCCACGTGTACCGTTCGTGTACCCTGACAGCAGCATCCGCATCGACTGCGTGTCGTCGCGCCTGCTGGGAGACCCGCTGTGGACCTGGACCCAGTCCATCGGCCACTACCACTCAGGTGCGTGCTAGGTGGCGCCACGTGTACCGTTCGTGTACCCTGACAGCAGCATCCGCATCGACTGCGTGTCGTCGCGCCTGCTGGGAGACCCGCTGTGGACCTGGACCCAGTCCATCGGCCACTACCACTCAGGTGCGTGCTAGGTGGCGCCACGTGTACCGTTCGTGTACCCTGACAGCAGCATCCGCATCGACTGCGTGTCGTCGCGCCTGCTGGGAGACCCGCTGTGGACCTGGACCCGGTCCATCGGCCACTACCACTCATTATAAGCACTCTAAAGAAAATAGATATTATTTTCTTTAGAGTGCTTCATAATGGCCGTTAGAGGTAGATAGATAGATAAACTCTTTATTGTACATTCAGCATATAACATAAATTTCACAAAGAGAAACACAGACAAATATAACATACAATGGGCGGTCTTATCGCTAAAAGCGATTCCTTCCAGACAACCTTTGGATGGACAGGATATAAGATAATAAAAACGGCGGTGTACGAATAATACATACGCAAAAATAGATAGATAAAAATATACCTACATATGTACATAACAACCTAAATAGTATGGAAGTAAATTATCAAAAACGATGTTGCCGTAGCCGAATTCGGCATGGACGATCATCATAATCACCATATTTTTTGCTAGGTACACGCCTCTGAAGCAGGTCCTGCGGTGTGCCAACCCAGTAATTGGAACTTATCGAATGTCGTCGACTCAACGCGCCGTCGGACGAAGACTTTTTTGGCCTTTCTTCGGCCACTATTCGGACAAAACTTTACTCCATCCGCCGTCACCTCTTCTGACCGGTTATTTATTTACTTCTCTTCCAGCCGTTGACATCCACAGCCGGACAAAGGCCTCCCTCATTGATCACTTAGATCATGAGGGGTTGTTGCCATACACACCGCTCGCAGGCGGGTTAACAAGCGCGGTACAGGATGTTGATACACGGAAAGACGCCGCTGCCCATCTTCCGGAGGTATCCCTTTGCAGATTCTTACTGCATGCAAGGGCAATACTACGCTACGGAAAAACTTTAGCAGACCTAGAAAGTACACGCGGTTCTGTAAATATTATTTTTTGCGTCGAAATCAAAATCTGATTTTATTTTTCTTTAATAGAAATAGAAATTAGTTAAAATTATCACCTAATATCCATTTTGAACATGCCTTGGACAAAGGATTTTTCGTTTTTGCATCGACTTTATTACGTCCTTCTAGGGTGTTATAATCGACCACAACAAAAGGAGGTTCGATACGGAGACAGTCTGTGTAGTGTGCTGTCCCAATGGAACCCAGCCCAAATATTTTTTACGAAAACACGTGAGGGTAGTTCATCAGACACCTTCGCTTTGCTGCGGTACCTCCGACACGTCAGTCTTCCCGGGACCATGACGGGTGCAATCCAGTCGAAACGTCGGGAAATAATAAAGGTAATTTACGCGATAAATACCCGCTTTTATTTATATTCATGAAAGGAGGTTCACGTAGGATTAGATTTATATTTTGGGAGATACGCCATTTGGGCTTGGCGACTCGTAGGTAGGTACGATTTCAAAGTGTATTTCACTGACCCCATCAATACGCCTTCAATTAACAGGGCATGGACTTGTAATACTAATTCATGAAGATAATTCGAATCTTCATTATAGAAGCCAAGTTGCATCTTTATTAACCTACAGATAAAATATAACATTGTTGCAGCCGAAATAAATCTGTCTTAAAATGATAGCGCGGGTCAGCTCAGATCGGATACTTGTAAAAGAAATGTGATAACGATACGTTGCTAACCCCGCGATAGGTAGCTGCTTTCCTCTGGGGTTCGAGCAAGGTCGTTGTTATCGCGGATGTCGATAGCGGTGCTCGGCCACGTGGTTGGCGTAGAGTTATCGTTTTTGAGTAAAATTTATCATGACTTGCACAACGACCTCCTTAAAGAAAATGGCCTAACTGGTATGTAAACGGGACTACTAGAGCTCATTGGGTCATGCCCTTCTTCTACAGCATCTGTATGCTGGATGCTCATGGAATGCTGCCAGCGGTTAGAGTCCTTCTCAGGTGTTTCAAGGAATTGGGGTGGTTAGGATCGGCAGAATCAAGGAGATAATGCCCAATACACCCCAACGCGGGACTTCATCAGTGTAGATTTGGTATCCCGCCTACCAGATTAGAATTAGACTGGTATGCTGCGGGACACTGCAATGCGTGTAACATTGTTAGATGGAAATTAATTGATTCAGGCGTAACTTTGCAGAAATGCATTATAATTTATTTATAATTTTATCTACTTAGATAGGCGCTTCACTTGGAAAATGAAAAAAAACACCTTCAAAGGAAAACTACACTAGCTACTGACACGTAATTCCGTAACACGTATAACAAACTGCTCATATACAAGGTTGCCTAAAACCTATATGGACGTACATCCAAACCAACTGGCTGCAGAGTTGACAATCACTAAATGAAAGAAGAAGAAGGAAAATATTTTTTTATGATATAAATCCCGCTTGATATAGTCATCATCATTACAGCCGTAAAACGTCCACTACTGAACACAGGCCTCCCCCATGGATCTCCATGAGGTAGTTGCCATACTCACCACGCCTGGGTTCGATAGCGCGGTACGGGATGTTGACACCTGGGGGGCAATTCCTACGGTACAAGGACGTCCTAAAGCGCCAACTTACTGCAGGTGACATCCCATGCGAGGGTTGGGAAGAGCTGGCGCAACAGAGACCGGAATGGTGCAGCATTATTTATAGGGCAGTCTCAAATCTTGAATAACGTCGACTAGAAAGAAGATCTCGACGCTAAACGCCTTATTAGAAAGAGCCGCACAGAGCCTTCCTACACCTACACCTTTGATGACAGTGACAGCATTGTGCGCCCTGCAACAGGATCTTTAAAACTAAATTTGGCTTTTCTAGTCATATTCGGGCGCATAATCGCCAAACTTAAAGTCAAGTTCGCCATCGTTGGATACGACGCGAAGGACTACATACGGGACGTTGATACGCTTAAAGACGCTGCTGCCCATCTTCCGGAGGTATTCCTTAGCAGGATCTTACTGCATCCACGGGCGTAAAAGGAAGGGTAACATTCTACTACCTACGGCTTGATTTAGTGATCCCTTTCAATTCTCAAAATGTTTTCATGCGTATCGGTTTGAATACGTGTAATGTTGCGTAAAGAATGATTAAATGAACAACTACCCGAAGAGGATCAAAAGACACCACAGCATTGAACTTGATAAATAAAAAGAAGCTGTCAAACTTCAAATGGCCATATCTCGACAAATGAATCTGTCTGTCATCTGTCATTTGAAAAATTTCTTTCACTTTGACATTTGTCATTTTTGACAAATTCTGGCAAAACATTCGATTACTTTATAACTTAAAGATTCGTTGGGCGCGAAAGTGATTCAACGTGTTCGGTTTTCATTATGTGGATTATTTAAATTTTCATCTTGATTTAGCCAATTAGAAGTGTTTAGTGTTTTCCGGTAATTAGTAAGTCCCTTTTCGTTATTTTTCCATGTACTTGACTCAAGCTTGAGGCTTTATTTGCTTCGAATTTGAATCATGGAATTAGACCCGGTCCCCCCTGACCCCCCTGACGGCCAACATCATGGAGGCAAAAGCGTAAGTTCTGGAACAAAACGTCGACTCGAGTCTGACGATATAAACCCATCCAAAAAAGTAATTACATCACCTGAGTTGAATGTTCCGTCCATTCAAACTATTTTTACCCATCCATCCATAGTGGTAGGTGCTATACAGGCCTACACTAGTTTAGATAAAGGACCATATATTGTCCATGTGTCGCGTGCAGAATCCGATGTTTCCACAGTTGTTGGCACTTAATATTCACCGATGCGTCCAAGTTGTCAGTTGATAGTGAGGTTGGAGCTGCGGTATGGATACCTTTTACCAACATAACCCTGAGTTTTAAGTGTCCCTCGTCCTCATCGGTATTTACTGGTGAGGCAGTTGCTATTCTAGAAGCCATTCTCTTTGTAAAATCACATCACTAAAATAATTCTATCATCTTTTCTGATTCCAAAAGTTGCCTCCAGTCAATTTTGTCTAACCCGTTTAGATCAATTTCCCGTTTCCCCATTATTCTTAAAATTAAACTTTCTCTGTTTGAGTGTAACAATCTAGGCATTAATGTAGTTCTAGCTTGGATTCCAGGACACTCTGGGATTCTAGACAATGAGTTAGCTGACTCATGCGCAAAAGCCGCTATCCAGATAGGTTCTCCTGAGCATTTTCATTTATATTGCCACGATTTAAGCCTTCTTCCAAAAATCTTTCTTCAAAAATCCTGGACGGATTTGTGGAATACCTCGAAGCTGTGTAAAGGCAAGTACTACTCTGATATCCAACCAGATATCCCACCTATTCCTTGGTTCTTTAAGTTTCGCAAACCCAATAAGATCGTCACTTCAACTATCTGCCGCCTAAGACTGGGTCATGCTTGTACACCTGTATTTCTTGCGAAACTTAGGATCAAGGATCACTCAATGTGTGAGTGCGGATTGGAGGAAGGAAATGTGGACCACATTTTCTTCAACTGCCCTAAACTTCGCTTATCCCTTTATATGTTCTCCCTCAGGAAATCCCGCGTCCTACCTGCTTCAAAATTTTGCTTTCCCTTACTTTCTCTCCTTTAATTAATTTTATCCTTTGTAAATTTGTAAATATGAATAATCTTACATTGTACCTAATAATATGTTATAGTATAGTTGATATCTTAAATAATCTGATCGAAGCATCATTAATTTACATTTACGTCTCAATGTGTGAGTGCGGATTGGAGGAAGGAAATGTGGACCACATTTTCTTCAACTGCCCTAAACTTCGCTTATCCCTTTATGATGTTCTCCCTCAGGAAATCCCGCGTCCTACCTGCTTCAAAATTTTGCTTTCCCTTACTTTCTCTCCTTTAATTAATTTTATCCTTTGTAAATTTGTAAATATGAATAATCTTACATTGTACCTAATAATATGTTATAGTATAGTTGATATCTTAAATAATCTGATCGAAGCATCATTAATTTACATTTACGTCTCAATGTGTGAGTGCGGATTGGAGGAAGGAAATGTGGACCACATTTTCTTCAACTGCCCTAAACTTCGCTTATCCCTTTATGATGTTCTCCCTCAGGAAATCCCGCGTCCTACCTGCTTCAAAATTTTGCTTTCCCTTACTTTCTCTCCTTTAATTAATTTTATCCTTTGTAAATTTGTAAATATGAATAATCTTACATTGTACCTAATAATATGTTATAGTATAGTTGATATCTTAAATAATCTGATCGAAGCATCATTAATTTACATTTACGTAGGATTTTTTTTTTATTTTGTTTTTATTTGCTTTTGCTTGGCTTAATCATTTTGTTTTCCGTTAATGTTGTGGCTTAAAATTGCCTAACCCGCTCTCAACACGTTTATGACACTTTTACCTACCGGACACTGGCAGAGTTTCAGCAAGTGGCATGAATCAGCCATTAAAAAGAAAAGAAGAAGAAGAACTTAAAGATTCAAGTTACCTACACAGTCATAATACAGTTTATATTTTTGTAGATTTCGACACTGGATCATCTGAGAGTAAAAACTATCACTAGTTCCAGAGTGGATATTTAGACTGGACCTGAGAGTGATCCTATTTTTATCAAAGATCTCTAATAATTGAATTAACTTTATGTACATTAAATGTTTTATGTTACTTTCAGTACAAGTTTATTGAATGTTGTGATCGCCTATAAGTGGTAGGTATTTAAATAAGAAACATTTAACTCGTTTAAGTGCGTAAAATTGTCTTATTGTTGCTATTGGTTGCTATGTGATTTGATGTTGTTTCAGCCGTAAAACGTCCACTACTGAACACAGGCCTCGCTCATGGATCTCCATGAGGGGTAGTTGCCATACTCACCACGCTTGGCAGGCGGGTTGGCGAGCGCAGTACGGGATGTTGGTACACGGAAAGACGCTGCTGCCCAGATGGGCGGAAGATTCCGGAGTTATCCCTTAGCAGGCTCTTACTGCATCCACGGGTATGAGAGGAGGGGTAACATTCTACTGCCGGCACCCCACGGCTATGTGATTTATTTTAACGCAAATTCACCTGAAGATACAATAACGCAATAGTAAGATTGTTACCCAAACGGGTTGAATATTGTATTGAAAAAAAATGGTGGTAATTTCGAGAATTTACTAAAAGAAATAAAAGGATATGAAAACTGTTTAATGTATAAACTGTAAGTAAAGTTCAAAATTTCACGTAAAAGGTTCTTGTTAAATTCAACAGATGAAGTCCTTAATCGATTAGCTTCCAGCTTCTTGTCTATTAACTCTATCTGATTTTTTTTTTTTTTTTTTTTTTTTATTTAATTTAAAGGGTCTTTGTCGCTTAGCGACCATATCGCCCTATAAAGGTAACAAAACAATTTAACAAACAGAAACAAACAATCTCAAAACAAAATCAAATAACATTTGGTATATAAAAATAATTAGAACACAAATCAGATATTTTCTCGAGATGCCAAGTATTTCACTGTAAGCTCATATAATTTTTCCGCTTTATTTGACAAAGGTGACGATAATATTTCATTGCATTGTCCTACATTTAACATTTTAGAGTATCCAAATATACTTCGTCTTTCACTTGCATTCCGTTCACATTCCATTAACACGTGTTGTGTATCTTCTATAGAATTACAGATAGTACAATTGGGAGAATCTACTTTTTTCATAAGATGTGCGAACTTGTTAGTTGGAATGTGACCGGAGCGGAGCCTGAGAGCTGTTTTTAATATATTTCTGCTATATGTACTGTTATCAATCCAAGGATACGACATGATTTGCGGCTGTATGGTGCGGTACCAAATACCTTTCTCTGTAGATCTCTTATCGAAGTATTCCTGCCAAAGTTCAATACACCGAGATTTGACAAATTTTAAATGTTCCGAGTATAAAGGATTTTTAAACAAAGGAATGCCATCGTATATAGCTTGTTTTGCAAATAGGTCAACCAAATCATTTTCCAGTAGATTTATATGAGAGGGTATCCACTGCAATATTATTGTTTTATTTTTCGATTGTAACTCCAGTATTAATTCTATAACAGTATAAGCAATCGGGCTACCTCGCACGTGCGAGGTGCACCGAGCTATATGCTGCAATGCACTTTTTGAGTCACAGAAGATAACAAATTTACTACAGTTAATAGAACCTAAATATGAGATAGCTTCAGATAAGGCAATTAATTCCAGATGCATAATAGAAATATTTGAGTCAATTTTGAATTTAATGTTACTATCAGAGAAGGGGTCATAAAAGGCAGCACCGCCCTCCGTACCCTCCTTGGATCCGTCTGTAAATATTTGGTAAAAGTCATTATAATTATTGTTAATGTAGGTTACACATTTATTTTTTAAATCATTGACGTTGTAAGCGCGCTTGGAACGGTCAATTATTGGAATGTTATCAATGATGACGTCTGTTAAATTTATATTGCTCACCCAAGTACGCAACGAAAACATTTCAAGTCTATCACAGGAATGAATTGGTAAAGATTTTAGAGTAGGATGGATGGATGCTAATAACGGTAATTTTCTTCGACTCCAATATTGGGTACGTTCATTTATGTTTAGTTCATTTATATATTTAATTACTCTATTGGCGTTAAAGGATTTAGATCTAAGCCAGAATTTTTTCGCTAAATATCTACGACGTACGAAAAGGGGAGGTAAGCATAAGTCGGACTCCATAGCGTGTATAGGCGTACTACGTATATAGCCCCCCACCACACGTAAGGCTTGGTTTTGTACCCTATCCAATTTAATTACATTTGTTTGGCAACTACTATCATATAAAAAACTTGCGTAGTCTATCCTACTACGTATGATGGAGATGTACAGTCTTCTTAAGTGTCTTTGGTGAACCCCCCAACCCGAACCAGCTAAAACTTTTAATAATTTTATATATTTTTGAACTTTATAAACTGTTTCACTAATATGTTTTCCCCACCTTAAAGTAGAATCAAGCCATAGTCCTAAATATTTGACGTTATCGCATACCTGTAATGAATGATTATTATGTGTAAAATCAATTGTACCTCGATATCGACCTTTTTTGAAAACGCATAATTTACTTTTGATAGGTGATATTTCCAAACCTATACTGTCTAATATATTACTAATTGTGCATAGGGCTGATTTAAGTTCTGTTACGGCGTCAGAAATGTGTATTTTCGTGCAGTAGATCACAAAATCGTCAGCGTACTGTGATATTTCGACATTATTTATACTTTGACATATTTTTGCTGTTGCTATGTTAAAAAGTAGTGGGGATAGGGGGTCCCCTTGAGCTAGGCCTTGGAATGTCCATCTAGATATAATATACTCCTCAGTAGCTATTTCCAGAATTCTAAAACTGAGATAGGACCACAAGTATCTACATATTTTATATCCAACCTGAAAATCATCAAGAATTTTTAGCAAAGATGTCACGTCGACATTATTATAGGCATTTTTTATGTCAATAAAACAGCCTACAGTTAACTGATTATCAGCGAACCCTTTTTGTATGCTAGTAGTTAGGCAGGCAAGGTTATCGAGGCAGGATCGTGATTTACGGAAACCGACCATATTATTCGGGAATATAGTTTCTTTTTCGAAATACCATTCGAGTCGTTTATTTATTATGGAATGTAAAATCTTACACATACACGAAATGAGTGAAATTGGACGCAAAGCGGAAGATGAATTATGCTTAGGAATCGGGACTACTCTAATCTTACGCCATTGTGATGGAATAAAGCCGAACATATAGCAGCGATTGTAAAAGTCAACCAAAAGTAGTTTACCGACCAACGGTAGATGATTAATCATAGAATAGGAGACATCATCAGTACCGGGAGCTGTGTCTTTTTTTTTTAAGCTATTTAATAATTCTGCTAATGTAATGTCAGTTTCTAAAATATTGTTGGTTGAATGAAATAATGGGATGTCAGGACTAACAAAATCAGGAGATAAGTCGGCAAGTAAGTGTTCAGCCTTATCTTTATCTATGCTTTGTTTAGGCAAACTCCGACCCTTTAGCCACCGCATTTTATTCCACATTTCCGACGCAGACGTAGTTTCATCCACAGACGAACAAAATTTATGCCACGATGTACATTTTGCAATACGTATCTGTCTCTGCGCATCAGCTATTTTTTCTTTGAGTTCAATCAAATTATTAGGCGATGGACATTGGCGAAACTTAGCCAAGGTCAGTCTACGAATAGCCACTGCTTTCGACAATTGTGGGCTCCAATACGGTTTTGGAATGAACTTGTGTGTTGAATTCGTAAATATTTTAGTATTTGGAATGTGGGTATTTGCGGCTTTGTTAATAATGTCTAAAAGTTGGTCATAAAATTCCTGATGGTTGTCCGGTGAATTGAAATCGGTTAGGGAATTTTCTATGTTTGAAGTATATTCAGGCCAGTTACTTTTTTTATAGTTTCTTTTTTTAATACCAGTATTAATAGAATTTTGAACAAATGAAATTTTAATGATAAGATGATCACTGCCAAGTGATTCGTTTGTAGTTTTCCAATAGAAGTTAATTGCGATATCTGATGAAATAAATGATATATCTGGAGAGGATTGTTGTAAAACACCATTCGTCAGTCGTAACCTAGTAGGGTTGCCATCATTGAGATACGTGAAATTAGAATCAAGCATAGCCTCTATAATTTGATTGCCCCTAATATCTGTTTTGTAAGACCAGCTGTTGTGGTGTCCATTAAAATCGCCTAATAATAGCGTTTTGTTATTGCAAATGGAGAATACATGATCCCAATCACTTTGAAACGTACGTACGGAAGAAGGACAATATACAGAAATAATGTTCTCAATATATTTGCAATTAGAAATTTTTAAATGCAGCAACTCAATACCGCTATTTATACTAAGCGATGGGAAAACGCGCGCCTTTATAGATCGGTGTGTTATGATAGCAACGCCGCCGTATGAGTCAGCCCTGTCTAATCGATAACAGTTATAATTGCGAATATTAAAACTACTCTCGGGCTCAAACCAAGTTTCGCTTAAAATTGCAATGTGAACTTTTTCTTGGGCAAGAAACGCTTCAAATGAAACCGTTTTAGGTCTTAAACTTTGACAGTTCCATTGGATTAAGTTAAATGTTATATTCCGTTGATTATTATCCATATTGATTGTCCGAGTTAAAAAAGGTTCCGGCCGATATACAATTAATAGCTTTTGTTATAGCCCAGTCAATACAAATTTTGAACGACATTTCTATTTTCTTATCTAAAGATCGCTTGCTGAATATAATATCTTTTAACTTACTTAGTAAATTCGTGAATGAAAAGTTATTGTCTGACTCGTCTGTTTCCATATATGTTTGTGAGAGCCGCTCCTCGTCGGAGTACACTGAGGTTTCTTCGTCCCAATTAATACTACCTTGAGATTGATGAGGCTGTTTACGTTTCTTTTGTTTCTTCTTCTTACCCCGACTTACTCCTAAACCTTGTTCTCGTTCCTTGTCTTGTTCCCCTGTTGTGTATTCTTGAACTTCCTCTTTCTGTTTTTGAACTTGTATGTGTACGTGGGGCGGTTTCTCTCTTTCTATGGGGTTTGGTTTCAATATCGAAGCATAAGAACAGTTAGCAACTGACTTGGATGCATGAATAGGCTCGTCGATTGTTGACATCGGTGTTGCAGTCTGATTAGCGTTGGTGTTATCTTCTTCTTCTTGGGGGGGTCTTATTAAACGTTCTGACACTGGGGTAGGTGGTACATACATGTCTTTCGCTTTTTTGTACGTCACGTTAAATTCTGACATAAGTTCACGGATCCGTCTTTCTTTCTTGAAGATGGGGCATGTCTTATTCATGGCCATATGTGGTCCACGACAGTTAACGCATGTAAAAGATGCTGTTTCACAGTTTTCATGTTTATGGGCGCATTTAGGACATATTATTTTTCTACTAGGACAGAATCTTGACGTGTGTCCGAATTTCCAGCATCTACTGCACTGTGTAACTGGAAATATGTATTGATCAACCTTAATGCGTATTTTGTGTATAAATACATATTGTGGAACTGATGTGCCCCTAAAGCCCAATCTAACAGATTCGCTCAAAATCCATGCGGAGCCATTATTGTCCGAATTTCTTCTGTTTAACCTTTTGACCGATATTATTTCAAACGGGGATGACACTTGTTCCAATATTTCCTCTTCAGAGAGCTCCATCTCCACATTTTTAATGATGCCATACGACACTCCAACCTCTGCTGTTTTCAGGCACTTCCACCCCATATCGGAAAATGCTTTTATTTGCAAAAATTGTTCTGCGCTCAACTTTTTGTCGAAGGTTATCAAGATTTTACTTTTACTAGAATATTTTATTTTAGATATATCCTCAATGTTGTGTTCTTGCAATAACTTAGCAAGCGCAAATTGTTTTGGTAAATCATTTTTGCTTGTTACACAGATTTGAACATTGTCTTCAGTCTCTTCCCTGATTTTTTCTTTTCTAACTGCTTTTTTCCCACGTGAAACTTTCTCCCATCCGTCAGTGTCTTCAGATGAATTCTCCTCTGCATTATTTCTCTGGCGTTGTCTCTTTCTAATGGTTAGGTCTATTTCTGCTTCCATCTCCACTTGATTGGTCTCAGATTCTACTATGTTGTTACATTCATCCGAAGAAAATTGTGAATTGTTCTGCTCCGTCACGACAAATTGAACCGTCTCGTCTACTGCACTAGGTTGGGAATCCATTACGACCAATCACTCGGCTAGTGGCCCGAGCGCCGGGCAGGTGGCCGTGCGACGATCTTATAGATAAGGATGTTTGTATTACACACAAAGATATCAACGCGACCTTCACACTCGGAGTGCAATTGACAACTGTATCTGAATTTTGGCTTTAGCTTCCGCCGCTTCCAATTCGAGTTGCCTACGTCGTGCAATAGATGATGCAGTAGATTTCTTCGTATAAACTGTGGTTTTTGATCCACATGTCGAATGCTGCGCAATACCGTGATCCGCAACATCTTGTCCGGCATTGGCGTCGATGTGTATTCTTCCCGCGATAATTGTGGAACATTTAGTTCGCGATGAAGAATCGATTTCAACTCTTTCTTCATAGGTGCACATTCCAGCTTGTTATTTTCCATTAGTTCCTGGCGTTGACGGCGCGTGAGCATTTTCGTTGGTGTCTCGTTTGACATGACGGGACGTTTACTACGTAGCTCGCTGATTTCGATAGATCGGGCTCGAATGACCAGAATTATAGGTGAACGAAATAAAACAGGCGTCTTGGTCAACGACAGAAGAGAGCTGAAGGTGCAGGCAGAGTGTCATGTGTTTTCAAAACCGTATTTTCACAAGAAATATCGCGCCGCGTTGATGAGGTCGTGGCTAGAGATTCGCGACTAACTTCGCTCCGTTTGCTAATTGCTGCTAATTGATTACCTACTTCATGTGGTACCTGCGTTCACCTTCGACTTACTTAAACTTTATTTAAACAACAAATAACAGATGGCGTTACAGGCTTCAAATTAGATCTTAGATAAATAATAAAACTAGATACTTAATGCTACAAAATATAATATGTAGGTACCTAAAAGCTTAGACCAATTAAGTTTATCTAAAAAATACAAGATTTAACAATATATTAAATAATGTGACGTGTGTCGCCTACAACGGGTTTATCTCTGCAAACTTCGGAGATAAAGGAGGGGAACGGTCGTTTTTTCAACATTTTTGTTAATAACTCAAAAAAGATACAGCAGGAAAACTAAAAACTGTTTGTTATTGTGCAAATGCATACCTTTCTTAAGATACCCCACACAACCTAGTAACACAGATTACAGAAACTAATGTAGTGCTAATGCTAGTAACTTGAAAAATTTGAGATCCCCTATCTGCCCCCCTGCAATCATAATAAGAATATTTTTAGCATTTTCATATAATGCTATATTAGTAAAAAAGTGTTATCTTTAACCATTTCAAGTCATTAGCATCAGTATAGTATTCGAGATATCCACTTATGACAGACAGATAGAGTGATTCTCTAAGGGTTCCTTTTTACCATTTTGGTCCAGAACCCATAAAACGCCGGCAAAGCAGCAGGCAGAAATAAATAAAAAAACGAATAAGCATTATTTACTAGTCTTAGGACAGCGATGACTTTAGTTATAAATGTGAATTTTGATAAATAAAACAGATCTAGGTAAATCATTGACAATTTTATTGTACGTCCGACGGTTGCTGGTTACGATATTGGCAGAGTACCTACTTTGTTAGTAAGATTAGTTTCTGTAATCTGTGGTAAAATACCCATCTTACTTAGGCACATTAAATAACTGCGTGTTTCGCGGCTAAGCTAACATGAGCTAAGTAAGTTTATTAAAAAAAAAAGTTTATTCAAATAATCAATGTAACATTACAGATTAACCAAAGCGTTACACGTTAAGTCTTACACTCATATTAAACACACATATTAAATAAATATTATTAAAACAACACACACAAAAGAAATACAAAACATAAAAAAACAAAAGAAAAACAGAAAAATCTAATTAAAACAGGTGGCTAGGAAAAATTATTTACAATTCTATACTTTCACAGTAGCTTTGACATACTCTAGAAATTATATTTATATTATCATGAAATAAATCTAAATCTGGCTCGATTTTCATAATTACATTGAAATGGTTCTGAGCGCGGCAGATGGGGGATTGTTGGCGTGCAACCGTGCGTGGGGGTATGGGGGCGAATAGTGGGACTAGTCTGGGACGGAACCTGGCGCGCTGCTCAGGTACCCAGAGCCGACTAGCTTCCCTAACTAAGTCAGGACTGTCTACTATTCCCCTTAGTATACGAATAACTGTGAAAAGCTGATCGCACAGTCTGCGTGTCTGGAGAGAATGAAAACCAAGTGTCCCTTGTAGGTATTTAGTAGGGTACAAATACGGGTTATATCCATGAGAGTTCCTGTACAAGAAACGAAGAAAACGTTTCTGGACTTTTTCCAGCATTAATGCATATGTCATCTCGTGGGGATTCCATATGCATGAGCTACTCTCTATTTTGTAAGGTACCTACATAATTTAAATTGTTTTCCATTCTTTTATTTCTTTTGGTAAATTGTCGTATATTTTAGCGCTTTTAAAAGTAATGTTGTTTTGTCCATAATTTGTCCCTGTTTTCAACATTACAGGATATAACATCCTAAAGACGTTATACAAATCAAAATATTAACCTACACAAATTTTTACTATGCAATAAGGTTAAGCTTTAGTTAAGAATATGTGCGTAGGTATAATAGTTAGTTAACTTAACCTTTCTCTCTTGTTTGTTTACAATGGAGTTTTATGTAAAGTAAGGCCTTTGCATCTATTAAGATGATTTATACAGCGTCAGCAACTGGTAATCATGCTGTACGGGACGCTGCAGTGCCTGGGACATAGTTAGATGGATTAGGCTTGCCCAGCACCTATACCATCCTCTCAGCTTAGTCAGCTATTATTTTTTTTTTAACGGAGTTTTATGTAAGTTTATATAATCCCACGAGTATGTAGGTACTTACACTATCTTCCAAGAAGTAGAAGGATGTCGAGCCCTCACGCAGCCCTGTTAAGGCAAAGTGAAGAACAGCAAGTGAAAACTTGCGCGAGGAGTCATCATGACTTTCAAAGGTATAGTATAGTAAGAACAATATAGAATTTGTTACCTAATCTTGTAAACCTACTTTTTGTGAAAATATACTTATATTCTTTTAGCATAAAAGACTGGTATAAATTCATATTATTAAGTACCTATGTAAAGTTTTATCACATGCCTAAGTAGGTATATATCTAATATTATAATATTATACAGAGGCATATTTTTTTTGTAAAGCATGTAAAGTAACGCCGCCATGCCCATCTACCGTGAGACCCCTATTATCTGCATAGAAATGAGGCGTTTTC
This sequence comes from Pasiphila rectangulata, assembly GCA_963082625.1. NCBI lineage: Eukaryota > Metazoa > Arthropoda > Insecta > Lepidoptera > Geometridae > Pasiphila > Pasiphila rectangulata. Next base: position 23,753,135 of record OY720236.1, on the reverse strand, counting down.
ATTAAAAAAAGAATAATGCTTGGTCGCTCATTACTAGATGTCGCTGTTAAAATGGTTCATATTGTAGAACGCGCTATCGAAGCGTTTCAGGAATTTGGTTGGGTCTCGGCTAAACCTCCATTTGTTAAGTGTACTTATTAGTAAGTACCATAATATTATACATATATATTACATCACAGATTTTTTGAGTGCCTTTACACATTAAGTGTAGGCCCAAGAGACGCAAGAAACAAAAAAAAAAGTTTATTTTGACTGTAGTTTTTTGTTTATGATGTTATTTAGACGAAACCTAGGAAGAAAGTACTTAGAATTTCTGGTACTTTCTAAAGCTGTGTTGATAAACTGCCCTAGTGTTATGTTTACTGAAATAAAATACCTATACGACCATAAAATTACAAAGAAATGACCTATACGCCCCAAAAAATCACTGTATGCAAGCACCTTAGGGCGTAAAGCTACTTTTGATGTTCAAAACTGTGCAAATCAAGGTTGTAATTGACAAATTTAAAAATATTGAGGTCGTAAAGGATTAATTATTAAGCTAATTAATTAATTAATAATGTTATTTTTCTATGTATTATGTTATATTGTTGCTCTTTCCTTTTAAGTTTAATGAAAGGATATTTCTCTATAAATAAAACATAGATTGAATGAAATAAAATGGTTTATTACAATTTCTAAGGTTTTTTACGGAATCAGAACACAATAATAAATATTCACTGGTATTTATCGCGTTTCTTTACAATTTTTTTCAGACACTAACAGATTTACATTGTCGTGGTCATGGAATGATTGGATTACTGGATCAACTAGCTCAGCGAAGCGGGAAGAGCATTTTTGTGTTTTTTTTACACAAAACGCGCTGCATTCGCTTCGCAAGGTGGTAGCTCCAGTACTCCACACATCTCGTGACCACGGCAGAGTAACCTAATGTAACTTAGGAAAAATAGGTAGATAAACGCGATAAATATCCTTGAATATGTATTTTAAACAATGACTTTTATTTATTCATCATAATCATAACAGAACATAATCTTTATTATTTATTAAGCTTGGGTTCAGCTTGCTCAGAACCGTTCAACAGCTGGGAAAAGGCGTGGGCTACTCGATGCATATTAATCATAGTCACTTTTTTCGTCATCCTCATCGGTTTCGTTCAAAGTCTCGCGAAGCTTAGAGTCGCATGGCAGTTCCCGATATTCTTTATGAAATCTGTAAGGGATAGTTCCATTTTCACACATATTATTTAGATCTTTATATTTAGCCGCAGCTATTGGCAGCCTACAAGAGTGTAACTTTACTGTTGTCATTTCTTCAGCTGGCTCATTGTTTGGCTGGCTTTTCTTTCCTTTTGATTGACTCTTCCCTTTTCCTCTGCCCTTTCCTTTCCATGAGTTTTTCTCGCATAATGTTATAGTATGTGTCTGTGCATCTTCTTCCATTGAATATTTTATAAACATTTTGTCTGTAGTTTTCTTTTTGAAAGTAGCTACCCTAATATCTTTCAGTTTTATATCTTTCGATGTCTTTGGCGTGAAGGTATTTCCAGCTATTTGATCAAAGTTTAAAAACTCTGAATAGTCCATTACATGGACTTTATAGGGTCTGGGTCTTTTTCGTGCCGATTCAAAATAGGTTGGCCACTGTGAGGGGCTCCAGACAATAAGTTTTCGCACTTCTCTTTCGATAACAGCGTGAACTGAATCAACGGGCATATAAGTGTGGCCTGGTAGTAAATAGTTGATTTGAATGACCTCCAAATATACGGCAGACTTTAGAAAATGGTTCATGGCTGCCAGTACAGTCTTATTTTTGTTCTGTCCTGTACAAGAGTCACAGTACATTAATAGATGTTTAACCCCTTTTCTGTCTTTTTCTTCTAGATACTTCATCAAGCAGCTAGCAATTTCGTTGCTTCCTCTTTTGCCGTCGCTTTCCCCCCACGTATAACAAAAAACTTCCTGTGTTTCACTTTCATATATTGTAAAATTATACACCGAATATTTTCTAGAATAATACAGCAACATGCTTTGACCATGAGGCGTATTCAAAACTTTTTGTAGGTCAAAACTGCAGGTGACGGTTTTGTTGTTTGACTTAAGAGTTTGATGGACTTTGAATCTTTCGTAACTAGCTTTTTTCTCCCGTAGATGAATGTCCAATAGCTCTTTATCCCTTTCACTAATTTGGTCTTTATTATTTTCAGCTTTGACGCAAGTTACGCATTTATCTTTTTTCGGAATGTGAAAGCTTATATTATATTCTTTGAAAATAGTTCGGAATGCGTTTTCGCTTAACGCTTCTTGAGCCTGGTCAACACAATCTTTTAAATACATCTGATATAGGTTTGTTACGTTTTTCATTTACTGAGGAAGATATGTTCTATTACTTCTCTTTCTACTGTAGTGTGACGGAACTGCTGGTAATTTCTCAATGAATTTCTTTGCGAACGTTTTCGCTTCTTCAGTGTATTTTTGTTGCATGTTAGGTTTTCGCTTATCTGGTTGACCCATTTCCTCTGTGGCGTTTGATACGTTGTAAATAATATATTTTTGAGTAATATCCAAGGTATAAATCAAGAACTTTTGGCATACTTGCTTGTGGCCTTCACCATCGTTGATGTAATATTCATAAGTTATATTTCTTCGGCTCAAATCATTTTTTGTTTTCTTTCGTTTTATCGAGACCTTTTGAGCACAGTGCACTATCCAATCTTTTCTGCGCTGTGCGTCTAGACTCCAAAAATATTCAAATATAGATTTCCGCCTTTGTTCTGAAATATCGTAGCATCCTCTGGCACACTTACCAATTTCACAAGGATTTTCTTTCATAGTTTTCTCAGCCATAATTTCGCCTTTTCGATTTTGATAGGTTTTTCCTTTTTCTCTTAATTTTATTAATCTTTATTTATTAATCTTTTTTTCTTTTCTTTTAATTTCTTTATTGGTCTCGGTTTTATCATTTTTCTTTTTTCTCTTCTTCGTCTTCTTGCTAAGATTTTGTAATTCATTACTGTTTGAGTCTGACTCATTACAAGACCAAAGGTCTGAACTACCTGCGGAGTAGTCTTCTTTGTCCTCATCAGACATCAAAAAGTCAATATAAGCATGCTTTGATGCTGTTCTGCCTGTGTTGCGTCTTTTTCTTTGAGAAATGCAGTCCATGTCTAGAGCTACATAACTAGCGTCCAAGATATCTTCACGTGTCTCAGAATAAGTTTGATGAACCTTAGAAACTTCAGCTGCTGTAGAAGGTAAGTTTGATGGTTGCTCAAGAGACACGCAAGAAGTAGCATCAGATTCATCGTTATAATTTTCAGGATGCGAGTACAAAATCATTGTAGTATCCGTAGGTAAAGCTGGCGTAAGCGATGAGATTGTCTGTTGCTGGAGAGATTGCATATTAGAAGTAGCATCCGAGCTATCTTTTTGTGTCTCGTAGCAAGCAATATTTTCTTTCGTATCTTGCATCGGCCTATTTAGATTCGTAACGTCGGTACAAGTGGAAATCCTGAAAAAAAAACGTAAACTATGAATAAATGGAAAATAATTTATAGCAAAACCAAAAAATTTAATATTGAGAATTTTGATCAGTCAATGTGGGTAAAATTAACTATTGTAACTCTTACATTTTACTCTGGAGAGTTGTTGCTATGTTGCAATTATCTTCTTGTGTCTTGTAGCAAGCAATATTTTCTTTTGTATCTTGCATCGGCCGATTTAGATTAATAGCCTCGGTACAAGTGAAACTCCTGAAAGAAAAACATAACCATGCATTAATGAAAATACTTTATTGCATAAAAAAAAATGAATATTGAGAATTTTGATCAGTTAACCAATGTGAGTAAAATCAACTATTGTAACTCTTACATTTTACTCTGGAGAGTTGTTGTTAGATCGGAATTAGTGGTGGAGTTATCTTTACTAGTCCCCAAATAACTCATCTCTCCCGATTCACTTGACTTTTTAATAATTACAGCTGACAAAACTTTTATAGTTTTGTTTGGGTTCTGTTCTTTCACTGGATTATCGATAATTTTTTCAGTAATTGAAAACGCAGAGGTATTGCTATCGTTTTCACTACTGGAATTTATGATCACGTTGGTTCTGCTGTAACGGCTCGAAGACGTCTCTTCGTCGGTGTCTTCTATTATATCGCTGCTTATACTATGCTTTGATTGAACAAGTTCATGCTGAGACGTCATTTTTACTTGAGACATGGTTTCTTTTGAATACTTCTTGGGTTGCTGATTTTGACCAGCACCATTTTCTATCGATGAAGAACTCGTAGAAGCTCTGAAAAATAAAAATATAATAATAAATAATTTAACACGTTTAAAAAAACGATGAAAGTCGACTTAAATTTTCGATCGAAGATTAGTTTTACGGCACACACATAAGTTTCTCAAGGATTTAACTTTTATTAAACCACCTCAAAATCTATTTTATACAAACAAAGAAAAAAATATCAAAATATATTAAGAATTGATGAAATAATTTGATAAAGACAATTTTGAGAAGGAGGCCAAGAGGAGGAGCCAGCTGGGCTGGGCAGCGTGTGAGAAACTACGTCGAGTCTTCTCGCCATCCATACCGCAATGTTTGAAAACGAAAGTTTTCCAATCAGTGCGTCCTACCCGTAATGACCTACGGAGATGAGACGTGGACACTCACGGTAGGGTTGGTCCACCAGTTCAAAGTCACTCAGAGAGCTATGGAAAGAGCTATGCTCGGAGTTTCTCTAAAGTATAGGATTCGTAATGAATACATCCGACAGAGAGCCAAAGTTAACGACATAGCTCAAAGAATTAGCAAGCTGAAGTGGCAGTGGGCTGGCCATATCTCGCGAAGAACCGACAACCGCTGGGGTAAACGTGTTCTTGAGTTGAGACCGCGACTCGGCAAACGTAGTGTAGGACGCCCTCCGGCTAGGTGGGATGACGATCTGCGAAAGACTGCTGGCAGATGTTGGATGCGACAAGCTGAAGACAGGGCGCTATGGCGCTCATTAGGGGAGGCCTATGTGCAGCAGCGGACTAATATAGGCTGATTATGATGATTAACAATTGGCGAAGATATCAATCATCAAAACTGTTGTAGCTAGTCGTGATTTTTCAAAGGTATTATGTGGTTTCTTAACTTACTGGGATAAATACTAATCATCGTATAATTTTTTTATGGAACCATCTAGTGATTATTCACTATATATTAGCGAAAGAATTATCAAATTCTGTCCATGACTGACGGAGTAATCGACGAACATACATACGCACCAGCGAACATTTTAACCTTCTCCTTTTTGAAGACGGTTAAAAACTAAAAGATACTTGATATCGTGCTTGAAAAAATGTGTAGGTAGTGTATCTAATAAGCCTTTTACCTACGTAGGTAGGTACCAACTGGCTTAACACATAATGTAGAATGACAACAGTAAAAGAGATAAAAGTATAATTACCTATTAAACTAGCCTAAGGAAAATCATGGTACTGGAATTAGCCAATTGATCAATGATTTGACATAACTACCTACCCTGGTTTGCCACCTCAGTCAACCATGAACCTGTGATTGTTTTACCACAGTAAAATATATATAGCTTTTAGATGAGCTATGGGATAGTAAGATAAGCTTTTAGAAAATAACTAAGTTAATAATAATACTTTACTAGGTAGGTAGGTACTTGCCTGATACGATGACATTCAACTAACGCAGCGAGTTCACGACGGCGCTTCAACAAAGTCTCTAGTCTCTTTTTTTTATTTTCATCATCATCACTAACACAATTTTTCATTGTCACACATTTTATTTAGTGTAAAAACAAAGTTTTAAAAGTTCATTTGGAGCAAAGAAAACGGTTTCGCAGACTAAAAGTTTCAATGTAATGAAGCACGTGTCAGTCAGTTGAACTGCAACTGCACATCAGCAAAATAAAACAATCAATGAATTGTGAACTTTAAGTTCAAAGTATAATGTCTGTAATTACACTATTCCGAAGCGCCTCTGTTTCACAGCAGTGATCATACGCTCATGGAGCCATTTACCTACACCATATTGTTTCTCTTTCTAACTACGATGAATTATGATCAGCGAGAAAGAGACCTATGTATTAATTTAATTTGTATAGATCAGGCTGCGGCGTAAGGGATATTTTATTGTAAATATTATATTATTTTCCAGGGTGTATAGCTAACATTGACTTACAATGTAGGGTGTATAGGACAAAGAATAATGAGGCGTTTTTAATTGACTAAAAGAAGAAATATATTTATGTCAACGTCAAAAGTAATCTTTTAGTTTGTTTACGTTTACCTAGTTTATTCTACGAAAGACAATGGCCGCCAACATGGCCAGGCCAGCCAAATAACATAAGAATTTATCAATTAACTTGACACTGGCGGAATTGTGTAAAACCAAACGCAAAAAGCCATAAAATAAAAAGACAACATTTATTCTGATTCATTCCGATTGCATTCTTCATTGTGGCTACTCGGCTACCCTTGTTTTTCCAACATACTCTCGCCTACGTGACTCTCGCTATCCCCTTGGACCCTGATCTGCCTACTACGTGACCCACGCTCGTTTCTTGGACCCCGATTCGCCGTCTACTGAACCTCCGATTTGCCTACGTGACTCTTGCTCTGTCTACTGGACTTCTTTTTGCCTCTATATCTGGACGTTATCATGCCGAAAGACTATTTGAATCATGGTCCCTCGCTGACCTAAAGGCCGAGCTCCGTAAACGGAATGCCAAGGTTGCAGGAAAGAAAGCTGTCCTCGTTCAGAGGTTAGTATCTATTACTAAATGTTATTTTATAAGCTAGTCTATTTGCTTTTGGTATCCCATCAATTGAAAATGAAAAATGAAAATGAAAATAATATTTATTACAGCAAAACAATCAAATGGTAGGCAAGAAAAGATCGGTGTTCATCCAACCAGTTTGCGTAGCTAGCCCCAAAGTTCCAGCTGGGGCGTCTTTGGTCATGTGGTTCTTGAAATGCACCCTCGGAAAAACCATGACTGGAGGTAAAGCATACCCAGTAGCACAAACAATGTAGCACGTCGATACTAAAGTTCCCTTTTCAGCACTGGTTACTTTACTCACTTGTTTCTGTCCACGTGGTGCAAGGATTCTTCCGCAGGCTTGAACTGTCATGGTATTAGTTTCATCTAAGTTAAATACACGTGTTCCATCTCCAATTTTTTTTTTTTTTATTATTTATTTATCATATAAACAATCATATAACAATTATAAATATATATACATAGTGTTATTTGAGAGCTAAGTAATAAACCATTATTGTCTACAATAAGTTAATAACTTAAAAAGTATTTTTTTAATAGAATCTTAATATTTTTAGGTGTCAAGTTGTTACGTAAGTCTAAAGGTAATTCATTAATAAGCCGAGGCACAATATATGTTGTTGTTCGCTCGCCATAGGCATTGTTCGCACCCAGCGTACAAAGCCGATTCCTGGAAATGGCTCGAGTGTATACCGGGTGTTTAATCGGTTCTTGAAGTAATTCATTGAAAAAGTTTTCTTTAAGCAGTAGATTTTTGACCTGTGTATGGATTGGTATGATTTGACAGTGGTTGAAAAGGCCTGTGTCATCCTTATAGAATTGATCGGCGGTTTGATTAGATACAATATTTTTAATGATTTTAATTTGTAGTCTAAAAATGTCGTCTAGGTAGGTCTTGTACGTGCGACCGTAGCTGCTGAGACCATAATCTATATAGGATTCTGCAAGTGCGTAGTAAAGCATAATTTTTACTTTATACGGGATCCGATTTTTTAGTAAAATAATATTTGCAAGGAATTGCCTCAATTTGTTACGAATCTCTCCGGACTTCTCACACAACACAAAAACTCTATCACTAGCTTTAAATTTGGTGCTATCTTACGTTTAAAACAATACTTCTAAGGTAGCCTATATGTCATACAAATTTCCAGGCACCTTTGCAGTAACCTCCGCCTTACCAAACGCCTCAGTTTACAAACGGATTATTATTTCTTGCAGAGCTGCACTATCGAAAGACCTCGTACAGCATTATTAACATACATCTATTAATACCGTTTTTTGCTAAAATCAGTAAGTAAAATGGGATATTATGATGGTTTAACTAAAATGTCTACCTACTAGGTGACATTCTAAAACAAAAGCATTGTATTCTTAAATACCTTAAAATAAGATCCTCAAATAGATCTCAACATTTTTTCTCGAAGGACTTTATCCCTACGTGTGTGTAGTGTTTACTACAACTATTAGTTCAAATTTCAATTCTCTTATTATTTCAATCGTATATCAGGAGGCAAGAAGTGACCGTGATTTATTCATAACAAATGAAAAAACCTCGCAATACTCTTAGCCACACCGTCAGTTGATTATAAATATATCCAGCCTCAGAACAGCCAAAGAAACACTCAATTTTTTTCCAAACTTATACTCAAAGATACAGTTCAATGCGACCGCAAGGGTTCTTTGTGGTCGTCAATAACAAAATAATACATCACAAAATAATTTGATGAAGCATTTAATTTAATTTGTCCATCAATATGTGGTTATATAAAGCTTAACTTGAGCGCAGGAGTACGGCGTTCTTAGTGCTTAAAGCACAAGACCATATTCTGCTGTACGACCGCCTCTTCTGAGGTTTCTATTCACATAATTATGAAGATGGCTGGACCAGCTTGTCTCAAACATTTGCTTTGCTTTATTATTTTTGCGGACCTCGGGCGTAATCAATTTAATTCAGACACCAACTTTGATATATCTTAAATATGTTCTCTTGTCCTTTTACCGAAGGCTTCACCTTCTTCGACGGTATTCATCAACCTGCATCCTTTCGTCTCTGGCATCAGGAAGGAGACAAGGCAGGCTATAGCGGGCAATATGGCAAACACCACAGGAGGACACCAGTCGCCAAATCTTTTCAAATCAATCACAAAAGGTGCTATTATGGACCCCACACGGGCGCAACTCGACGACAGGCCCACAGCCGCGTTCCGCACGACAGTTGGAAACAGCTCCGACGTGTAGAGGTAAACAACGACGAATACAACAAACGAGGAAACCTCGCCGATGATAGCCAGTGTGACGGCAAACACGCCCTTGGTGTTGGGGAGTACTCCCAAGAGGAGGAGGCACACTGCCGCGATGCCATTGGCGACGATCAGGATGGTCCGCCGGCCCAGCACCTTCATCAGCGGAATCGACGACAAAGTCCCTATTATGGTGACGAAGGCGCTCGCTCCCACATTCAGAAATGCGTCGCCACTCAGCTGACCGACATACTGGGACACACCGTAGAAGCAGTAACTGCAGGCCATCCAGTTAATCGCCATGCAGATTATGTTTTTCCTTATGTTTGGGGTTCGGAAGAGATCTACTATGGTCCCCTTCTTGGTAGAGTTCGCGTTCACTGTCGCTTGGTATTCCTCGACTTGAGCACGGATCGTTTCTGTTGGCCGTTTGTTCCTAGTGACGAAAACAAAATTTAACAAATTAAATACTTAATACATTAATGTGCATTTCTAATTTTGGTATTACACAACTTATTTAGGTATTTGGATATCTACCCAAACCCTGCCGGTTTCGAACTTGAAAAGACATGTATCTTTTCAAGTTCGAAACCGGCATACTAACCGTCATACTGCTCGTCACCGTTACACCAGTGTGACCGTTAGGAAGAAAATGTCCTCACTGCAACATTGATGTGACCGTGATGTGACTGTAGCTTTGCCTACAGCGGAATTTTTAAATCGAGTGCCTCACAAGTTAGAGAAAATATTCGATGAAGGTTGAAGGTTTTTCATTTAAGCCCACAACGGAAAGTCTAGGACGACTAGTTCTCGAAATATGGCCGTATGAAGTTTGACAGCTGTCATCAGAAAAATAGATCTCATCAAGGTCTTTCATTTGAGCCTAAAACGGAAAGTCTAGGACGAGAGTTCTCGAGATATGGTCGTTTGAAGTTTGACAGCTGTCATCAAAAAAGTAGATCTTATCAAGTTATTGAGGTGAGCCCACAACAGAAAGTCGAGATATGGTCGTTTGAATTTTCAGCAGACAGCTGTCATCGGAAAAGTAAAAGTCAATGCGTTCAATTAGCTCTATGTAATTTGAGTCTTGAATTTTAAACATGTACTGTCATTTATGACATTATACTGTCACTTTTGACATTTACTGTCATTTTTGACATTTACTGTCATATTTGACAAGTGTCAAACACATAATGATTGGCCATAGTATGGTAATAGAAATATGCTATTACCATACTATGGCCAATCATTATGGCATATCATATGGCAGCATTAGGGTTTTTTTTCTTGAAAGCATTAACAGCTGCTTGTTCCATATGCATTGTTATTTTTTATATTTGATAAGATTATCAAAATATTGTACGTGTTTTAATGTAAATCGATTCAGTGTGAACATCTTGTGTGATAGATAAGTTGATAACACCTTTATAAATTTTATGTCAAGGGGATTCCGGTGAACCGATGATTGGATCCCCAGGGGATTCACTGAGATCCACTGGGGGATCGGGTTAGGGGATCCTGGTGGCCTCACCCGTCACCACGGTGTGACAGACTAGTGTGATGGTTAGTCGGTCGCGAAAAAACCTTTGCATATTAATAACGCATATTAACCGGGTAGGTACATATTTATCGTTTTATTTGTCTTCCAGGGACCACGACGCGGCGACGCAACGTTTAGACAATCCTGTCGAAACATCGGGCAATAATAAAGATAAATAACGCAATAAATGTCCGGTAAAATATGTGTTAATAATGTATCGTGATCGTGAAAGTTAAAACTACTTTGCACAATTTCAAATTTCATGTTTAATCTTCAACGATCCATAAATGCAAAAGGCTACTCACACTTCAGCAGCTCGTGTCAAGATTGTGATCGCCTGTTCCGTTCTGTTGACGGCGATCAACCAGCGCGGCGTCTCCGGTGCCCAGAAGTAGGTGAGCATCACCACAGCCGGGGCCGACAGCACCATCTGGTAATTATAGAAGTCCCTGACGAAGTAAGCTATAACTGGTAGGAAGAGATGGCCAAAGTTGAAGGGCAACTGGTAAAGAGCGCTGAGGACTTCTCTGTGCTGTGTCCCTACGAACTCAAGGAGGATTACGAAGGTGGTGACCATCGTGCCACCGACAGACCAGCCCACCAGGTGGCGGAAGATGGAGAAGACCCAGTAGTTTCTCACGAGGGCGGCGGCGACTCCGCAGGAGAGCTGCATCAGCACGGCCACTAGCAAGGGCTTCTTACGACCGTATCTACAACACAGGCGAAAACGTTTCTATGAAATATAAACTACAAAGGAATTAAATATATACCCAGAATCGTAACGATCACAAAAGGTATGTAATTAAACTGCATGCACAGTTTTATTATCATCTCACTGTTGTGATGTTCACGAGACCCAAGCAATTTAACTGCAGTTAATAAACCAGTATTTGCAACGCCGCGCCGGCGCCGCCGCCGGCGTTAGAATGTAGAACTAACTATCATCATCAGCCTATATTAGTCCACTGCTGGACATAGGCCTCCCCATATCTGTGCCATTTCACCCTGTCTTCAGCATGCCGCATCCAGCGTCTACCAGCGACCGCCCGCAAGTCATCACTCCATCTAGCTAGTGGTCGTCCTACACTACGCTTACCAAGCCGCGGTCTCCACTCAAGAACACGTCAAGGTCTATGTCGTCGACATAGCACATAGGATTAGCAAGCTGAAGTGGCAGTGGGCTGGCCATATCTGCCGAAGAACCGACAACCGTTGGGGTAAACGTGTTCTTGAGTGAACTAACTATACTTCAGCCAAATTCCATACCGGCAAAATGTAAATCTACAATATTTAAAATATAATTGCATTAACATTTTGATAGAGTTGATTACAATTTTACATTGATGGGATTGGTTAACAATACTTATTGAACACCCAATGGCCGTTTGCTTGGATTTTCATCATCATCATCATTTCAGCCGTAGGACGTCCACGGCTGCACATAGGCCTCCCTCATGGGTTTCCAGTTATTGCGGTTGGAAGCGATCTGCATCACCGTCGGCCTGCGGTCTTTGCATTTTGTATGCATTAAATTAGGCTGAAGTATAGGTAGGTACTACTTACCAGCAAACTTACCAGAGTTTTTATGTTCTGTTGCACCAGTCTCATCTATTCCGGACGTTTTACCGCTGAGGATTCGGGCTCCATGTGGAAAAAAATAAGACATCAACATCAAGAACCACTTTGTACCCACAACTAGGCGAGCCTCGCCTGTCATTCGTCGCTTCAGTCCAGCAGGCTACCCTCGCGAATGTCGTCGACCGACGTCGATCTTGTGCTGGTGAATGTAATATGGAAATGGAATCACCTGTCCGAAGCCATTCCAAAGGCCACACTCCCCACCAGCACCCCCAACTGAAAGATGGACTGCTGCATGTTCCCCATCATGCTCTTCTCGCAAATAAGATCCCACTCCGTCGTCATCGTCCTCGAGAATATAGACTTATCGTAGATGGGTTTGTCGCAGGGACAGGCATTCTTCACGTCGTTGCAAAAAAACGTCATCTTTGGATTCAGAAATATAATAGCCATTTGATGCCAGGCTATGAAGACCTTGGACATAAAAATGAAGAAGCAGAGTATGAACTGGTATTTCCCGAATGCTCCTATGATCTGCGTGATCGTATCTACGGCGGGGCCTTCTGCTTTTCGAAAATAACTGCCCATTTTTCACAAATAAAAAACACTTAAGGCGACATTCGGAAATATATGTATTTTGTAAATAAAATTGATTAAAAAAATACGACGAAAAATACAAGGTCAGGTTGACATAAAATAACAATTTTAATTGATAGAAGTGCCCAAAGAGAATATAATACTCTGTTTACTTAGTGCCAAAGAGAGCCAAAGTAAAGAGTCAAAATACATTTTAACTTGGACTGTCTTAACATGACTCTATGTGAAAGAAGTTTAAAAAAAGAAAGTTGCCGAATCTGGGCCACGGTGTTACAAAGTAGTAGACAGAGAAACAAAACAGCGTATTGTTTGTATAGCCTTAGATCCACACTTAGATGCTAGCCAAAGATTTAAATATTTGTTACTAGCAATATGAAGATGCTTTGTTAAAATCTGAAATAGGTACTTCCACCGTACTAGAAATCTTTTAAGATTTATGTTTTTCTTAATAAAGTAATAAAAACACTTTCACATTATAAAAGTCGAAATTAAACCTATATTTCTTAACAAATACCACAATCGCAAAGTTGGCAAAGTTAGATTCTGCTAAAATTGTTGAAACGCAATAAACATTTAGCTGATTTAACACGAATATATACTAGTATTATAAAAAAACTGTCGAAATAACTACTATACAGGACCATATTTTAGTAATATCTGCGGTGTACAATAATTTATATTGTGATATTTATTAGTAAGTCTCTGCCAACGCGAATCAGTAGACGTCGTCTGTCGGTAAATCAGCATACGGCCACAGATAATTTTTATCCATGTTGTTTATGCCATGTTTAAGAACTATAAGTACCTACCTACTTCCATTTTTAAGACCAAATAGAAATTACAAATTCGAACAGATTCTTAAAAATTTGAGTTAAATATAAAAATATTGTGTTGTGTGGTGATTGGAATATAAATATATTATGAAGAAACAGAGACAGTAATAAACTGTTAAGTATTTTAAAAAACTACAATATTAAAATCTGCATAAATACGCCTACGCGCAAGGAATCATGTCAGGATATTTATCATTGCCAGTGCGTAATATTAGGCACGCTACGGGCAAAGTGCATTATCTATCGCTATCAGATCATGAAACAGCGCAAAGTCTAAAAGTTCCATTAAAAAAGAAATATGAAATATCTCAATGATTTGAATTTAGAAGAGACTTCTGTAAAGAGAATCATTTCAGCCGTAAAACGTCCACTACTGAACTAAGGCCTCCCTCATGGATCTCCATGAGGGGTAGTTGCCGTACTCACCACGCTTGGCAGGCGGGTTGGTGAGCGCAGTACGGAATGTTGATATACGGAAAGACGCTGCTGCCCATCTTCCGGAGGTGTCCCTTAGCAGGCTCTTACTGCATCCACGGGTAGGAGAGGAGGGGTAACATTCTACTGCCGGAGGTAAAGAGAATAAAATAATTTATTTTGATTGCATATCAGCATTATCTTTTTCAGAGATGTTCAAAATAAAAACACTGATCTATTCCATTCTCTTAGTAGCAAAAACTAATACCAATGATGGTATTTGTTTATGATGGCATTAGAAAAGAAATATGAAATATCTCAATGGTTTGAATTTAGAAGAGACTTCTGTAAAGAGAATAAAATAAAATTTTTTGATTGCTTAGCAGCATTATATTTTTCAGAGATGTTCGAAATAAAAACACTGATCTATTCCATTCCAGTAGCAAAAATTAATACCAGTGGTAGGTATTTGTTTATGATGGTTATTAATATTCCATTCCTAACGAGTATCAAATTTTAAATTAATGTTACAAGTGTAATGTAATAAAATTTAACATTACACTTGTAACATTATAACATTATATATTATATATGTAATGTAATAAAAATAAAATGTGTGTAGTAATGTTTTAAGTGTACAAAATCTATTCCGAACGAATACAAAAACATCATTTTTGGTACTGCAGTCACAGTAACAAGTTATTTGCTTTCTAATATTTTAGTATTCAACTTACATACTGATCTATCAGCATTAATATGCTATATTGTTATAATAAATTACTTGTGAACATTATCTGCAAAAAGGGTAGGTTTGAAGAGAAAAGAGGGCGCTCCCTATGCTTGCTTTTATAGACAAGCCTGTCCTTGTCCGTATCGCTTGAGGATTCAGCTAATAATATATATTCTATTTTGCACGCACTTACGACACAGGATACTTATTCTGTGCTTACGAGGTAGAATGTATTGAAAATTATTGTTTACTAGCTTGTGACCGCCACTTCGCATGCGTTGTACCCGGATAAAAAGTAGCCTACGTGTTATTCCTAGTCCACATCTATACGTGTGCAAAATTTCATCTTAATCCGTTTGGTAGTTTTTGCGTGAAGAGGTAACAAACCTCCAAACAAACTTTCGCCTTTATTTCACTTTCAAAATTATCATGAGATATACATAGGTACTATTAATTTTGTAAAATCTTTCGCCTTTATAATATTAGTGGAATTATTATAAGATCTATTGTCAGACATTCAGCAAATATAAGGTAATTTTCACTAAGAGTTACAGAATAAATTAAAAGTAAAAACACTTTTTAACAAACAAACTTTTATTGAAACGTACAAAAAATAATATAATAAACATTTTCCACAAAGGTTTAATGTGAACTTATAAAGTTATAAAGTTGACATTATAAATATTTTTAAATATATGTATTATGTGATATATATGTAATTTTGGATAGGACTGTGGATTTTGTTTAAATAAATAAACGATAGCTTGCTATGATCGACTTGTTTAAGGAAATATACCACCTTATTCACCAACTTGGGTACCTACCTACACAAACGTAACGTAACGTACATAGATAAAGTAGCAACATAAATACGTAATTACCATTTTCCATGCATTATTGACTTAGGCTTGACTAAACACTCTGTTATACATAATAATAAATAAATAATAAATATTGCTGGACAATTCACACATCATCATCTAGCCCCAAGCTAAGCAGAGCTTGTGTTATGGGTACTAGATGACTGATGTACTTAATACATAGATAGATATTTTTATTATATATAGAAAAACATCCAGAACACCCAATGTTAATGTTAATGTTATGATGATAAAAACTTTTAGAAAACCAATAGGTATACTTACACACGGGATAGGTACTCAGAGGGGTTAGCTCGGTGAGGGTCTAAGAACTAAAAAAACGGTAGGTACCTACCTACTACTGACGTTTCCTTAGTACCTACCTAGGTACCTTTTGACGATGTTCAGTTTAAAATTTCTTATTTACAAACAAATGATTCATTGTTCAATTTGGTCTTTTAGAAATTTTTAACGCGTTACTACGGAAGACCAGCGCTGTGGTACGACTCGTTCTGCCGCAGCACATGCTGAGTAGTGACCATTATTGTCACTAGTTTTAAAACCGAATTGATGTTTTTTATTTTAATTGTACAAATGTGACAAAACAAACGTTTCTTTATCTTTATTGTTATTATAATGTTGCATTACTGTGGGGTGCCGGCAGTAGAATGTTATCTATTCTCTCTGGCCTGTGTATGCAGTAAGAGCTCTGCTAAGGGATACCTCTGGAAGACGCCAACCCAAGCGCCAAGGCGCCAAGCGTGGTGAGTATGGCAACAACCCCGTCATGATCAGTACTAGAGATTCAAGCCGTAGGACGTCCAAAGCTGGACATAGGCCATGTCCAGCTTTGGACGTCCTACGTCTGAGATGATGATCATCATTGTTATTTATGTGCTAATGTGTAGTAGGTGACACCTAACGTAAGGTATTTCTTTTCAATGCATTTCAATTATTCCTATTCAATGTGTGCGTAGTCGACTCCGAGGTACTCACCTACAGAGTTGTTCATTCTTTCGTTAATGGTTACGGTCAACTTAGCTGAATGAGATGTTAGTTAATGTGCAAAACCTAACAAAGTCCCAGGCACTGCAGCGACCATTACAGTAAGAATTGGTAAAAGACGGTAAAAGATCCAACCACAGAACTGTTATATTTGTGGATCCAACACAAAACTACCTAGACAAATATTTTGTTCTGCGGGAATCGAACCTCCACCCGGTCTAATCCGGCCTCAGACTCACTGCGTCACGGAGGTCGTCAAATTAAAGATCCGGCTTCATACTCGTTTCTCGACTCATACTCGTTAGGGTTCCGTAATACGCATGAAAAACGAAACTCATAAAGAACTCTCTATTGTCTATCGATCGGTTTGTCACATCCACATTTCACTGTTCGAAAATACTGACTTACCTACATCCACATCATCATCAGCCCACGTGAGCCCTCCGGACATACAGCGCCAATGGTATCGGTCTTCGGGCCCTCTCATCCACTTTATGTTATGAAATTTATTATGCTGTCAAAGGTCAATTTTATATTTGAATGCACGTTTGAAAGAAATGATCGGAAGTTTTACGCCTGTTGCAAACCTGTCGCGTGATACGTAAAATCTTCTTTATAACCTCGGTAAAGCCCTCGGTGTCACATGGCTCCGTTTCCGTCGAGCCCTAACGGTTGCAGCGCTGCAAATAGGTTCACAGCTCTGCTTCTTCCCCTTTGTTTGAGGGGCTGCAGGATTCTTGGCCGTAGTCACGTTGTCGGGGAGCCAGCGTAACCGGCGTCGGCTTCTCTGCGGTAGGAGTGAAGATTGGGGGGGCAAGGGCACGCGTTCGGTGTGCTTGCGGCGACTGCGCTGAGTCGACGAATTCCGATTCGATGCTCGACACGGAAACATTGCACTTTGCACCTCTGTGTAGTTTAACCTTGTTGGAGGCG
This sequence comes from Pasiphila rectangulata, assembly GCA_963082625.1. NCBI lineage: Eukaryota > Metazoa > Arthropoda > Insecta > Lepidoptera > Geometridae > Pasiphila > Pasiphila rectangulata. The sequence goes on along the minus strand of OY720236.1, from coordinate 23,735,607 downwards.
GGTGACCTACTCACTAAATTAATGTCACGTAATGACAACAACTCAGCACGCAGTCCGGTTACGTTATGGTCGGATGCCTCTAACTTAGCCTGAAATTCGGCCAGACCTGTCTTCAGGAACGTAATGCCCTTTAACAGCCTGCTGACGTCGACGTGGTCGAATTCAACCGGTGGGAGCTCATGCAGCTCTTTGGCGACGAAATCTGGCACATCATCCGGTCCAGTCTCTTTTAGAACGGTGGTTGTATCCTGAAGACTTCGTTCTCCTAGAATGCTTAACTTTACACCAGCGAAAACGATTACAATGAACGTATACTATATTTTTATCAGTTTACAAACTCACGATGGAAATCTACACATACATTACATATCGCACTTTCCTCGTACTTTAATTTGATGGGTAGTGTGAAAGTTAAACAGGTTCCATTAGGATGATGGAGGCAACACAGAGCACCCGAACAAGAGTTGATTAGCCTAGGGCCTGGCACAGGCGCTCGCTGTGTTGGTGTTGGCTTGATAGTGGGTCGGTCAGCCTTGCCTGAATGTATTAATGTATTTATTTAACTCTCCTTATTTATTTATTTATTATATAACTATAGTATATGTATGTAATATTAGTACTGTTTAAGTTGTATTTATTTATTTTGTCACCTACGCTGTGCACTGGCAGACGAGGCGGTCACACGGACCTGCCTGAAAATCAGCGCCGCAACCTCATAGCTTGCTATGTGATTGCGGTAATACTGAGGCAGTGTCCATGTTTTGACCCCACACAGCATTGGTTTTTAAAATAAGTTAATAAGGCACCTAATTTGATTCATTTTGCGTTTTCATAAATAATTTGTATGTGTTGTGTGCGTGTCAAATATAAATGTGTTTCTTCTTCTTATTCATTAATAATAATAATAAATCATTTATTTCTCTCACAAAAGCATTATAATAATAAGTGGCACAGTATAACAAAAAACCTTACAAATTAAGCCTGTTTTGTAAGAGGTGGTGCCTGAGAAAGGTTTTATAAAAAAACCTGTATTCAAAAAAATATGCTTAGTTAGTAGTCAGCTAGTACCTACTCATTATAAAATTGCATAGCAGAAGAAACAAACAGATATAAGGAGATAAAGCAGATACAATACAAAAAGAGTAATTTAGGTAAAAAAAAAGTAAGGCCTTTGCATCAAATAAAGATGATTCATACAGCGTCAGCAACTGGTAATCATGCTGTACGGGACGCTGCAGTGTCTGGGACATTGTTAGATGGATTAGGCTTGCCCAGCACCTATACCATCCTCTCAGCTTAGTCAGCTATTATTCAGAGGAAAGAACAGGTCAATACCGTCTGAAGCTAACTAAGCCGCGGGTTTCCTCACGATGTTTCCTTCACCGTTAAAGCTCGTATTAAGTGTGCACATACATTTTTCAAGAAAGAAAAATCCATTGGTGCACGGCCGGTATCGAACCCACGACCTTTGGATTGAAAGTCAGGGGTACATACCACTCGGCCAACACGGCTTTAGGTAAACAAGTTAGGTATTCATTAGGTTTGATTTGAGTGAGAGATCGGACACAGGGCACCCCGACTCCACGTGTTCTTGTGCGTGGCGCCCCTTGGGTGTATTTAGGTAATAAGCCAGAGGAAGCGCGAAAGCAGTACATTCTACGCCAGCAGCGACAAGGGACCGGCGCCGCGGCAGCCGCGGCCAGCCTCAGGTTGCCGAACATGCGGAGAGATGGCAATGGCGGAGATTGCACTTCTCGCAACGCCGGAGCCACAGCTATGCTAAGTGCATCCCCATGATTAACTAAGAACCACCCCGACACAAAGCACCCCGACATAAGTTGAGTAGATTCGCGGTACTCGCAGAAGTACAATATGTCGGATTTCCATTGAGTTTATAAACTGTATTGCTGTTTTAAAATCTGGACTGAGAGGTTAAAACTCTCAGAACCAGACTGGATCAACTGATAGTGATCCGCGAAAATGTATACGTTCAATTGTAAACTCTTCCGCCTGTGTGCAATTTATCGGAAGTTTATAATCTGACTAGTTTCTAATTCTCCAATACTGATTCTGGTGGGGATACCAGATCTGTACTGACTTCCCGCATCGAAGTGTATTGTGCATTGCCCCCCCGATTCTACCCCGACCCTAGCTAGCCCAACTCCTTAAACGAACAGTTTTATTAACGGTGACATATATACAATTGCTGTGGGGTGCCGGCAGTAGAATGTTACCCCTCCTCTCATGCCCATGGATGCAGTAAGAGCCTGCTAAGGGATACCTCTGGAAGATGGGCAGCAGCGTCTTTCCGTGTATCAACTTCCTATACTGCGCTCACCAACCCGCCTGCCAAGCGTGGTGAGTATGGCAACTACCCCTCATGGAGATCCATGAGGCCTGTGTTCATCAGTGGACGTTATGGCTGAACTGATGATGATAATATACAATGCTGTGATGCGGTTTTTGCCGGTATTTTTATAACTGGTCCGAGAAGTTTATGTGTCACGCTAAATTACAATTTCATTACAGTTGCAATCACCCGTGCAGCCGACTGATTGCAGATTGCATAGCACACGTGTGTTATATATAACTTTATAAGCAATGGCTTGATAATATATAGTTTGGTTCAATAAATAAATAAATCCTTAGAGATCGTGGTCCGGTGCTTGACCCGCTCGACACTCGACACGAGGCTATACATACATATGTATCTCCGGGACCGTTCCAGGTGGCACTCATCAAGAGTAGAAAGTTTATCATCTTCAGTACTAACTCAGGAATACGACTGAAGGAGATGCATCATTGCCCAATTAAATTGACAGAAAGTAACTGGATCCTTTAACACGTGCTTTATCGGTGAAAGAAAATATCGTAATGAGACCCACGGCTTAGATTGCATCAGACGTTGACCTTACTTTCCTCTGACTTAGCTGAGATGGTGTTGTGCTGGGCAAGCCTGAACCATCTAACGATGTCCCAGGCACTGCAGCGTCCCATACAGCATGAATGCTGACGCTGTATAAATTTACAATTGATGCAAAGGTCTTACTTTTATTACTTGACCACCAGGCTTTTTTCAGGATTTTGAAATTTAATTCTAAGTGAACCGTTTGTGGTGTTACGGAACCCTTAGCGCGAGTCTATTTGCACTTGGCAGCTATATTGTTATAGAACTGCATAAAATGCGTCATCTATCTAGATACATTCCATCCATAATTTTATAGTTAGGTACCTACTGTTAATGACTATTTATTAGGTGTGTAATAAACAGTCTTATAGTTACGCAAGTTTTTTATGGTTAGGATATTATTAACATTTTTGCCTGCCTCATTTGGTCTAATAGGGTTCGATTCCCGCCGCTGGGCATATTTCTATGTATGATAATAAGTACTCATGTCAAAAAAAAACTACATACATACATAGATGGTGTCATGGGGCCACAATCTATGTACCTTTTTGATAATTAATAAATAAATATATTTATTAATTATTAGAAAAAAACTGGCGTCAATCATTGAAGTATTATTACTAGCGTATAGAATTGACACCCGCGAACAACAAGTTTGCGCCATGAGTTGTTGCCGGCCGGCAACAACTCATTTAGTCGTTCGTCGACGCCCATCGCGGCCGCATGCGAATAAACCCAAATTAAAAATGCCGTCTTGCGTGTTAGAAACGTGTAATTAATCAATCAACTGCGAAGAAAAAAGATAGTGGCGTGACTTATCATCGGAAAGTAAACAGAATATCAACTAAAACCAACTAAAATTAATTTTTGTACATTATTTTCTATTGTACTGACATTTTGTTTGAAAATCATAGATTATGAAAAGTGATTCGTACAGATGGGATGTGTAGGTACCTACTAAGGGTTGGCGACAAAGGTTTAACTGATTATTTTTAACTCATATTACTCCCCCTATGCCGTCTGTCTGATCAGTAACAGTAGGTACTCTAGGTACCTACTGTAGGTATCTTTTGCAATCGTCATTACTTATAAACTGAAGCTGTATTATACCTATATTGTTGTCTGAACAAATTCTTAATTTAATAGATTGACGACCTCTGTGGCGTGGTGGGCGAAGGTTCGCGTGCGATGCAGGAGGTGGGTTCGATTCCCGCCTTGGGACAAATGTTTAGTGATCGCTGCAGATATTTGTTCTGGGTGTTCAGGTCATTTTCTACGTATAATAATAAATAAATAGGTATTTATGTATTGTATTTATTATATCAGTTATCTAGTAGCCATAACAAGAGCTCTGCTTAGTTTTGGGCTACATAATCATCATCATTTCAGCCAAAAAACGTCCACTAATGAACAAAGGCCTCCCTCTTAGGGTCTCCATGAGGGGTAGTTGCCATACTCACCACGCTTGGCAGGCGGGTTGGCGAGCGCAGTACGGGATGTTGGTATATGAAAAGACGCTGCTGCCCATCTTTCGGAGGTATCCCTTAGCAGGCTCTTACTGCATCCACGGGCATGAGAGGAGGGGCAGAGTGAAATAAAGTGTGGGGTCTAGTTAGTCTAAGTACCTACCTACCTATGTACGTACTTGTTGGATAAAATACCAATTTATTTAAAAAAAATGACTAAACGCTTAACGATTCGTTTTAATTTAATGTACTTAAATATTTTAACGTTTTGAAATATAATATTCATAGGTACCTACTGCATTAACATTACTGCATTAATAGCTGTCTGAAGTGTCCCTTCTGCGGTGAAAAAAATCTATTAGAGCGACATGTTGTTACACTATGTTGAACGAAACGTGTAAGCGCCACGAAATTCACGGGGCGCTTACGACGTTTTGGTCGCGAGAAAACTATTCTCTATTAGCGATCTAGCGCTGCATGTATTGATGGTATGGATAGACGACATTCTAATCGTGTAGCGCTGCAGCGAATACTTGTGTGCGGGGGCGAGCGCGCCCCGCGCAGGCACCCCCGCTGTCATCAAGTTGCGACACGTTTTTTGTTTGGTATAGCTACTCTAACTATTTACAACTCACTGGCGTCAATGGATACGACTGGCACAGGATCGTGGTGGAAGACAAACTAAGGGAGGCCTATACCCAGCAGTGGGTGAAATCGGGCTGTGGATAATTATTGATGATAAAATATATATATTTATTAATAATTATTAGTATGCATTCTCCCCATCCTCACTTACGGCGCTCAAACTTGGTCTTTGACTGCTCAACAAAGATCGACACTCGAGGTTTGTCAACGAGCTATGGAGCGCAGTATTCTCGGTGTTAAACTTACTAACCGAATTCGCAACTCCATACTGCGCGCCAAAACTCAAATAACTGATGTCACTCAGAAGGCTGCCAGGCTAAAGTGGGACTGGGCTGGCCACGTCTGTCGTATGCCGAATGACCTATGGGCTTTCATAACAACAGAGTGGGTCCCCAACGCTGGAAGGAGGCAACGCGGCAGACCCAGACTGAGATGGCGCGACGAACTTGACTTGTTTTTACAAGGTTGGTCCTCCATAGCACAGGATCGGGATAAATAGAAGGGGGATAGGGAGGCCTTTGCCCTGCAGTGACGAAAATGGCTAGTAATAATAATAAAAAAAATGTAGGTACCATTCACTTAACACGTGAGTAGTCGTTACAGGGTTTATTAGACCCGGCGCCGGCGCCCTGTATGTTGCTTGATAACTTTTGGATTATTTGCGACATGCGCTGTTTCTTTATACAGCTCTCAGCGATATTCTAGTAGCGGATGACGGTCGAAGCTGGTCGCGATTTTTTCGATTGCTATGGACCTTCCGGGTCAAGCCTGTTCATTATGACTGAATGTCCAAATAGTTCGATTACCTACCTATGTGCTAAATAATACGAGTGTCAAAATGCACAACAGTCATATAATACGATTGTTTGAAAGAACGATTGTTATGTTATACTTACATTAATAGTCATAAAGATAATTTGTCAGAACGAGCCAGTATCTAATATACTAATGACGTATTAAGTGCCTAATACGAGCTGGTAGCGACTATGAACGTCATAAATTAGGATGCGACGACTTGTTGATTGCCTATTAATTGAAACAAGAACAGTCAATTGGTTGTACATATTTTAATATAATTATTTGTTGACAATGGCCATGTACGGCCAGCTATAATAATAGAACTTAGAATTAGGATTTTATTTATTTTTACCATTTTTTTTATTTTATTTAGAATTTTACTGTTATTAAGAAGTGACATTTATTTGAGTGATTATTTTAGATTCTGTGACATAGCCAAGTGTACTATATGTTCCTATGGTGAAATAAATGAGAATGAGTATGAGTACAGGTATAGGTTTATTTTCGAACGAACGAGTGAGCGAAGCGAACAAAGAATATTAGCGGCAACTAGGCGTTTCGGGTGAATGTAATAACGTGTCAAACCCCTTTGTATATTTTAACCTAGCCCCGCTGATGGCCGATCGAATGCTGTAATAACGTTAACAACCTAGCGAGAAAATAACTTGTATGCGCACGCACGCACGAGCTACAAAGCATTTAAACACACAATATGCATTATTCGAACCGGTATAAAATTTAGATTTTCCACTTGACCGCACCAACAAATGAATTACCTACAATACACCACCACGCCTTAGTAGGTATTACCTAGCTGAGTGTATCACTAACTCAGCACCAGGCAAACATCAGTGTATCATTCTGCCACACACCGCGTAGGTACGTGCTTTCGCGCGGATAAAGTAGCAACCTTTTTCTTTAATAATATTGTAGTGTGTTTTTTCACATTCCACCCGAAATTGACTACGATATTGATTAACTAATACCTGTGCTAATACGTCCTCGTCGCGTCGCGTCGTCGCCCCGTGATTACAATTTTGTTAATGCAATTTGACGCGTGAATTATCAATTGAAAAGTGCAAGTTATGATAACACTAAAGAAAATTTTATGTACTCATCAGGATTTCAATTCGTTATTATTGAATTCTTCCGTCCCTTTGTCGTTGTTCCGTGATTTCAATTTGTCATACAATTCGACGCGTAAATTTTATATTTAAAAGTGCAAGTTATACAGGGTGTAAATGGACGACTACCGAAAACTTCGGGGAGTCAATGTACTCATCGATGTGAACAACTTTTACTAAGGAACTTTCGCTGTAAAAAAATGTGAAGAAAAAGCTGTTCCATACAAAAGTACAATACCTACTTTACTAAAATATATGGAACAGCTGTTTCTTTACTTACATGTTTTACAGCAGAAGTTCTTTTGTAAAAGTTGTTCATATTGACGAGTACATGACCTCCCGAAGTTTTCGGTAGTTGTCCTTTTACACCTTGTATGTACCTACTTTTATACAGGATGTATTATAATATGGTTAAAGTTAAAAATATCCGATTTTTTCCTTTGCCTTTGCCCAGCAGTGGGACACCAATGGCTAATAATAAATAAATAAATAAAAAACGTGTTTCAGCGTTTCTCAAAAACCATCCCCAATCTGAAAATATGGTGGTTAAAAGTTTGTATGAGGATATTATTTTAACTTGATTTACTTAAAGTTTGGCATTAAAAGAAAGCACGAAATTAAGTAGAAGGCGTGATGCCAAGTTTTCCTCTTAGGGATATATACAAAACTCTTCAAAACTTATTTCAATTTGTAAACAAAAATTTAGAAGAGCTTGCCATTTTAGAAGATTGGAAGTTTAATTTTTGAAGTAACTTAAACACAGTCTGGTAAGTGTTTGTCTTGCCTACGTGGGCGAATCCACGCGGGTAGTCAGTAGTCAACAGCTAGTGCTGCAAATGTTGAATAAAATAATTACATTGTTTTTATTTGCACTTCTTACAAATATCTCATAAACGATTTAAATAATTTTTTTACATATTTTGATAATATATTTTTTTATATAAAAAGACTGTCGTGCACTTCACGCACTGACTAAGTTTTGTTATTATAAATTATGAAAATAAAGTAAATTTACTTGTACAAGGATCCTTCAATGCATTTAGCGGCTAAATACTATTACGAAGTTCCAAAGCGAAGAAATTATATTTGGTTAACGGTTAGATACATGTGTACATAAAAGATTCTTGCGCAAGCCATCTTAGAAATCGATTGCGATCTTAGAAAGGTTAGGAGCTATAACAACCTTTTTATTAAGTAAGGGGGTGAAAACCATTTGCTGTGTTGAGTGAGATATTCCACCGGAAATAGCTACATCAGTTACATCATTCCACCCGTGTGCAAAAGACAAGTGCAATGGATAACGCCGGCTTCGTAACAGACGAGAACCTGCCCGTGGTAGGACACGTGCCCGCGAGTGAGTGTCCTGTGGCGTGCGGAAGACTGGACGTGAAAACCGTCCTCAGCGGCGTCCCGGAGACGTCCAGGGATTTGCTGATGCAGTGCGATGCGTGAGTATTCATGAATGACAGGAGATAATCGTACGTACAAGGGCCTAGTTACAGTTATTATATAAGATAACATGAACGAACTGTGCGTTGCTTTCCTACCTCATACAAAAGACGGAAAGGTTTTCCTGTACCACGGACACAATGTAGAATTGCAAAACAACATCTTGATTACCAGGCCTTAAATTTCTTTAATATTTAAGACGCAAAATATAAAATAAAATGTTTATCCAATAAAATAAAATGTCTTTCTTGAAAAATGTATGTGCACACTTAACACGTGCTTTAACGGTGAAGGAAACATCGTGAGGAAACCCGCGGCTTAGTTAGCTTCAGACGTATTGACCTGTTCTTTCCTCTGAATAATAGCTGACTAAGCTGAGAGGATGGTATAGGTGCTGGGCAAGCCTAATCCATCTAACAATGTCCCAGGCACTGCAGCGTCCCGTACAGCATGATTACCAGTTGCTGACGCTGTATAAATCATCTATAACAGATGCAAAGGCCTTACTTTTACTTATAATAAACTATGTAATTATTATTAATAATAAAATAGGCACAATATTTATTTATTTATTTATAGATTTGTAAATACTTACTTAAACCTATATAATATTTTCTTTGACAAATTTATAATTATATACCTACATACATACATACATGACACACAATTCTTACAATATAGTAAGTTTTTATTTTCATTACATCAATGTCAATAGAAATTTAACTAAACCATTACTATACTAAGAACTTTATAGCATGAGAAGAAACTGTCTCCTGACACACAGCTGACTCTAGTTCGGGGCTCAGGGCTTCCTACTGGACTGTGCCAATGGTTTTATCAATAAATGTTATTTGTATAGTTCTTGTAATACTAAATAGATATATTAATAAAAGGGGGCCGGTGAAATTACGGTCTCATGAGACCTTTCAAATCTGTCTCAGGGTGACGGGCGCGATGCAATGCAGCGTTGGTCACTATAATTACGGTCTCATGAGACCTTTCAAATCTGTCTCAGGGTGACGGGCGCGATGCAATGCAGCGTTGGTCACTATGCTTCGTGACCGTGCTCACCGCGGTATTGCAGTTGTAGTAGGTAGAGGTTACCGCTGAACATCAGGTGGGCCTTCGGCTGGTCTCGTCATTCAGTCGTATAAAAACACATTTATATCGGAGGTGGACGTAGATGGCTGCGTTAAAGTTATTGCAGCCATCTTCGTTTACTACATGTAAACGAAGATGGCTGCAAATTTGATCTAATAAATAATTTTATTTACTTTTTGTTTGCAAATTTTAATGACATATTTCTCTATTGTGATATTTTATCATCTTATAATTATGCAAGATAAGATCTTTTGTTTGAAATCCTTGAACCTATAGTTAGTTGTTAAGTTAAGTACCTACCAACACGATTATTACCTAGCTTACTTAGGTACTCCTTTAAAACATGTCGGTAGGTATAGGTTCTTTCCTAGCCTATCTATACCGCAATAATATAAGTACAAAACATCAATAATTTTAGGGTAAATAGCTTTAGTAGGTATGAGTGAGACGGCAACAAGGATTTAATTGTTTTTCTGTTGAAACTTACTTCATTCTAGTGTCTTATTTTATCCGTGCTTCCTACGTTCTTAACTTCCTTAGTTCTTTGAAGGATTAATCCTCAATAATCCTCATGGTAACCACTAATTTATTTTATTTACTGGGGCGTGGCGGCTGCGTGCTTACAATTTTATTACAAAGCTGCGTGGAGCCACTGGTTATATCTATGCTGGAGAGGATTGCCGACCATCAACGATTTTAAACTAAATTCCTGCACCTTGAAAGGTAGACTAGGAATAGACGCTGACGGTCAACTACACCCCAAGCTACCGCCTAATCAGCTAAGCCTCAATTCCACAGACATTAGCACGACGTAAAATATCAGTATTACATACGTAATCTGACCATTTTACGGTCATGACGTCTCTTAAGCATCTCAGATGGAACATGTCATGGGTTTTCCCTTTCAAGGCAACCGTGTATTGTTGATATAACGAATTCAAGCACGGTCGACGAACTTTGGGGATTGAAGAAAGAAGTGATCGCCCTTTGACGACTGTTACGGAAGAAAACGTCCTAGCAGTGAAAAAAAATTATCCAAGGCAATAGGCGAGTTATGTATCCGGAGATTTAGCACTGCGTAATACCAGTAATACTGCAAGTTGTATCGGGAAGCCTTCACGAGATTCTACACGTGCAACTTCGCGTGTCGAGATAGTTTCACGCTGGGCGCTGCACAACCTCACCAATGCAGTGTAGGTTTTATATTATCTGTGCCGATGCTCAGAAGCTGACCCGGGTGAAACTATGGTACCGTGATGATAATCAATTTTTATGCAGGCTTGTCTAGGCATGTTTACGATATTTTTACATTGATGACCATTATTTGGCAAAACAACTTTTTTTTGAGGTAGCACCACCCATTTCGGTTGTGATTTGTACATTATACAATATCGGCAACAAAACCACGTTTAATTGTATGGGATCCATGATCCAACTATTTGTTTTATTTTAATTAAATTATTTATTTTTAAAGTAAATATTCTGTGAATATTTCAAGCGTTCTACCTGTTGCCGTTATTGACATGGAGCAAAAAAACGGCAAAAAAATTGCATTTGTTGTATCGGTATGTAAATAAAGTTCATATTTATTTTACTGTGTTTTTTGTAAGTACCTACTTGTTGTTATAGCGGCACTCGAAATACATCATCTGTGAAAATTTGTTGAATTGTCTGGCTATCACCTGTGCTATCACGGTTCATGAGATACACCCTGGTGACAGACATACAGGGAGACAGACAGACAGACGGACAGCGGAGTCTTAGTGATAGCAGATCGACGAGATAGGTACCTCGAGATAGGTACCTACATCCATAGTTACCTAAACTTCATACTAATTTTATGATACCTACCTATTTTGATTTTTCAATTAGATTTTTTTTGAGATTTCTCGCCTTCACATTTGTGAGTATAGCGTTTTTAGGGTATTTTCGGAAACAAGTAATATGCATGCGGAAATTATGAAACTGATGAAGAAAACCACAGACAGGCATCGATCGATACTCTTCAACGCTATAATGAAAGATAGCTATGATGTATACATTTATGATTATGATGTATACATTTATGATCGCCCTTCCTACTCTCATCATCATCACCACCAATATGATAATTTGAAATCGGTATCCCCTTCTCACCGTGCCGTTTGCCGTGGGGTGCCGGCAGTAGAATGTTACCCCTCCTCTCTTGCCCGCGGATGCAGTAAGAGCCTGCTAAGGGATACCTCCGGAAGATGGGCAGCAGCGTCTTTGCGTGTATCAACATCTCGTACTGCGCTCGCCAATCCGCCTGCCAAGCGTGGTGAGTATGGCAACTACCTCTCATGGAAATCCATGAGAGAGGCCTATATTCAGTAGTGGATGTTATATGGCTGAATTGATGATCCCCTTCTCAAATAGCAAGCACGTATTGCTTGCTATTTAAGAATAGCGCCATCTATTGCAAACAATGAGTACTAGATACGTCAGTGAAGCAGCAAACTGAAATGTGCGGTTCAGAAACATTCACAATGACTTGAGCTTTGCAGTCAAGTGAAAACAGATGGCGTTGTATATTGTGTATGACCTCAGAATTGGTTGTTGTTTATCACAATTCTACCAGTGTGTAGGTAGGTATACATAGTCTTTAAGACATACATTTTTAATTAATTAATTTTAATTTTTTTTCTTTAGGACACAATTTTCTCTTTTGTTTTTCTTTTCAACGGGAAGAGTGTAGCGTCACTAGCAGCGCCACCTTATTTGTTAAGTTTCTCAGTTAGGTACCTGACTAAGCCTGACTACTTAGACGAGGTTTTATCTCGTCTAAGCCTGACTAGTACAAATTATTCTAAATATGTACTAATTGAGTAAGTACATAAAACGTATTTTTTTTTTTGCAATATCTTGCATTCAAATCGGGACTGAGGCGCTGCGCTGCCAGGGAGGACCCACTCTTCCTGCCTAGTGCAAGCTTCAAGACAAAGTATGTACCTACCTACACACTGTTAGAAATTGTGATAAATCAACCACAACCAATTCTGAGGTACACGATATGCAACGCCATTTGTTGTACCAGGTAGACAGTAATAAAATAATGTAAAATACTTAGTAACCTGACTTGTATAAATTAATCTAATTTATGTACTAATTGAGTCATAGACGAGATAAAACTATCTCGATTTATCTCGTCTAAGAATCGAGCATGTACTTAAAAAAGTATTTTTGTTGCAATAACTTGTATTCAAATCGTTCTTGTGGCGCTGCTGCAAAGTAGGCCACCAGGAAGAAAATATTCTTGCCAATGTCTGTATTTCGTCAAAGTCAAGATAAAAAATAATGTGGTTGGATGTAAAAGTAATCATTTAAATAAATATACTTCATTAGTTTTTTTTTATTTCATACGGTCTCTCCATGTGGAATCATTAATTAAATAAAAATAATAGAAGTGATAATTTTTACATGACATTATGGACGTTGACTTACTTAGTCAGCCTCCCTTTTAATCCCTTCGTGGTTGAACTGAGATTATTAGCAAATTAATATTAACACGATTAGGTAGGTAATTAATTTCTTCGTGATTTTGTTTTCAACCTTTGGTTATCCCACAATGGATGGACTTTATAAAATGTCACTATCAAGTAATGGCAACACGCTTGATTTTGTTTCTTCCGTCCGCCATTTGGCCAGTTTAATGAGCCGTTTTCAGTAAAAAATAAAAAAGTGTTTTCTACTAAACCAAACAGATGGAGCTGGTAAGCGGAGAAAACAAGTATGTTAATAAAACAAGATTGATTACAAATGCTGTCATTGTCAAATTGTGTTTCCTTCCATTAAATGAAAACTAACGCCATCTATAAGGTTTGAGGGATCTATTTTTGAATTTTTGACTTTTTAATGAAAACGCCTCATTGGAAATTGCCGTTTGTAAATTAATGAGGTGTTTTCATTAAAAAGTAAAAACTTCAAAAATAGTTCCCTCGAACCATATAGATGGCGTTAGTTTTATTTTACTGGTAGGAAACACAATTTGACAATGACAGCAATTGTGATTAATCACAAACTTGCTTTCTCCGCTTGCCAGCTCCATCTGTTAAGTTTAGTATGAAACACTTTTTTGTTTTTTACTGAAAACGGCTCATTGAACTTTCTAAAGATTAAGAACTTGACACTGGTAGAATGTGTAAAACCAAACACAAAAAGCCATTAAAAAAGAAGAAGAAGATATAAAAATAAAAAAAAATCATTCCGATTTCCGATGTTAACAATAATTAATCATCATGTATAACATGATCTCGAAATAATAAAAAAAATTATGCAAGACAAAAGCTGCAAAATTTAAAGGGAAAATAGCAAATAACGTTAGACTAGGCGGTATGGTCTTAAACTATAGCCTGCTCTTCGGAGCAGGAGCGAAAAACAAAAAATTACTAATAATAAGAAAGAAGAAAAAAACAAACAAACAAGACCGACCCCACCGTATGTTAGGATTTCATGTTTCATGATTTTTTCATTATGATTTTGTCATTCTACGTAATTTAAGTAGTCTTCTAAATTTTTGTAGTCTGTATTAAAAAAAATAAAGAAATTCCTGCCTACACGCGTCCAGAGAATATCGTTATTTTCTTTTAAACCTTCGAATTTACTGGTGATTCTTTGGTCTATTTCTTCCCGGGGAAGCAATTGAATAATTGGAGTGTTTTGTTACGCATGCGCCGTTGAATAGAGCGAAGTGAGTCACCATTCGCCACTTCCAGCTTTGAGTTAGTTTAGCGGAGCTCCGTCACTTCGCGATCCCGGTGCAAGAACGCCGCTCGCCCGCGCTTGCCCCTCGCCGTCGTTCCACCAGCACCCTCAGCACCCCAGGAGCTTTCTACTTCTCTTCAGGTAACCACACTTCATCCACATAATAATATTTCTACATCCAATATTTAACTTTTTACTACCTTTCAAATAAACTTTACTTCATACACTGAACTTGAAAATAGTTTGTTCTGAAACTATTTCACTTCTCAAACTTTGCAATGAATAGGTTATCTAATTTTTCCTTTTGTTTTATTGCTTATTTGTATTCCACCATAACATAAATTATTATTTTTTGATAGTTATAAGCTTACAATGCAAGACGGAGTGCTGAAACGTGCCTCATACTTAAACCTAGCCCAAGTGTGCCGGGTTGTGAAAATGCAGATCAAAAAGAAAAGTGTTACGGCTTTTAAAAAAAACTGCCCTGCAAGGAAAACATTAGCTCCATTATTAAATAGTATTATTAACAATGTGAGCGAGTTTGTGCAGTTGTGAGTAATGTAACATTACCTACATTCCTTAGTAGTGTTGTTATTTAGGTACTATATCTATGCATGGTGTCTCAGAGTGTAATTAACTATTTCTGATCACATCATTCTGAGAATATTTTTATTTATTGCTTAAAGAGATTAAAAGTCATATCTCCGGTTTACATTTTAATGTTGAACCCATTTGTGGAATAACACCTTTCCTGTGACACCCTGTATTGGTGTACTGATATAACAAATGTTGTAGCTGCTATTCCATCTTTAAGTATTCTATTAGATAGGTAGATTAGTTTAACTTCAGAGTCATAGTAGTCAGTAGTAGGTACTTAATAGTCATTAAATTTCTCATTTAATTTATTATGTAATTTATGTATTTAATTTGTCATATAACTATTACCTTCTTATTATGTATCAAAATACTTATTTTATTCAGATCTGTATAAAATTTCACAAAAAGTTAAAAGTTAAACCCCTTTGTAATTCTGGATACCTAACTAATTAACCAAAGTCAAATGTGCCCAACTGAAAAATCACAACTTTACAGGACAGCAAAAACAAGTTTAAAAAAAAATCTAGTTTGTGTACTAAGCGCGTTAGGTTACACTTGAGTGCCTTCTTTTGTAGGTAAAAACATTAACCTTCATTTTTTATAAAAAAATTGTGGTAAATATTATACTCATAGTTTTAAAGTAATTCATGAAAAATCTATCAGTTGCACAGTTTTTAATTTCTAATATATGTTAAAATTATGTGATAAATGATACAAGAACAGTTAAATCATGTTACACATATAAGTTATCTTTGTGTAAACTGATATACAAGAAGTAAAAAAACTAACAATTCCTAAGAATGTGTTCAAAACACAATGTTGCTCAAACAAATCATTATATATAATACTGTTCCAAACATTCGACTTTTTTACTTATCAGTCCCCTATTATCATACTTTACCTGAATTGTATCAGTTTGCTAAAAATACAGTCTATATAAATATGTATTAAATGATACAAGTCTTATTATAATACCTATTTATGGTGTAAATGAATACAAGTTTTAGAAAGATAGTTAACGTTTATAAGTCTTCAAAATTAAGAATTTACAAACAAATAAGGCACAATGTTATCAAAATTATTAACAGAATTATTAAAATTGAGATATTTTTAAATGCCGGTCATATTCAGCCGTAGGACGTCCACTGCAGGATAAACGCCTCCCTCATTGATCTCCAAGTACTGCGGTTAGAAGCCGTCTGCATCCATCGCCGATCAGCAGTTCTCACAAAGTTGTCTACCCATCTTGTAGGTGGACGTCCTTTTTTGACTTTGCGGCCCCATTGGCCATTTGTTCAGCGTGCTATTTGGCCTGCCAATTGCCACATCAACATGCTAATCCGTTTGGCTATGTCGGTGACTCGAGTTCTTATCTCCTCATTTCTGATTCAATCCCGTAGAGAAACCCCGAGCATAGCCTTCTCCATAGCTCGTTGAGAGCGACTCTGAGCTTATTCATAAGGGCAATAAATAGTGAAGGACCACGTCTCAGCCCTTTCCATTTCAGGAGCTTAAATACATCTTTCAAAGCGGTCTTGAACATTTTCGGAGAGATTACGTCTCCCTGTCTTATGAATGAATGAATGAATCACTTTATTGTACACCAAAGAGTTACAGGAAAACGAAGAGTTATTAAAAATAAACATAGGTGCAATGGGCGGCCTTATCGCTAACAGCGATCTCTTCCAGGCAACCTTTAATGCCTTATGCCTCTTTTTAAGGGATTCGCCTTCGAGTTTTGTTCTTGTACTCGGACTGACATAGTGGCGTTTGTATACAAACACTTCAGCACTTCGACGCACTGATAATTAGATTAGCACTGATAATTGATTCGCCATCGTTGGCGAGACTCAAGCACCGCCCATGTTTCGATCGAATCGAAGGTTTTCTCATAGTCCACAAACGCGAGACGTAGCGGCAAGTTATACTCTTCGGTCTTCTGTATGACTTGCCGCAGCGTATGTATTTGGTCTAATGGTCTGTAGCCTTTTCGGAATCCGGTTTGTTCGGGAGGCTGGAAGTCATCAAACCTGCGTTCGAGATGTTTCAGCATGTTTAAAACAGCTTATAAACATGGCTTAATAGCGAGATGAGTCTGTCCTTTCTTGAAAAAAGGCGAACCTGTTATTAATCTCGTCTACCGATCCATCTACTTCTAGACAGTCAAAGCGATTTGAAAGTTCGAGTTGAAAGCTCTCCAAGTTTTGGATATGTACATGTCCAAAGTGGAAGTGGGACGCAGCGTAGACTTTATGAAACAGGACCTTTCAAATTTAACATTCATATTCAATGTGCCTCTAACAATTCGGTGATCACTGCCGGTTTTCACCCTGTGAATCACAGAGACATCATCTAATATTCGTTTCTTGTTGGTCAAGATGAAATCAATCTCATTTCTCGTGGAACCGTATAGGGACTCATCCAGGTCAATTTCCTGTAAGGCGGCTACTTCTTCAACTGGGTGTGACGAGGTCGGCGCATATACCTGAACAACCTTCAGCGAATATCGCTTAGTGAGTTTTAGGTACGCGACCCTGCTCGACACACTGCCGATGTTGATAATGTTGTTGATGAGTGACTTGTGGACGAGGAACTCAATACCACCCTGAAACTGTTGGTCGCCCTCCCGGTAGTATAGTAAGGTTACCAGACTTGAGGGATATCGATATCGGACTAGAGGGTGAGGGGTGAGGGTAATTTGGGATTATCAGGACTCCGTAAACTTAAATTATCCCAGTTTATTCTACTAATTTCTTCTCAACAATATTTTCGTCTGTCCTCACGATAATCGAAGGTGTTACGCGATAAATGGATATCGATATCGGACCAGAGGGTGAGGGGTGAGGGTAATTTGGGATTATCAGGACTCCGTAAAGATAATCCAGGAGTTAAGTCAGGAGTTCTGATAATCCCAAATTATCCCAGTTTATTCTACTAATTTCTTCTCAACAATATTTTCGTCTGTCCTCACGATAATCAAAGGTGTTACGCGATAAATTCCCGTGTTTTTGTTATTATATTATAATCAATTTATATAAGTTTACACATAAAAATGGTTTGTGTTGAATGAAGCAATCCTAGATGTATCACATATCAAAAATTAGGCATAACTTTAGATTCGAATATTAGTAGGTAAATGTTGAGCTGTACTGTACCGTAATGAAAATGAAAATGAAAATGAAAAAATGAAAAAATATTTATTGACAACATACATGAAATAGTAACAGTTACATTTCAGTAATCCAATCAGTATTGAGAAAAATCGGTTCAAAGTGACATAACTCTAAATGTATTGATATTCACGATCAATATACTGAAAAATAAAATGTGAAAATTAATATAATCGCTCTTATACCACGAGGCACGAAAAAAATGTGTGGAGCAATTAAAATTTAAATTATCTAAAGGGGTTACACTAGTACATAATATCTAAACTCACGACATATTTGCCAAAATCCAGTCAGTTATATCATATGTCACTTTTCACCAAATTATATCCGAAACTATAGCAGATAGAACGCGAAAAAATTTTTGATCATTTCTATGTAAAAATCCCAAAAAGGCTACAACTCAAGTTATATCACTGGTCACAGGAGGGGCAGAGTTAATGTAAAATGTAACAAAAAAAGATATAGCTATTTTTAAAGTCCTAACAGGGTAGGACATTTTATGAGTCACTACTTTGTTTTTTAACGCTAAATCGTTCAGTAAAGTGATTAACTACCTATGTATATGTATAGCGCCGCACGGCCACGACGTACCGCGTGCTTCTTAGACAAAATAATGTAAAATAATGTATTAAATAGGCCCACTGGTAGGTAAAGGCCTCCTCTCCTTTATGCTCTGGAAGAAAATACTACGTACAAAAAAACATGTCATAGCAAGAAATAAAATACATACAATGTGAAAATAGAAAATATCTGATGGTATGATAATTCTAAATTAAATTAGATTTTTTTCAACTAACACAAATATTCAAATAGAGAGAAGAAATACTATTTACCTAACACCAATTAATAGATGTACAATGGAGTACTAAAACCGTGGACGCCCATCATAGCACCTCTACTTATTTATGATTATGGTTATTGTCAACACAATTGAACTAAAGTAATCACGATCTTGAATCTCATTTAAATACGTTTTTCTTACAAAAACACGAAAAGGCGTAACACATAACTGATAATTTGATTTTTGATAATTAATTACCTACTTACAGGTTTGCTGTACTAAAGCCAGGCCAAATAAACTACCGCAAAGAAAAACATTTAATAAAATATAAGGCAAAAATAAAAACAGAAAATAGCAACGAATGAAGCCTTTTATTTTATCACTGCATAGAGTAAATAACAGGCATTTATGCTATTTTTAGTCTTATAAAACACACCTTACTAAAAAAAGATTTCCATTAGCGAATGCTACACGCTCGATATGTATCGCGATATTTATCTAGTATTTTGGTATACTACACATACGATACGAATCGCGTCAGTACGACGGTAAATTTCATTGAGTACACTCGTACGTTTCGTATTACAATAAATTAAAGCTATGAGTGACAATATAAATAAAGCTTGCGTTGCTTTTATATTAGCGAAGCGATGGTATTGAAAAGACGTATAAGCGAAAAAAAATGGGCGAAATATTGGTTTCAAGATAGAGAAAAATATATACACATCTGAATTTGTTTACTCAGATTCGGGAATACCAAGAAATGAATGACTATGAAAATTATTTTCGCATGTCCGATGCTCGCTTTGAACGTCTGCTGGATCCTTTCTCATTAATGTATCTTTTTTAATCAAGTATGGTGCAATCAACGCACCATACTTAATTAAAAAAGATACATTAATACACTCGATAATTATCGTGATCCTGGATTACGATCCAAATATCGCGATACATATCGAGCGTGTAACATTCGCCATTGAAAATATCAGAAACATACATACAAACAGAGATAATAACTAAAATGACTATGCAGATAGGAAAAAAATTGAGCTTCAGATTTTTTAGCATACTATCTCTTCGATCTACGGTGTCATTGTGCTATTTACCTATTACATGAATGTAAACAGCGGAGCGGCACAGAGCGACATGACCACTCTTTGTGATGGATGGCTCGGCCGATACTGATTTTTTCGGAGCGGAGCACGGGCGCTGCGCCGCGAATTTGTTGGTATTTTGACATTCCATAAAATATTTGTATGAAATAAAAAAAATCTAATTTCACAATTCTCTCCATAAGAAAAAGGCCCAATGTTTTGGTGCAATTTTTATTTGATTTTATCGTATAGTTTACTCATACCAGTTGTTTAGATTTTATTAAGAGGATTGTTGATTTTTTTTATCGATGAAAATATCCTGAATCGCGTTTTTGTTTTACCATTCCATAGTTAATATCCTGAACTTAAATATGTATGAATTTCAGAACTCTATGTTTAATGGTTATTGAGAAATACTTGTTTTACAATGATGAAATCTGCTACTACCCGGCCTTAATGTAAAATTTAATAAAACGAATGGCTGTGTAACCAATAATCTAGCTCTATTCTAAGAACATTTCCACAAAGAAATATATTCGAATATACCTTAAAATAGGACAACTCTTTTAGGATAAAACCTACAACTTTCCAAGATTGAATGAGTTGATGTGAATATATGCTTAGCGCATCGGAGATAAGATTTATTTTTGCTGAGGTCAAGATTTTTTCTGTCTGTTTAGCACTTATAATCTTAATCTTAATGAGAGAAGGGTAGTGATTGATTCTAGTGATCCTAGGGTCACAGGACCAGAATTATTGTGACCTTAAAAGGTCACCAAAGGTCAAAAATGGCATTTTTCGGAAACCTTCGCCCCCTTTTCTGGTACCCCCGTACCAATGCTTGTTTTTCTGATTTTAGAGATCAATTTATTTTCGCCTAATCGATTAATAAGTAACAGGTAAGGTGAAATATGTTTTTTTATGAAAGTGTTTTCAAAATTGTTAAATTTTTCCATCCGTGACATAAATGAGCTAATGTTGTTATAGGTATTTTAAAGTTTTTTTTATGTTATTCGTTTTTATCGCTGATCGCGCAAAACATGTGATACGTCTGTATCTCTGTTCGCTCCTCAGCAGATTCCAGGGCACACCATTCCATTCGAGGACCCTGACCTCGTTATTTCTTATTCTATTTTTACTGGTCCGTGGTAAATCGAGCTGATTTCGCATCTCGCATTTTTCCTAAACCGGAAACCCCAGAGCGACCATTATTTTGTGCTTCGGGTACAAAACTGGCTGTTATTGAGTATATTTTTGCTTTAATCTGATTTCAATATTCAAATATAGCGTTCTTTGTGGCACAGTTTCGTCCCGCTGATGCGACGAAGACTATTCGATTCTCGATGACTTTTGACAGTCAGAAGACTTTTAACTGGCTGTAAAGAGTTTATTTTTGCTTTAATCTGATTCTAATATTTAACTTTATAAAACAAATGTCAAATTCTGATAGAATCGTAAATTCAAAGGGCATTTACGATTCTATCGTAATTTGACAATGTTTTGATAAATATTTAACTAAAAGATTTCAACCCGACAGGTCCCTATGGCAAAGTATAGGTAGTTATTTCCTTGAAAGATGTTCTACGCAGTACATACTACATACACAGTATACATGATAAAAATGTAGTTAAATGTTATTGAGTACGAGTATAACACACGTGCAGGGTTTTAAACGCTTTCTAGAACGGATTTTATAAAATTACAAAAGTCTTGCATGTCCTTCTCCACGCATTCGGCACCAGGTTGTTTAAAGATTTGTTTGTAATTCTATGACCGACCGGCTAACGTCACTTGAGGAATTCTTGTTAATATTTGCTATGGCCTCGACTGACAATGACATCAAGAGACGGCGGAATTTGCTTGGGCCCCAAAAATATGCTGTTTTAGTATTTTTCATTTCTCGTTCTTTATTTAACTGCTCAGTTTAACAAGAGATTTCCTGTCTGCATCGTCACTTTAGTTATTATCTCTGTTTGTATGTTTCTGATATTGTCAATGGCGAATGCTACACGCTCGATATGTATCGCGATATTTGGATCGTAATCCAGGATCACGATAATTAACGAGTGTGTAGTATCGTTATAGTTTATTGTTTATTTTGCTGTGGAGGAGTGTATAGTTTATTTTGCTTCCATGTAGTTTTCATTAATAGTGTATTACGGATTTAATAACACGTGAAAATGTTGAAAACTCTTACTTTTCATTTTGATTAAAACGCTTTAGCTATCCGTAAAATAATTATAATCTTCATATTTTGATTCAAATAGAACATCATGTTTTTACGTAAATCATCATCATCGTCATTTCAGCCGTAAAACGTCCACTGCTGAACATTGGCGAGCGCAGTGCGGTATGTTGATACACGGAAAGACGCTGCTGCCCATCTTCCGTAGGTACCCTTAGCATGCTCTTACTGCATCCGTGTGCGTGAGAGGAGGGGTAACCTTCTACTGCCGGCACCCCACGGCGATATACAGGGTGAATTTTTGAGACGGGACAGTAAGGGCAGGTACCTTAACCGTTATAGTTACAGGAAAACGTTTTTAGAAGACTATCCATAAATTTTTAAGATATTCTGAACTGCATTTACAAATTTTGGAAAAAATGTACAGTCAGCAAGAAAATGGTCATTTTACACAAAAACTTTTTTGATGCTAATCGATCCTCTTTCTTATGAGGATCAAAAGTCTCTACTACTGGACCGACTGAGGTTTGAGTACTAGAAATGTCAGAAATTGCGAAAAACTTTTTCCATACATTTCGGTAAAAGAGTCAAACTTTTAAATTAGCCAAACTTTTTGTTATGGGTAGATCCGCTATTAACAAGACTGGCTGAAGAAAGTAGGTACTTAAGTAAAAAAAAGTTTTTCGATTCGAATTCTTGGGTTATTTCAGATCATTCTTATGTTTGTGCTGAGAAAATTCTAGATTAGACTTCTTGTTAAAAAATGTCTTTAAATCGCAAACGTTTGGACTTAATTTAAGCGTATTTCGTAATAATAGGAACACGGAATCTGCATTGGTGTGGTACACGAATTAGTACCCATTGCGACAAGTACCATCAAGAAAGGTAATTAAAAACCTATTGAGTGAACTTATGTATTCGTGAAAACGGCGGTATTTTGAGCCATTTATTTCGTAGATCATATTAATGTAAGTTATTTTTGTCTGTGTCTAAAATACACATTAAAATGATTTATTTTGTTATTATTTCTTTTAGTTCTAATACAGAGGATTATCGATGCACCTATGATGATTTTCTACTTAGGTAGGCGATTTTGCTTCTAGGTACAGTAAGCCACGAGGCCAGCTTGACAAAATGTAATTATCTTATACCCCATGTATTTCCGTACAAATGTAAGTATTGGAAAAGTTTTTAGCAATTTCTGACATTTCTAGTACTCAAACATCAGTCGGTCCAGTAGAGACTTTTGATCCTTATAAAAAACAGAATCGATTGGCATCAAAAAAAGTTTTTGTGTAAAATGACCATTTTCTTGCTGACTGTACATTCTTTCAAAAATCTTTAAAGAAAAGCAGTTCAGAATGTCTTTAAAATTTATGAATCTAAAAACGTTTTCCTGTAACTATAACGGTTAAGGTACCTGCCCTTACTGTCCCGTCTCAAAAATTCAGCCTGTATAGTCATGTAAATAATTGACTGCAAATGGGATGCATAGCACTGAGATGTTCACATGAGAGTATATGTTAATTATTTGGACCTATAAGTATAAATTTTTAGAATTGACTTTTTACATTCACTAATGATTAATACCGCGTCAGCGACGCTGCAGTCAGCGTCCCATAAAGCATGACTATCAGTTGCTGGCAATGACCTGAAACATTGCTTGGTGGGTAAGGCTCGCCCTGTACCTCAGCTTAGTCGACTTCAGATACATTCAGAGAAAAGAACATGTAAATACGTCTTAAGTAGACTAAGCCACGGGTTGGCCCACGATGCTTTCCTTCACCGCTAATCCCATGTTACAGTTGAAATAGACGTGTGTATAATCCCTGTAAAACATACTCGCATAAACCTCCAGACGAAAGCCAGTTCTTTTGCTCTTATAAACCCGATTGTCTTCAGGCGGAAGCCAGTTGCTCCTAATGTTTCTTTTCCCTCGACGGAATACTAACCTTGTGGAAAAAGATTGTAGCTGCTGTTAAATCAATAAAATAAGGCTCTCAAGTCGGTTTCCGTACCAACCGTGCCCCTGAAGATAATACAGCTTTCAAGCTATTGAAGCTACAATTTTGTGGAGACAATTGTACTGCAAATCATGGTATATTACGAGCATTTGATAATTTTTGGTACATAAGCCACACCAGAGGACACCGAAGGTCGGTATCGGTATAGCGAAGTGTTAAAGTCTTTGTATAGAAACGCCACTATGTCAGTCCGAGTACAAGATCAGACTTCGAAGGATATTCATTAAAAAGAGGCGTAAGGCGTTATCTCTCCAAAACTGTTTACGACAGCTTTTGAAGATGCCTTCAAGCTCTTGGAATGGAAACGACTGGGCATTAATATTAACGGCGAATACATGACTCACCTTCGGTTTGCCGACGACATCGTGGTCATGGCAAATTCGTTGGATGAACTCAGCACGAAGCTTGAGGCCTCAAGCTTTGTCTTTGCTAGACAAAGACGAATTGTCGAATGACCATGTTGTGCCTAGCCCAGTTATGATTGAGAACTCGGCTCTTGAAGTTGTCGACTCGTATGTATACCTAGGACAAACTGTCCAATTAGATAGGTCCAACTTCGAGAAAGAGGTCAATCGACGAATCCAACTCGGACGGTCAGCGTTTGGGAAACTACGTAACGTCTTGGATAAAATTCCTCAGTGCCTTAAGACGAAAGTCTTCAATCAGTGTGTGGAGAGGGCTATGATGCTCGGGGTTTCTTTACGGGATCGAATCAGAAATGAGAACTAGAAATCCATGAGGGAGGCCTACGGCTGAAATTAAGATGATGGTAAAGGCTGTATTTACATATATTTAGTAATTTGAATATATTACCTTAAAATTACCTACCCTAAAAATATAAAAAAAACAATTTATGAAGTCTAATTGAAAAATTGCGTGCTACACACTCATTAAAAGTTCCGCTGTGATATTTCATCTATATTGGCCTAAAATTCAAACAGTCTGCGGTGTCTAATGAAATTTAGTTGGATAAATAGTTCATTATACATGATATATAGCCAAAGTTTTAGGCTCAACTTTCGGTTTTCGAACGTAAAAATGCGACTACAATTCTCAGGATATATGAGTATAAATAAATAAAATGGTTATTGTTTCTGCCAGTTTTGTGGCTCTCCGATAAAAATACCGGCTTTTCGAACAAAATTATAGCGGACGAGCGATTATTAAAGTTATTTGACGTACAAACCTATTATAGGCCTCATGAATAAGTTTCAGTTCAATGTTACAAAGCAACATTATCTATACTCAATACATACTCAATATACATATTTATTGCGAACATGTT